>BOPP01000004.1:703520-719456 GCA_017312745.1 Gryllus bimaculatus | reverse complement strand
GGCGGAGATAAGGAGAAAGTGATGCTCGGAGGCGAGGGGGCGGGAGGGCTCCGCGCGCGCCGCCCGCCGCCCCCCTGCCTCTCGGCCGCTGTTTATTCCCGGGCCGCCTGCGCAACCGCCCGCGCCCGCGCCTCTGAAGTTGGCGGCGGCGGCGCCAGGTGGCGTGGGGAGCGCCGGATACCGCCGCTGTTCCAGTCAGCCAGCGAAGCGGATAGCCCACCTGAGAAAATGACGCAACCTGTCCTACCCGTCATGCCATGCATGAAGTGACGTCACATTGGTTGTGTTTTATGACCTAAATTCGCTCCCACCGACTGCTGGCAGGTGGGCAACCCACCGTGCTGAAAGGCTGGCTAGAAGCGGGAACAGACTTAACTTAGAATTTAGCGAATTTGTACGTTTGGTGGCGCAGTCGCGTCATGGAGGTGATTTTTTCCGCCGCTGGGCAATGCAACATTTCGATCATTGGCGATTTGTTCATAGCCGTGCCGTAGGACTGCTCATTAGACAATACTTACCATTTCAGTTTTGTTCCCAGTATAGCTTCCCTCGTTTTTATTAATCAAGAAGAATACCCACAATTCCGAGAAAAAAATAAGTGCAGTTAAATGTTGTCCTATCCAAATGACCTAAATATCAAACTGTGTATGTTTGCTCTCAAGCGGTTTCAATAAAATTAGTAATGATCATATAATGTCAAATATTTAAGTTACTAAAGAAAATACCTTTTTTAAATTTTCATCGTGGAGTTGCATTATGTTTGTAATTGTGCAAACCGTTGACATACTTTTCATAATGAAATCACCGTACTTTTTGTATGAAGCCGTCAGTTGAAATGCCTTTGTATAGTAGTCACCCTGTGATGTACCTGGAATTCGTTACTTTCGCCGCAAACTTTAATAAGCAAGTTTGTAGCATATTGGCATTGGGGGACGCAATCGAACAGGTTGTTTGGTTGCCACGCTGGCAAACATTTACAACTAGGGAATGCTTGGAGTGAAGTATTGGCGTCTTCGTGTTGAATTTACCTCTCACTTAAGCAATAATAATTTCAAAGTAGAAATCTTATAAAACATGTATGCCTTTCGTTTTGAAATCTTAATATTCCAGTCCAAAATTATTAAGATTATTATAATAAAATGTCCTTCAATAATGAAAATAAAACAGTTAATATTGCGTAAATGGAATAGCTCCTCTTATCGTAAAAATCGTATTTCCTTTGCAGCATTTGGTTAATCAAAAATAAAACTAGTATGTTTCATTCCCTAGATATTTTATAAATAAATGGTATAATTGGTTTATTTATTTTCATTGTAAGATACTATCCGGTACTGTTTTCTCAATAATGTAGTAAAATGAAAGTCAAGAAATATTTATTGTCTGGGGAAGCCATTCGTGGAAGAAGAAACTAATGGTAGAGAAGGAAATTTCCCTGAACACTTAAATCTTGGCTACGAAAGGGTACCCGCATATTGTTGGCCTTCAAAACCTGTGCGATGCTTGGGCTCTTTAATTATGCACATTTTTATTGATTTACCTTTCGCTATTAAAATAAAAATGGAGTAGAAATATTTATATGTTTTTATTACTATCTTTCGGGACTTCCCAATTTCCTTTTCGAATTTTCTTTACTTAACGTGAACAAACGGTTCAAAATTTGTATGCGACGTATGGGGAATTTATTGAAATTATTGAAAATTATAGTTAAGAGGAATGTTTAGGGATCAAAAGAATCGGTGTTCCTGTTACAAAAATTCGAGTCATTCTATTTTATGTATTCTTATTACGAAGAGTGATCTAATAATATCTCTCAGCATTACTACGTTTCCTTGCCGAGACCCACCCGGGATCCGGGCGCTAAACGCTCAATTGACATAAATCAATGACGTTCGAAGTGGAACTCCATATTCGGTGTCCAGTGCTAAGTCAAAATTTCATTATTTGAATGGCTGGTATGGAATAGCTCACCGCTAGACTGGGTTGTCCTTAATTATCCTGCCGAAGTTAGAATAGATTGAATATGAACTTTGTGTTAGCAAAGGCGAATCTTAGCCGCCTTGAACTCTACACGAGACAATTTATCAATAGATATTGAAAATCGTACCTACAAGATTGTAAATTCACCTAACAGACCCCAAGGAGTTACATTAGAATTATTGCTTAGTATTTTCTCTCATTTTCGTGTCATTAGTCCCCGAGTGTTAAGTCATTCTAATAGGAATATATTTAATACACAAATTAATTCTAATGTCAATTAAATTATTTGTGGAAAAAATTGGCAATGACGAGGAAACAAATATTTCCACATTAAGAGTTAACCTGACTTCTTACTTTATTAAAAATGAAAATGGTAATAAAGTTTGAAACTATCGTTTAAAATTTTAATATGAGCTATAGACTTACTAATTACGCCCTAATTAGTGCAATTGTATTAATTAATATATTTATCAAGTATTAATATTTTTATCTGAGATATCGCATAATATTCTGGGGAAATACTTCGCACATTTCGCAGCCATTTAGAATGAAGGCAAATACATACGAATACTGAATGAGAGCCATCCACATAATACGTGTTCTATTTTTATGCATCGTAAAATGTTCCCGCTGCAGTCTTTTTGCTTTCGTATTGCTTTACCTCGTGTTGCTTTTCACTATTAAAAATGCATAATACACCAAATGCTTTATAGAATCAAGTCACGTATTATCTGCCGCTTTTCGAACCATTAAAGACCACATGTAGTCAAAAAACGCCCAAAGTATAAGAATATTATTCTAAAATAGACCTGTCAAAAGTCTTTGAAATGTTAATTAATTTATTACTTACTTTTAGTGTAATTTTATTTATACATATAACGAGTATTATAAATAAACTTTTGCGCCAGTGACCACCGATCTCGCTAAGATGTTCCGTCCAATCTTCCTTGTTACGTTAAGAAAATCGTCAGATTGGTCTGTTTCTTTGCGTTTGAATTGACTGATTAATGTTTCCGGGTACGTCAACTATTGTGGCCATTAGTCCAGTTAGTGTAGAGGAGTTCCTCTCTCGCTGGATGGCGAGATACCGCCCTGACCTACAAGTCGGCTTGTGGCATATTTTCCTGCTCCGGCTATCTCCTCCAACGGATCAGCTATTTAGCCAGTGTCAAAAATCCGCCTTCATCGGAATTCGAGCCTTAGGGCCTTCCGGTCTGAGTACCGGCAATGCTGGCTTTTAGCTAACCTCAGTCGGTATTTGCTTCTGGGCAGTAAATATAACTTTACTCTCTGACACGTCTGGATCTTTTATTTTGCTTGACACGAGAGAATTGACAGGGTTAGTTATTTGTTCAGAAATACCTTCAAACCAAATATGTAGATAGTTTGTCGATGCAAATAGTTTCTATTGCGTCGGAGAAAACATTTTTAATTTTTTTTATTAAATATTAAAACGCGCATATGTATATTTTACTGACCATAGTAAAATAGACGGGTTAGGGATTCCAGAGCTCAAGAATTTGCTTCACTGCATATACCACGTTTTTTATTACTTTTGCCGTAAATGAAATATCAAATTATCTTTGAACATAGAGGGTAGAGCTATCTTTAATTTGCTAAGAATGAGAGAAGATCTTGCTTCTTTCCTGGAGTGGAAGCCTCTCGTGGCACCCGGCGCTCAGCGATGGAAGCGATGTGAGCGCGCCCCGGAAAGGGCCCTAGGAGAGGAGGCTTTCCCCGGGCGCGGGCGCTCGTCGATCGTCCTCGATTAGAGGCCCTGTGGAGCTGGGGCGGCCGGGCGTACAATTGGAATCGTCCGCAGCGACTGCCCGTGCCTGGAGTACGGTTTGTAATTTTGACTTTCTCCTTCCGCGCTGTATGAAGAGAAAGTCCCTTCGGTAGGGCCCGGCACAGGACGCGAGCTCGCTCCCAGAGCCCGCGTCCCTCGGCCGCTGCTGGGCGCCTTCAGCGCACTGCGTCCTCGGCGATGGGGAGAAGGCGACCGCAGAGGACGCGTGGGCAGGGCATGTCATTTGCTTGGGGATTTCTCGAAAATTTCAGATGCTCATTCCTCAAAGTTGCTATTTTTTTGTAATTTGCTGTTGGTCCGTGGTAAGAAGTGGGAATATTCAAAATGGTTTTTCCGTATTAATGGAAATTACAAAGGAAAACCTCGTTATCTTCTCCCATAGCAGAACCGTTGCACTTGTGTCCAGTGTATCTGTGACGGATAAATTAGCATGCTCGTACACTTTTGGCATCTGCGATCCAAATGCGAAAGGCCAATGTGATTTTTCTAATTCATCGAACGGTCTTGGGGTTACCTTGTTTTTTTCGAGTTATATTGTCAGCCTTGAATACATTGTTCAGGAGTTTAAAATTATACTTGTCTGTTGTGAAATGACATAGCCATAGCCAGATTTTTCTGTCCCGGTCCTTCCCTACACTTCGGATTCCAAGACGCTCGCCTGCCGCCGCCGCCGCCGCCTACCAAGATAGTGTGTCCGTGGGGCTGAAGGCAGTTTCACGCAGAGCTTCCAATAAAACCAAATAAATGTGGTTCTTTCTCCGCCTTTGTCCCTCCCGCTTTCCCTTTAGCGCCTCGTCCCGTGCGGCCGCCCAGGGCCAGCCCGGGGAGGTTTTCCACTGCGCTCCAGCCGCGCCGCCGCGCCGGTCCACCGCCTCGACCCGCGCGGGCGCGGACCTCCCTGGAGAGTTTGTTTCGGAAGGGGGTTATTCTCTCTCCCAGTCAGGCGACCGGAGCCTTGGGATTGCTCTTCGCGCTGTCATTGCGTACGGGCTGGTCCCTCAACCTTTTCCTGTCGGTCCTACGATTGTGTTATCGAGCTTGGCTGTGAAAAGTGTTATTACAGATCCATGTTCTTTAGTTATTTACTGGAGTAGGCTAAACCACAAAGTTAAAAATGAGCACTAGACATCATTAAAGAATGTTGCATTACTCACACCCTAAATATTTCCTTCATTAATTGCCGACCCAGTCATTTTTCTAAGTACCCTTATTTCCCCTTAATTCATATGATCCAAAAACCGTCATCCGTTGTAGTTACTATATCCGATTATATGGGCTACCTTGTATCATATTCAGTTTGAGTTTAAAACCGCTCATAACGTTTACGGTAGTACAATATTTGAGAATAACGTGTTGCTGTCTATAAACTGTCTATCGTGACCATTCCTACCGTTACCAAGTGTTATGCAGTCACCTCGCTCCCTCTCAATTTTCATTGAAAATTTTCTTTACCTTATCTCAATATCCACATACATAGTTCTTGTTCATTTCCATTTCTCTCGTTTGTTTCTGAACATTTTTCGAGTATATGTTCCCAGTGTTCTAATTTTTTCCCTATTCCCTACTCAGCCTCTTGTCCGTGTTTTGCAATAGGGATACTGTAATAAAGTATGTACGCGATGAATCATTATTGTTTTAGAAATATTAATTGTTTCCGACGTTTACGTACAAGAAATTGTTTTGATTAAGTGTCTGTATCAAGAAATAGTGTCGCCGTATAACAAATATTGGTTGAGTGAGATCAGAAATTATAGTTTACACGTAGTAGAAAAATTGAGGGTGAGCTCAACTCGTATGTATACGGGGTTGGTTTACCACTGCGTCGGCGCCAAAAATGAGTTCTCCAGGTCACGCGGTTTCAACGCAACGTAGCAAGAAATGAGCGGATGGAAAGGCACATTACTGTGATAAGCTATCTAGGAATTCATTATAATGCTGAGAAGCAATATACGGTTCAAATAACGAAATAACATAAGTGAAATAACATTATTAGTAATTAAATACTGCCCACGGGAAAAAAAATAGTCTTTGTTCGTGATTCAACGCTGCCTGCTTGAATGTATTTTACTGTAAGGAGGCACAACTTCTCTCGGCAGATAGCCAAGATGTGGACGCCCTGCATTGCGAAAATTGGTGCCCATTTAGTGTTGTACAAAATATCTCGTACATACATAAACGCGATCAAAACTAGCAAAATTTTGTGTCCTGGGTGATCTAATATCTGCAATGTAACTTGTATTTAAGAATCTACAATTGTAGGTTTAGTACATAGACTTTCCGTTTTCTTTTAGTATAATAGTTATTGGAGATACATTGTCCGTCTCCTTTTTTCACTTTTAACTTACCTGTTTACGCAATGAGTTTTCGTGCTTAAAGTGTGAACATAGGAAGTATTGGTGAAACATTCATTTGATCAAACTCTTTTGTTGAAAGTGGCCAAAGCAATAAATAGCTAAACAGTAGCCGTTGTACAGTTTTGACCCCCGAAGGTATTTTATTCCAACCCACTAATTAGCTGTCGGTTGAATATCTAGTTATGAAACAGAACTTCTCTGAATCCGGGGCGAGTAGTGTACAAGCTCACTCCCACCGCGACTAAAAAGAGAAAATTCAGCGTAATTAATGACCTTGTAAGAAATAAATGAGCATTCGTATGAAATTACCGGGGGAAAAAACGGAAATCCTTCGTGAAAACGACAAGATTTAGTATTCAGGCACGGTGCTGGGTTGTGTGAATCGGATACACTAGAGCGCAGCGTTAGGCCCTTTCGTTATTACGAGTTGGTCGTGTTGTTAGGTTTCGTATGCAACAACACTACCAAAATACTTGGCTGATGTAGTCATCCAGCATTTGCTCTAGCAATATTTAAGCATTAAGCAGCATTCCTGTTTGTGTCCTCGGGTCCCAGTTCCTGTCACTTCTTTAAATTTGCATCTTTTTAATCTCGCCGCCCCCTCGCCATCGTGTCCGAAGATGACTAATTCAGGTGAGGTCCTGGGGCACCTGTCCACAAATTCATCCTCATGGATGAAGCGGCGCCCATTGAGAGCGGTGTGTTGGGGGAGCTGGGCCTCCGCGCCACACACGCCACGCTCCGCACCACGCGCCGCGCTCGCGAGTTTTCAGGTCAAGGAGAGCCTTGGCGAGGAGGGGAACCTCATTCTTCATTCCAGCTAAGAGAAGTTCCTAAAAAATGGCAGAAATCAGTAGGCGCCAGCAAACCAGCGAAATCGCCTTGTAGAAATAAATACTTAAGTTTGTTCAGACTCGTACCTAGTCTTGTATTGTGAACTATAGTCACACATACTTGAAAAACGTTGGAAGTGGCAGGTTACTGTGCGCGTCTTAAATGGTTTCGTGTAAATGGCCTGCACACAAAGTTCATTTAAAGTGGTTTTGTTTTATCATAGGTGTCATATGCTTAATTAGATGGTCACTTTTGCTTCGTAATTAATTGTGACAATACGATAGGTGATGCATGACGGCTGCGTTGATTGGACTTGTTACTGAGAAAGAATTCCTAACACGGTGCTCTGAGTCTATCTGATAGGCATAACACTAGAAAACGGTGCAGAAGAAAAGTGACACATCTCGAAAATTGTAATTTCGCAGAAAAGTTTTGTTCTGCCGTTTCTTTCTCGCCCAGTGATGAAGTGTTCTATATTAGCAATATTGTAAGCTATCTTTGAGTTTTTGCTTCTAAAAATATGCTATTTTATTAACATATTTCTTGTATTAAGTAAAATATTGCGAATTTGTGTGTCACGTTTGTGTATCGAATTGTGGATCTTCTATTGCGTATGAAATATTTTAAATTAAAACGCGGAATGTTAGTTTATCTAGTCTATTGATAGTCGTGAGCAACTGACGTGATTTTTAGCAAATGACTTAATTTTCCTAGAAATGTTTAGAGTATTATAGCTTTATTAGTATATAGCCCATGTTAATAACATTCGTTGTACATCGAAAATGTTACGAAATAATTTCGTTACTTGCATTAACCATGCTAAATATTCTCGATTATCGGGGAGTCATTGAGATCAAATTCAGGGTTGGCAAGTTAAGAAACCAATATTGTTACGAAGTGTGTAAATCTATTCGTTAATATTGCTTAAGCGGTGAGAATGAACCGTGAGGTACGAGTTTGTCTAGTTCTTGTTCGTGATCATTCATTTAAGAAGGAAAGTGGAACTAGTGCCTTTGAATTATATAAAAAGTTCTAAAGTCTAATTTTCTAAACTTGCTAGTAAAAATAAAGGTATTAATACATTGGGGCCGTTAATAGAGGAGACGGCAATAGTTAAAACAATGACTTGCCGGTCTCAACGAAGCGGTCATAGCTGTAGAGAAAGAAGGGCTGTGCGCATTAAGTCTTCTCGATTTGGGGGTAGAAACAGCCAGCGAACCTTGAGACAAAGGCGCAGGTTCGAACGAGAGACCTTGGGGCGAAACGACTCGGAGACAGGCGCTGCTGTCTTGCGCGCCGAATGCTCTCGAGCAATTCGCCCAAGCCGTACGTAAATGAGCGAATGAATAACTGAACGCGCGATTCCTTGACAAGGGATGATCAATCTTCGCGTTGCGCGCATGCAGTGCGCAGCTAGCGACGGCGGCGACGGAGGCGGTAGCGCCGCGCCCGGACATCGCAGGCGGGCGCGCCTCCATTGCGTACGCAAATGGAGCCGAATGTATTATCAGACGGGTCGCATCCCCAACGAGATGCATCCGTCAAGGACGAATTTACACTTTACGAATGAGCGATTAATATTAATGGGTGCTGGTCGTCATTTTTTTATGCCGCGTCTCCCAGGGCTACCTCTTAGCTCGTGTCCGAGGCGAGAAACGAGATGCGGGGCGAGTGGGTACTGATGCGAAAAGAAGTACAAGAAGCAGCAAAATGCCGCGAACACGGAAACGGCGACCGCTGCCTCCTTTTGCGAGGCCCCGGCCACCAGCAAGGTCTTCCTACCGGATGTGCGGCTACGCGCACTTCTGATAGCTTAACTGGCAGAAACAGAAAGTGTGTCAAGAGCGCGTTTTGTCTGGATGACCCTCCGGCTGTATTGTGCGCTGTTATTCACTAACGATTAGCTGCTTCCTTCTCATTGTCTTGCTTACAACACTAGGAAATGACTGTTGTAAATAACTCGTTTTTGAATATGTTTCTGGAACTTGTTAGAAATAGCACAAGATTCGCAATTCCAATTCCTAGTGAACCCTAATTGCGGTTAGACGTCTTCATATTATTATAAATATGGTTCAAAAATCAGATCCTTAAGTCGTTTGCTCCACATAAAGCTTTCATCATAGCCGATTGATGAGATACAACGTATACCAGAAATTGTATTTTTATTTTCTGGACAATCTTGTAATGTCACTCTTGTCTCGACTGTGCAATTCATTTCATTTGTACAAAATTATTTTAGAGAAATGTTTGAATCTCCGTTAGGATCTGACAGTATTCGTTTCGTGAATAAGATCACAATTGGACATTCGCTAAGTCGAACTCGCTGCATTGCTTCAAAACAAGTTGCGAAAACTTAACTTCGAAATCCCACAGAAACGAGTAGATTTATACTTTTCACTTTCGTGTGACCTCTAAGGCGGCGCAGAAGCCGTTGGGAAGTAGACGTCGCGCGAGACGCGTTGATGCGAGCGAGCGGCGTGGTCGGTCCTTGAGAGGACACCCGAGCTGTGCGCACCGTAATTGGAAATAAAGGGATGTTGATATTACTCCGAGAATGAAATCTTGAAAATGAAAAAAGTATATTAATTTATTATTGTAACATATTTCTTAACTTCGACCATTTGTCTCGTAATTTCCGCTTGTACTTGGCTTACTTTCTCCGGAATTTAAAGATCTTATTGTAAACTAATGAAGTTTTGAAATGCCGATTCTTTTAAATTCATCAAAATTAACGGCCCTACCGACAATAGTGTGTTTCTGCCATTCGCCGATATGATGTGTGTGTAATCGTCATGAGACATTACAGGTGTTCGTGGTGCACAAGAAAACGTATCAGTAGCGAAATTAAGACTCTTCGCTAGTGCAATCAAAACCAAATCTAATTTGCATGTTTGTATTCTTGTACTAGTCATCTCTTCAAAATTTTCCTCTAAATAGGCTTCCTTCAGTACCTTCTTTTCGATATACCAAAGTTTCGAATATATAGCACAGTGATAAATAATAATAATAATATAATAATAATATAATAATAATAATAATAATAATAGTAATAATAATAGTAATAATAGTAATAATAATAGTAATAATAGTAATAATAATAGTAATAATAATAATAATAATAATAGTAATAATAATAGTAATATACAGAACCACTTGGACGAGACTACGATGGGTCACTTGTGGCCACTTTTGAGGGGTTCATTGCCGCTGGCGAATATATTCGGCTGATTGATTTTTTTCGGGGCACGTCAACTGCATTGGTCCCAGTAATGTAGTTAATGTTTTATCCGGGGAGGGGCGGAGTTTCACTGGATGGTGACATCCAGCACCAACCTATACGACACCGACGTGGTCTCCCGACTTGTGTGGTGCATGTGAGTGTGATTATGTGAGGAAAGGGAAGGGAGGGAATAAGAAAGAGGAAGAAAAGATCGTGCGTAGCCTTTGCTCCGTTTGTTAGTGTATTGCTGTGGCATTCGCCTGGAGTTGATCGGAGAAACCAAAGAAAATTACCGAACATTGCAGCTGCCGGCTGGAATTCTCCTGCTGACAGCGGCTGATCTTGACCGAGCTGTATCGATAATCCGCCTCAGTGCGGACTCAAATCGAAGGCCCTGGCGGTGTGAGTGGGTGAGGAGGCGACGGAAATGCTGGCTCTGAGCTAGCTGAGTGAATGGATTCGGCTTCGCCGCAGTCTGCCTGGGGAATTCCTGCGATGGCCGTGAATTTGTGGTGCTACCGTGCGCTCTCGTGTTCTGCGTTGAGACTAGCCTTGTCCTATTTCTGCGATGGGGGATTTATTGCTTTGTTCCACGATATTTTTCGGTGTTTCTTCTTCGGCGTTTCTTTCGTTCTTTTATGTCTCTTGTTCGAGCATGTTTCTTCCGACGTGTCAAGGCCTGCGCTTGTGGAGACTTCCTCAGCGTCTTCTTCGTTGCTCACAGTTTTCCTGTATGTTACATATGCGATTGCTCCCAAGAAGTCGTTTCCACTAATCATAAAATAGAGGTTGTTGTTTGAAATAATGTAAAATATACACCGAAACAGCGCTTATAAAAATGGTCTAGGACGTATTTTCATGAAAACCTTTAAAATTTTGAAAATTGCAAAGGCTTAACGTTTTATTTTGGTGCTTCGGAACCACTGAAATGTTTAGCAAACACGGTGGTATAATGAGCGTTGAAACGCGGAATCCAGAGCTCTTGTGTTCGACTTCCAGTGCGAGCTAATATTTTTTGCGGGATGAAAACGCTCGCAGAGGTAGATCTGGAATCAATCAGGCGATCCCCAAGTGAAGTAACTCGTCGCTGCCCGCAATAACATATGCAATGAAGTTCAAATGTGCGAAATTTGCACAAGGGTTGGAATAGTATTATATTACTACGTAACCGTTACAAAAATAGGAGAAAGTATGTTGTAGCACAACTTGTTTTGTAAATAGTTATTGCAATACAGAAAATAGTGAGTGCATCGAAAGTTCTGTTTCAAGTAATTGTACTCAAGTTAGGTTTTATTAGATATAACAGATGGCAGAGTTATTGTACGTACGAGTTTATTCCACATATTACACATCTTTCTTTCATGAAAGATGTACGAACCAAGTTAAGATATGTGATTGTAGACTTGAGGTGTAACATTTTCCTTTTTGAATAAATATGTATTCGCTCCTTACTTACATCGGAGACATAAACATCCACACGCTTTGAACTGTGTAGTCCGCGTTCTGGTCCTTCATTCTGTGTATTTTGGCACCCAGCGCTCACATTTGCCAGTGCGCGTGGTCACTAGAATCGGGGAACCGGTGGAGCGAACTCAGGCTATGGCATGGTGACTCGGCATGTAGGATTGAGGTGCAGCATATCTTGCCTTTAGATTTTTGAGATGCGAGAACCAAATATTCATTCCTTCGGAGGAGATTCAATTATATTTTGTTCTATTTGTTATTCATTTGGTGTAAATAGAATCAGAAATTCTTAACTGTAAAATTCTCTCAATTTTATAATTCAAATTCAAATATCACTGAGCAACATTTTTTTTTCTTTTCAGAAAGGAAATGCTGACATTCAGTGTTCTTTGTGTTGGACGGTAAAATGGTTCTTTGTGTTGGACTGTAAAATGACCACATATGGTCTGATACAGTGATGATATGATGTAGTCTAGTTGTATAATTTTAAGTCATAAAGTATTATAAATTCTGCATTATTTAAACTTTACCACCATTAGTAATCCTTTATCTTGCATTTTCGCTTCTAAATGGCTCTTAGTAACAGCCAACAACAGTCAGCTAACATGCATGTATTTCATATCCTTTGGTATAGTTTTTCTGAGTTTATGTGATGCGTTCACCATGTTCTTTAGAAACGGCAATTTTCCGCAAAATAAGCAAACTAGAGTAAAAAAGGTGAATTTTTACGGGTTTACAGTATAATAGTTGAAACGCCATTAACATGCAGTGTTTTTATAATTTCCTCGTAGTTTAGAGCATGATGGTTTCAGACAAAATTTCAGGTAATTTGTATGAACGATTCCAAAGCAATTTTCTCCTACGTGTTGGAAGTTCGTCAACTGAGTATCGGAAATAAGGGGGGGGGGGTCCTTATTTTATTTCGGCCATTCTTAGACGTGGAAGTTTTGCGAGTAAAATGTTAAAGCTGGTCCATCATTATCCAACGTTTTCAAAATATCTAATTCGATATGTAAAGGAAAAAGCAAAATTGTATTAACTTTAACCAAAGACTGCTGGAACAATTTTCTTCTCCATATTCAGATTCTTTCA
This sequence comes from Gryllus bimaculatus, assembly GCA_017312745.1. Taxonomy (NCBI): domain Eukaryota; kingdom Metazoa; phylum Arthropoda; class Insecta; order Orthoptera; family Gryllidae; genus Gryllus; species Gryllus bimaculatus. The sequence continues at coordinate 706,705 of BOPP01000004.1, read as the reverse complement.
AATTGACCAGTCCTTTCTCTCCGAAGTGCGAAATCGTATATCAACTGTCTCATTCACTAAGGAAGCAGTACTTTGTGAATCCTTGTTGAAGTCAAAGTAGAATTGTAACCTGCCTTGAATAACTACTCATGTAACTGTTAAATGTGTTGTAATTGAGAACATTTCAGAGATGCTTTGTATTTTGGTATTGCTCTTTTAAATGTTCTGCCTATTAGCTTACAGAAGCGGTTCTTGAACTGTTGTTGAAAACCTCACGGTTACGCGGAAGCCTTTAATTGTTTCCGCGAGAATTCCCAAAAATTAAATTTAAAAACAGGTATTACAGGAAAATCAACGACGGCAATGATTTTCCTACGCGTAGATCAGCAAAGAAAAAATTGCATCGCCAGATTTAATTTTAAAATCCCTCACGCATTGGAAGGGTAAGACGTGTTATCGCCAGAAATCCATTCACCAACAGGGGTATTTTATCATCCAACGTCGGACAGTCGGTCGTTCTTGTTCTCTCCACGTTGGAAGCTCTGAGAAAGTTGTTCACACACTTGCTAGAAGACTCTTGGCTTTTCTGGCTATGTTCTGGTTCTTAAACTTACAAATTCTACCCGCAGTTCAATTTCAGTTCAGTTCAAGGTTGTCTCACTCATTTCTTTCAGTCGCAATCTATGTGTTTCATTCAGTTACGCTCCCACACTTTCTGAACCCTCAACTTCAACTCATTACTTAGAATTTAGTGATTTATTTTCCTTGTCAAAAATTATCAATTCCTTAAATACCCGACCACTCAAGCCAAGGTTATTTCCGAAGGCGTTTGCAGAAAAGGGCCGATAATTATAAATTTAGCCATGTCAACTCAAATTCTTATTGAATCACAAATTATCTTATCCATCATCTTTTATTTCTACTTCACGCAGAAGAAGATGGCTTTCAAGAGGGAACCTTCTTACCCGGCTAGTTGATCATCGAAATTAATTTATTTGATTAAAAGGATAGGACATTTCCATAACTCATTTAATAAACCTAAACCGAAAAGTTATCGTATGAATAGTGACTTTTGCGTACTGATTATTTCGTGAAGCTTAATGAACTGCTTAGCTTCAGGATTGAAAGTGTAAACGACTGCTTCGGATGCTGCCTCTTCTGTCCCAATTTCTCAACGAAAACGGGTCAAAGATGACGTGCGAAAAAACATTTCTGAGCATTTAACGAATCTCCTGAAATCTATGGCAACATCCTTCGCCGACATGAAGGGCATTTGAGGCTAGAAAAAACTACAACAAAAAAATAAAACAATTTTAATTCAACGAAAACCTAAAACGAAGTATATTCTGTAGTATAAAGAATAATTAAATGTTCTGATTTAAAAAACTAAATTTGAAACTGACTTCAAATTATTTTTGTATGTAACTTACACTTTTATCCGTCAATAACTGAAATGCTTCCTGAGCTGTCCCTCATTCGTGTTCACCTGCACATGTGAATCAGATTTTTTGGTGTATATTTACGCGGAAAACGCTGTTTAATCCCTCTCCACACTGATGCATTGAGCTGCTGTACAATATGCAGAATTTAAAAGTGTTGTGGATAGTAAATTAAACAGTTTCATTAATGACATATATTCTAAACTGCATTGTATTCTTTCACAAAAGACTTTAGGATAATTAATAAACTTTCCTTTGAATGTTCGCGGATTTTAAATGTTTCCACTTCATTTTCCAAATCATTACGAAATGGAAAAAAAACCGGCACTGAGATTCACCAAAAAATGGATGTTGTTTATTTTAAATACTTCATAAGGATTGCAGACCGGGTTAGGGTTCCGCGGAAGCCAAGAGAGGGTTCTATGACCAAACATTTGGGACAAACAAGAATTAAATGACCAAACATTGCCCACGAAAACCACGAATACCTCGGTTAGGATGGCCGACACGGAGATTGAGCCGTGGCCTCCCGACTGCGAATTATTATTATTATTTTTATTATTATTATTGATAATAATAATAATACGGCATATAATAATTTTCGGCAATACGGAGAGTTTACCGAAACCATCTGCTCCATTTTTATGAGCTTACTATGTTCATTTCGAGAAAAAATTACGGAAAAAATGAGGCGCCATTTTTTAGTAAACAGTTTTAAAATTGTATATATTTTCCCGAAATTACGCGAAATTATTACGCTTATATTAAATTAATGTTTACTATGCATATCAAATTGTTGACCTTGTTTAAAAATCTGTCATTAAAGAACAGCTTTTATTAAGGAAAAAAATATAATAATAATCCCTAACCTCAATATTGTAGTTGTAGTTAGACGGCGAAAAACTTTTTGAACATATTCAATTTTCGAACATTCAGAGATTTGAACGGAGATGGGTCTTCCCATTTTTAAAGTATTCTTTGCTCTATTCGAGACAATGTGTAATCAAAAAGTGTAGATCAATGTTTGTGAAAATTTTGAAAATGTTGAGGCTTTATGTAAATCCCCCCCCCCCAATCAAAATATCCGTTTCAGCCTTGCATGTCTTCGAGTTTGTCCCAATCGATTGGGGAATATCAATTAGAAGAAAATCGTCTGTACAGTGCCGAGTCAGACGGAAGAAAAAGTGATGAAAGGGCGGACGGGCAGAGAGTTGGACGGACATTTTGCTGTCAACCAATTTCACCCCGGTGTAATAACACCATTGTCAATGTATCTGTGTTTGTAAATCAATCAGCTACTCAAAACCGAAACGCGAAAGAACGGAGATGGAGAGAATAGAGTACTTGTAAAGGAAATACTAGTAGAGGAGTCTGTTTAGTAATCTTTGCCTCATTGCTCTAACATTTCAATCGTCTGAACATTACTCAAGAGTTTGTGAAATAAATATTAAAACCAAGTTCCAATTTTTGTCAGTACGTTTGGAGTTTAAAAGTTGTAGTTGAATGCGAAGTATTTGTTACCTAACTATTTCAAAGTGAGAATAATCTGTTCCGAACCAGTACACTAGTTGCACGTAGCCCAATCCTGCCCGTATGCCCAGTACCTCAAGCGTCGCTATGAGCTGATCGTAGTGTTAGTAGTAAAGCGCCTTAGTGCCGTGCATGATAGACAGGGGTTATTTATCCATTGGACACGTTAACTGCGTCGTCCCCCAGGCCTCTCGAGCCCACTTAGTTTGCCTGAGCCGGTTACCACGTCGCGCGGGT
>BOPP01000004.1:664315-699291 GCA_017312745.1 Gryllus bimaculatus | reverse complement strand
GGGGCGAATGGGAACGAAGCAAGTGTCGCGCTCGACGCCCGCCGGGGGCAGCTGCACGCGCCTGCGGCCCCCTTCCGATAGGCGGCACGGCTTTTCTCTGGGCGCACAGCCGCCCGCTGTGGAACGGGGAGGGTTCGGCGGCGGTAGATTTCGCAGACCTTTCGGTGACGACGAACGAAAATGTATCGGTGAGATGGCCATTTGAAGCAGTGCTTCGCTAGCGGTGGCGCGGAATCCCTCCCGGGCTGCTCGTGGCAAGCGTCCGCCACCTAAGGGCACCGCAGCCCGAATCCGACGCACGTGGGAAGATCTCCGTTTAAGCCTAAGCTCTGCTACCAGCCGCGGCGTACGGTGGCTCGCTGCTGTCTGCGTGTGAAGGGACCCTTCGGATTCGAGAGAACGCGTGGATAGTGTCACTGGAATGGGCTGGCGATGGAAGTGATCCGCACCGAAACCAACATTTTGCGTGTTGCACTTTACGTAATATATAGGTCTTCAAGTAATTTTGTAGAGGAGCTTTCACAAGATCCCGGCTGACACCACGAAGATACAAGTAATTTCTTATTAGGAGAATTAACCTTCTAACAGGTGTCTTCAGAAAGTTCCAACCCGTTGTAAGTCGAAGCCGTCCGTATCACCCTTTTCAAAATATTAAGAACAAATTTAAACGAAATTTTATTTGGCCATATCTATTTGTACCTTTGTTTACATTAAAACTTCAAACTTGAAAGAACACGACAATTAAGAAAATAAGGCCTAGGGGCATTCCACGGATACACAGAGGGATGAACCCTTAGGATTAGCAAACGAGTTGACGTTATTAGTGATTTTGGTATTACAATATTGTTAAAGTAAAGTCGCAATATTGTAATCAATATTATATTTATAAAATAATTTGACACAATGAGATTCAACAATTTGACAAAATGAGAAAAATGGTGGCATTGCAATGCATTTCTGTCAGTTGTAGAAAAACAAATTATTCTGTCCGTTTTTTGTCTGTGAAGTGTGAGGAGCGCCGTTCCTTCGCAAGACGCCGAATCCCGCCTGCACATCCTAGGTCGCCCTGCTTTGGGGGTTAACAGCGCAGCGAACGCATCGACAGTCAAGATTTGCGCGGGAGGCATTGCGGGGGGCGCACATCTGGCAATTAGGCGGCGGCAGGCCCAGCCAGACGCGCAGGACGCTCCCACGCGCCCTCACGCCCACCACGACGCGGTCCCCAACGCGGTCCCCAACGCGGTCCCCAACGCGGCGCGCCGGCCCCGGACGATCGACGATCTGTCCCCGGCCCCTACGGTGCGACTCAGTATTGAAGGGAGAATTCGCTTCTCCTTTGAACGCGCGCGGACTAAGACGAACAGGAAGACAATGTTTTGTAGAATCTGTATGCCTTTTAGGTTAAATTCTTAAAATATTGTAAGGAGCCTTTGCATCATAAAATTATAATAGCAACATTGATAATAATATTTAAATAAAATGTATATGCATTAATATGATACGCAGTATGGCCAACGTCAAGGCAGAAAAAGTATAATAATAATAATAATAATAATAATAATAATAATAATAATAATAATAATAATAATAATAATATCTTAATTACCAACTTAAGTGTTAAGAAATATTATTTTCAATTCAAATTTAAAATGAAATAGCATTTGATGGACCTAAATACCGAATTCGGTATGCGTATCGCTTTCGGAATATTCCTCAATTCAACGTGTTTCACATATTTTGCACATGTCCAATGTCTCATGAGGTATAGTACGTGAAAGTGAAGCACACAATCCGGGAAAGGTGGCTGATGTCACTGCAGTGCCTCTGGCCGGGAGGTCCTAGGGTTGAAGACCGACGGTGGCAGGATTTTCGTCTCTAGCTTGTCAGTTAGATCGAATTCAGCCGCTGTCTGGAGAGTTCTATGCTGCTCTGATCGGTAGTTTTCCGTGGTTTCATCGATCAACACCAGGCGAATGCTGGAACAGTACCTTAACAATCGGACTATGTGCCGCGCGCAATCTTTTTTCCTCTTTCTTGTTCTATCATCACCCCTTACTTACATGCACCACACTACCACACTTGTCGGGAGCTTAGAGCTTCTTCCGGCTGGGGCGGTGCCACTCTGGGTAATATTCCTGCAGTTGGAAATTCCTCGCTAGCCGACGTGTAGATCGGCGCCGGATCTCACCAGAATCGGGAATAAAACATGCACTTTGCGAACGGAACTAATGACACTTGACGGACCCGGAAGAATCAATCAAAACAAACGGCGTGATAAGTCAAATTACCAGGAAATAAAAGTTGTTTTTGTGAAAATACATTTTTAGTATCGAAAGTACATAGTTTTCAAGAGTTTGAAGTGCTTCTCTTTCACAATTATAGAATGTGGACAGTATCACTGTTGTAGTACTTTGCTCACGAGCCAAAGGTTTACTTTGGAAACCATGATAATTTGGTAATTATTATCATTTTATTATTCTTTCATTATTATATTGTTTTATTGTTATATTATTGTTATTAACTTTCACTTGTATTTCTTTCCTTGATGAATAACCGAAAAATTTGTATCACCTCTACATAAGAAAAGATATATAAGGAAAGATGGTGTTTGACATCCACTGACAAAAAAGTATGAAGTATGCTACTTCTGGATAGGGAAATACTTGCCAGTCCTGCATTCAACAAACTAGCCCTGTGGGGACACGATGTTTGAGAAGTCAGGTGGGAAAATGAAGGGGGACAGTAAGGGGACTAGTTTAGCCCGAATTATGTTTAAGCTAATTTCTACAGAATGGGATCTTTTTGAGCTTACTATTACATGTGTGAAGATACTTTTTTGCACTCACCCACTTCCTAGCTCGGGTAGTCCGAAATTATTTAAAATTAAATTGAAGGAACAGTATTTCACGACATTAATTTCATCGCTTAGCATTATTAGAATATATACTCTCGCACAATACCCGATGCTGTGACGTACAGTGCGTGTTCTGGCCATTTGCAGTGGGATTCTACTGGGAAGTAATTTTCACTTTAAAACAATTATTTACAAAACGGGGAGTTTTCGAACGAGTGCGGCTAGTTTGTATTAAAGTGCCATGCGTCTCTTTTGAATTATCCTTTTCAACTTCCTCAAAAGCTGCTACGCAACACTGCTCTTATTTCTCTGTCACGAACAGTTTTTTTGTCATTAATCATGACTAATGTATTTTTGTGCATTTATTGCCCAAATCAGCCTTGCATCTTGTGAAATCATAGTTGAAGATTCCGAAATTCTCAAATTATTTTCATAGACCAATCTTCCATATAAGCCAAAGCATAATTTAAACGTATTTTGAACATTTCAATGTATATGCTTCGTGGACGGTCTTCAATTCTTTGGGAAGAGGTTTGTTTGATTTTGAATAGATGCCTTGGCATATGCAGTTGTGAGACCGTATCTGAGGTTGTCCTAGAGGGTGTAGTTTCGAGTCCCGTAAATGACAAGATTTTCGACGTCAGTTAAATAGTTGGTTCAAATTCGATTATTTCTTGAATTGCTAGCTGATTTTTCGTTTCCCTGGTTGCCTCAGATTCATTCCAGCTGGATGCGGGATTAGCATCGTAGTCAAAGGGCTGCGGGTCGCGCGTGATCCTTCCGTCCCCATTTTTCCTCAAAGCAATTTTTTAACCCAGTATTTGGCAGAATGAAGGAGAAGCGTCTTAAGAATATTTGATAAGGAACACAAACTGAAATTAAATTGAACGTCGATTAGGAAATTCGCCTTTCAGTTGTTCCAAGCTGAGATTTGCCATCCGTAGCTCATTGCCAAAGCGAGAGAGTAACTCAAATAGGCGGCGGGTGCATAGACCGACTTCATAAACACGTGAGTAGGAGATCATCTGAGCAGTGCCTGCTGCAGCTGTGCTTTTCGGCGCATGGCCCGGTGGCGTGGCGGGCACGCCGGCCTTTTCCAAGAGCCGGAGACGGTGCGCTGCGGCGCCCGCTGAGAACGGGGCCGGCCGGACCGCCGGCCGGCAGTTGGACGGAGGAGGAGGGCGGCGGCGCGGCGGCGGTGCCGGCCTGCGGTCCAAGAAGCGCAGAGCCAGACGGCGCGAGAATGCGGCCCCGCGGCGCGCGCACCCCCGCCGCCGCCCCGCTCGGCCCGCCCCCTCCCCTTCCCCACCCCCTCAGCTCTCACGACGCGTCACGCCTCCGCTCGACGCGCAAAGTGCACGCGGTCGCACGCACGTGTGGTTGCGAACGCAGTAACGATAAGTGTCGAGAGAATTCAACCACCGATTTTGACTTACTTTAACTACGTTAGGAAAGAAAAGGATTCTATTTAAATAACTATATTATTGTTCAGTTAAGAAACGGTCCGACTACTCTCGAAGATGCTTACGTCGGTGTGCTAAAAATTGATTAGCGTCTCATGTTGATGTTTCGTATGTTTCAATGTAGAACGTGCACTGGAGTCTATCACTTGTTTGTTGTTTATTTGTTTGTTGTTTTTTCCCTTGGTTTTTAGACAAAACAAAAGCATATTTTAAACATAGTACTTACGACACAATTTTAATCAATTATCCCCAATATCTAACGATTATTAAAAAAATGTAGATTCTTAACTTCGTTTCTTCTTGTAACTGATTCGCTGTACAAATACGTAATTTGAATAAATAACCTAAATAAATTTCTCTTGCGTTCAGCAGTCGATAGATAAATAATTCATTAATTAGATAAAAAGGAAGAGTATTTTGTGAAACGCTCTTAAATATTACTGATCTTTATAACTTTATTAATACTTGTTTTTTCTTTTGGGAATCGGACATCATGGGGCCATGCGACACGTGCAATCCCACCGGGGCTCAGTCTTAAATATCGTGGTAGGTGCACGTTTTCTTGTATGGGGGGGGGGGGTCAGCGTTTAATCGCTGATTCCATTTTTACACCCTAGATTAGTTAGCCCTGGGGATGGGGTAAAATTGTGATGATGGTGATGATGACGACGACACACAAATGCACTGAGACACACTACACAACCATGCCCCAGGCGGGACTCGAACCCGCGATCCTTCGGTCTGAGACCGCCACTGCTCTATTGCCTTACGATCTCGGCCCTCGGATCGATAGTATTATTTTCGATTTCTCAATACAATGAAGTAATCAATAACAATATCTTTAGCGCCAGTGTTGAAAAATGAGTAAATGTAACTTGGATATTTTCAAACGTGCAAGGGATGACATCGTAGGGACAAGTGACCAACACGAGCCTGGCTCTTCGCACGGGACCTTCTGTTATGCTTCTGCATCCGCGGCTAGGCTTTTTTCTGGGCGGATTGCATTGTCTTCACTGCCGGATACTCTTCTTGACGCCTTGCGAAGCGAAACTTGCATATGCATGTGTGCATGTGGGTGTATTCCTGAATGGAATATCTTCAGTTATTGTCTGACTGCTAAAGATGTGGGACTCAGAAAGTGAAGTAGGGAATATACAAGGTGTTTCAATCCTTCGCCCATAAAGATTCGAAAATATTGTAATCTTAACAAACTCAATTCTCGAAGAATCAATTGCTGAACCATATTCAGTAACCTTTGATGCCATGCCTTTAAAATTTGGAACCTATTACTTGGAATCCAAATCGTCTTCACATTTTTAGATTTTCGGTTAAGATTATTTGAGAATACAATTGAGGGGTTTGATGTAATATGGAAGTAGCTTCACGTTTGGCCATTACGGAGATATACTGTAGACAATATAAAAAAAACATTTCTCTCTTGTTTGGCTCTACTACCATGCAACCGAAGTAGTAGATCTGTGTCAACAGAGGAGCAAATGTAATCAAACAAGCAGACAGTTTTCAATAGTTGAATTAAACCAAAATAAGAACTGTATGTTGCAGAGGTCCTTCTTAAATAAGAATCCTATCTCAGTTATCACTGGCAAATTACAGACAAAATATTGCACCGTTACTGAACGATTCTACCGATAGAGGCGCTTAAGTCCAACTGTAAGCTTTTTGCAAGAAAAATTGCAAATGTACTCAAACGTTTTCAAGCAGAAATCGTGCAGTCTGGTCTGCTCTTTTTCTGTACGTTGATGACAAGAGCACGAAGGAAGGATTAGTACCGGTGAAAGGGTTGGAATAATTGTTATTCAGGACTCAGGGTCCAATTCATAATAGATATTTAAAATGAGTGTTCCTTAACAGACCTATTTTTATTCTCAAGCAGTCTTCAAATGGGTGAACAATCAGTGACACCTCTTTCGTGTGAGGGAGATTGCGTGCTCTCTTAAGTGTCCCTCATTCGGACTCCTCTATACGAGTTTTGGATATGAGGCGCTTATGCGGCGCTCGCTTCTACAATTGAAAATGATAATGATTTTGCATAATTTTCGATTTTTGTACGCAGAAAACCGTACGAACTGTGAAAATGAACTTCAGAGACTTCGATGATCAATTATAAGAGTACAAAAACGATTTTGAGAGCACACATGTCAAATTTGACTTTCTATGAAAAAAATTCGACTCCGTGGTTATTCACCTGGTGTCGAATCCAAAAATGGTTTCAGTGGAAGGGATCAATTTCATCGTAATTATTTTTGGGATATTATTTAACTGTTATCGTGAAATTTAAAAAAAATCACGAATATATTCGTAATTGGAATACTCAGTAGCACTCACGAAGAGGAGGTGGTGGCAAATGGGGTTTCGATCCCTTCTCTCTCTTTCTCTCTCTTTTTCTCTCTCTCACTCACACACACACACACACGCACGCATGCGCGCGCAAACTAATGAGCCATTATCAAAAATAGAGCTCATATTAATTTTCTATACTAACGTATTTCATTCAATATATCAACTGTTAGCGTTATAAATATTAATTCTAAGTCTAGAAATAAAAATACATTTTATATTTGGCATAAATGAATAACCATTAACAAACACATCAAGTCGGCTGGACTTTATACTTGTAGCCCCAACAACTTTATACTTGTACAATAATCCTAGGTGCGACACTAAGAATTCTGCTTCGGATATGATGGGGTAGTTAAGTAATTATTTTGTATAAATTGAATAACTATTATAAAAAAGGTTAGTTTGGAGTTTGTGTAGCCTCCCTCCCCCCGGCCCCGGGATCTGCCAGGGCGAAAGCACAACTACGAAATAGCTAGTGCAAAAACACGTTCCACATTTACGATCGCTCCTGGAAGCTCTCATTCGGCGTTCATAGAGAACATCTATAATATACAGACCTCAATAGCTGTCCCCTTCTTTTAGACAGTTTTTTAAAATGGTTTTTATTTTTATATTTTAGAATGATTATCTTATTCCTTAAGTGTCGGACTATGAATTCCGTCCTAAACACTGTACATATTCAAAATAAAATAAGTCGTGTAATTGAATAATCTTTAGCCTGCTTATCAAAACTCATTACCTCTTCAGGCTACCAGACTGAAGATATTATGGAGCTGGCGAGGAAGTGTATGGGGCACTACTAAATGTGGTTCTACATTGCTTTGGGACAGAATGACGTGACGAATAAAGGGTAAGAGAATAGTGAGGGGAAATAATGTTATGTTTAGAATGAGGAAAGCATTCACATGTTGCAGGAAGGTTAATGAGACCAATGTGCATCTTAATTTTTTTAATAATGAACCATCATCATTTTGATACATCGCATTTGCGGAGTTGTAATTCATTATTGTTTTGACAATACTGTTTTTATTTTTTCTGATAATAAGAAAGTTTCTCATGTTATTTTTTTTATTCAAATATATTATTATACAATTCAAACATCCTAATACTATGCTTCAAAAATGAGGCAGCTCCAAACTTCAACACTGTGTTCTGGTATACTGAGGTGATATTTTTCCTTGTTCGTAATGCTAAACATATTAACGCATGCCTAACAACCAGTCGTACAATTAAGAATACCAGGTAATTTTTACAACAAATTTTCCCACTTTGTCAATAGTTTTCTAAAACGGGAACTATTTTCCTCGTGAACGCAACCACTTTATTAGAATATTTCAATCCATTTCTGAGTGATTATTTTTTAGAAAGATGGGGCTTATCCAATAAAAGGAATAATAATTACTTTAATTTTCTTATGACCAGTGTTGTCACGAATCGCGCAGAAAAAGGAAGTCCTAGGTTTAGAGGGTCAGGCAATTTTGAAATCTCATTATTGTATATCTTACATTTGAAAACCCGTACGTTACAGATGTCAATAAGTGATTCGATGTACTTTCAATGTTATCATATTTAAAAATAATAAGTAAACCTCCGGACCTGTGGTCCGAAACAAACGTAAATTTAGTATCTACTTAGACATTTTATAATATCTTTACAAATAGTAAACTATTTATCACATGTTTTCATGCAATATTTTAAGATAAAATTGTGTCATTAAATTTAGTTGATTTTGAAATATTTTTCGAAATTCTACGGGAACTCGAATTTTATTTTCGTCAGTCATCCAGGATTTCTGGTTAAAAGGACTTTCCACGTGATCCAAATTTTAAAAGAAGAACGACACCGTTTTAACGACATTTGTTATGTATTGGCGAGTTGTAGTAAACTGATGTAATGATATATTGTTTACTTCTTGAACATGATTTGCTACTTTTGGAAACTGCTTTTGAATTTGGACTTAAATTTCAACGTAATTCAGACCATTTCAGTCTTGATTTCACATTCACCGATATTCATCGAAATATTTAGGGTAAGACCAATTACAAATCCCATTCTACGAAAACATAGTAGTGTAAGTGACTGAAAAAATTGAAGAAAGAATTGCGCATGTATTCATAATCTTTCAACAGACATGTTAAAAATTGATGTAATTGCGAGTAGTTGGTGAGTCGTGTTAAACGTTTTGATGGTGGAAAATGGTGCCAGTATTTGCTTAGAGGATTTTATTTTTTTACCTCAACGTCATGAAAAGATTGTTGTGTTTGAGGACCTTTTACGCTTCTAGTTATGTGACTGTCCGTACGCGTAATACAAGTAATACGTGTTCTGTTTAGTCACGTTCATTACGCCAGAAATCGAAAGTAATCCAGTGACATAGTTTCTGGTAGCCTCCGCTCAACTAGAAACGGGCAGTCAAAAATAACGCGTAATTTTGCTTCGTTCTCACCCTGCGTTCAAAGCGTAACGCATGAAATTCATATCTCCCCCCCCCTCGAGAACGAATTTGCGTCTGGCCTTATTTTTGGAAGGCGCAGTCGAATCATCGCAAGTTCCCTACTTCCCTTGGCCTATTCCGAGCCGCTGGGCCTTTCGATCGGGGCGGGCGGGCGTGTGCGGCGACGTGACGCGACGCGACGCGAGAGGGAGGCCCGGCCGAGGAGTGGGGTTGCTTTCGTTTTCGTTGAATACTTTATCTGGAGAGCTCGCGGTGACTCCTAAACCCCCGCGACACTGTGACCCACAAACCTAGTGAACTTGGACTGCTTTCGCTGGAGATTGTGGCCGAGCACGCGGCCTGTCATAAGCGTTCGCGTAACGCCGCGAAAGTAAACGTTAATTGTTACCACAACACTGGAGTCGAGGAATCGGGGATCGCGCCCTTTTCGCGTACCGGGCTTCGCCTCAGGACCAGGCCCAGGCCCAGGCCCATCGGTTGGAGGCATGCGCTCTACCGATTATCGGAATACGGCGGGGCGGCGCTCCGTGGCCTGATTTTCTTTCGATGCAGGTCTGTCAGATTTTTGTATTGTTCCTGACGACTGTCACTGCTGATACCCTGGTTTAAGGTACATTTTGAAATTGCCGGACGATGGGTTAGTGAACAGAACACTCGTTCAAGTTAGCTACAAAGAAAAACAGCATTTTTGCTTGTTACTTAATGTATATCGTATTAAATTAATAAATATCGATAAAATAATCGTATTTATAATTATTCTGAATGCGACCAAAAATTGGAAGTACTTGTTTATATGTTTTAATATTAAAACCAAGTTCTTTATACTGTCATTATAATTCTAGAGTTTAATTTTGTCTCCTTTTGGAGTAACATCTACCTAATAAAAATGAAAAAACACCACATTTGACGGTTAACTCATTCTAGATGGCTCGTTATCGTTTTTGAGACCTAGGCGGATCAACGCCTAATTGAAGATCTTGTATCATTTTGATGATCGGCTATCAATATGTGGAGTGATTCTCAGGAGTGTGTACTGAGGATTCCTCTGCTTTCAGGTTGTAACTCCCAAAGTACGTAAAGATATAATTAAGATTAAAAAACATGGCTGTAAATTGAGTTCCTTTTGGAACGTGAGCATCAACAAACTAAGACTCAACGTTTCGGTCATATTCTTTCATATTACGTTTCGGTTTATGAAAATATTTTCATTTCGTTTTTTGATAACAAAACGTTTCGCTTTCAGTTCTGAAACGGTTAAAAATTGTTTTTACATCTTTTTATTAGAAAATTATTATTGAAACTGGCTTAATTCGCGACTCAATCCATCTTTTACTTACGTAATGTCATGGCCGCTGTCATTTGTGACGCGCGATCCGTCTGAATCGGATTTGAAAACAAATTTTATTTATTTATTTATTTATATATTTATATGTTCAGTGGTGAATCATGTCGGCCATCGTTATTCAACTAAATGTAGTTCATTTGAATTACTGAAAGGAATGGATTGGAAATAAAAAGTGTTCTGTGTTATTCGAGAAACGTGAACCTAGTACCATGAAATTATTATAGTTATTTGTAAAAAAAACTAATTTCATTATGATGTTTTATCAAACTTGTACATTCAATGTTTTAGCTAAGACGGCCCGAGAGTTATTATTTTAATTTTATAATATATTAATCAACATCTAGACACTGAATATTTTTATTTCGACAATAACGACTGTTTTTGTGTTATAGATTTCGCGTTAGCATGAAGCTTCGTAAAAATATTTGGTTGACTTTTTTAATGAATATCCGTATGTCGTATTAAAATCGTTTGTATCAAACATTATAGAACTGTTGAGAGTTAGTAATTATAATAAACATTTGCAGTCGTGTTTAAAATTAAAATTTTATTCCTCTTAACTCTTACTCTTATATTCCTGGCCAAAATGTGTTATTTTGAATATGAGCACGCGTTTCATTATGATCAAGGCTCGGAAGTTAATGCTGTATCAAAAGGAGAAGTATGCATGTCAATATGTTCTAACATTTGTAAAATATGCGCCAGAACTAATGAAAAATGCTCTAATAATTAAGTTTTATGTATTCACGAACACATTCGATTGTTTTACGTTTAACAATTACTTTTGCATTTGTTTCTCCACTTACTGTTCCAGCGAAAATGTTTAAAGTAAAATATCAATTAAAATACCAATTCCAATGTCAAAAATTCTTTCTCGAAGATGAATTATCACATCCTTGTAATTGGAAAAATCATTTCCGGGTACCAGCGCCATGATATCATCTAAAAGAAGTTCAGAAAAATACTGCTGCAACGAACGAAAGGCATTACCACGATTTCTCATGAATAGCATTCGCATTCGCATTTGTAAAGTAACTTTTCGGTTTGAGGAGACAAATGTGATTGTTAATTGGAATTTGAAGAGAAATACGCCGCATTAAGAACAACAAAATTAAATAACGATTTAACTTTAATAATGGAAATATGATGCATTAACACAAAATGCACTAAATATGCATTAACATGCTACATAAAATCAACGAATTTCTGTTAGTTTGATTGTGTTTTGTGGACATTTGATATTTAGCCTATTAAAAGGTTCATAATTAAAAATATAATTTTTCATATATTTCCGGTCCTTAATTATGACGTAGTAACATCCTAATGGATGCGATATTCAGGAGTTAGTGCACCATCGTTAAGAACTTTAAAAAGCCGAAAGCTAAACAGACTGTTTCATGTACGGTTCCAAATGAAATGAAAAACAAGGTTGCGGTTTAGGTGTATTTCTTTAATAAAACTATATTTAACGGTTTCGATTTGATGCCTTCGAAACCTTACGACGAATGAGTTTTGTACACCAAAAATTCCTTATGGATCGTCCGGAATTTTAACCACGGTATCCAGAGGCAGAGTCTAACAGTAGGGAGGGGGGATATGATCTGGAGCAAATTGCTCCAGACTCCGCTTTCTTAGAGTCCGAATTGTTTTTCGTCCGAAACAAAAATGTATTTATACCTAATTCAAATTAACCGCTATAAGATATTTCTGTTGCATGGATATATGATTTATCTTTATGTACTGAGGGGACTTTTGTTTGAAATAAGGGTCGCCGTGGATCCACTGCCCCAGCCCTTTTGTTTTCTCTGTGCGCCCCTGTCCAGAGGTGGACGGTGAACCGTCGGACCACTGCACCGTGAGCCGCTCCAGCCGTAAATGTAACAAACCAGGAAACGGCATTCATCGGAGCAGGCGAGCCTTTTCCAAACTTCCTCTGCTTGAAGTGAGAATGGAGCTTCGTCTCCACACTCCCATCTGTAACAGTGTTCGATGAACAGTGTGCCGTGTAATGCCTATTTTCGTTGGTACCAGTATTATACCTGTCAATTTCTCGAATCATGTCCTGAGGTGGTTCTGAACAATGCACGACAGTCCCAGTAGCCCTCTGACATCAAAGTGTCGTGGTAGGCTCTTAGGTGGACCACCGTGTGTATGTTTTCCCAGCGTTGTGCCACTTTTGATTGTGCCCCGAACAGCTACACGGGAGCGCCCAACTAGTGGAGACGATTCGTACCGGTACCGGTACCGGTACCAAAGCGCCAGGCCACCTCCGTCGAACTAGGCTCTTTTCCCGTTCACGTCGCAGACATTTCTACTGGTGAGTTTCAGGAGCTGCCCCGACCTGAGTGTACAGTTTCCCCGGCTTTTAGGGGGTAATGCCCGGGTCCCACGTGCGAACAGATCTCGGGTCGGGGTGTCAGTTTACTCCCGACGTTTATAAATTTGGAGGCATCTCTGATAAAATTGAATTCACCGACTATAAACGATAACCTGAATAGTGGGCAGTAGGTGTGTTGGCAGAATCGCAGCCAGGGCGTGAAGGTTCCCGATCTCTTGCGAACGCTGCGCCGACTGGCTGCGTGCTATCATCACTCATTGGCCTTAAGGAGACTTCTGTAACTCTCTTTCTGCAGTCATTTTAAATCAAAGAAATATGATGCATAGTAAAACGAAAATTAACATATTATTAAAATCACATGATTATAGCTGTAGACGTAATTTGTGTGGGTTGTAAACTCTTGAGCTTCTATGTGGCGGACCGAATGGCATCCTTATACCCTGTGGATATAAGAGTTAGTTAATGTGGACTTGCTTTGTTGAAACCATTCTCATGATTTTCTCACTGCTTGTGCAATGCGAAAGGACATTCAGAAAGGCGTGTCATCGTATGACAACCCTTTCCATTCTCCATTCAAATTAGTACGTGCACGTGGGAGTAAAAAGATAGTAATAACGTTCAGTTTCATAAAAACGTAAAGTTGTTGGCATTTATCCGTTGGACGTGATGAATATTGAATTATAATTATTTAAATTTGTTTAAAAAACCATGATCATTTGCATTTATACTTACATGTAGTTGATTAATTTGCATTTTATTAAATATAAACAATGAAATGCATTTTTTTAAAATTAATTGTCTCACTAGAATATCTTTATATGTAAAATTGATGTTTAAATATATGTTTCAGGTTTGTTCTCGCAAATTTTAATTTTCCTTTCATGTAGAGATAACGTTCTCTTGTCGCCCCCTCGATAGGGTATCGAACCCTCAGGGATGATTGCCGGCGCGGGGCCTGGCGCGCACCCCAATCTGCGCCGGACGCGCGGCCAGAGAGCTAAGGACCGGGGCATCAAGTTATGGCACTGCACGGCCTCTGACCGGGAGGTCCTGGGGTTCCGTTTCCAAAAGTGGCAGGATTTTCGACACTAAGTCAGATGGCTAGGTTGAGTTTTGTCTGTCTCGAGGAGAATTCTAGCGGCCGGCTGCTCTGATCGGTAATTTTCCGTGCTTTCTCCGATCAATACTAATCGAATGCCGGAACAGTACCCTAGCAAACGGGCCACGGACCGCGCGCGATTTTTTCTTCCAATACGACCAATACTTAGAGCCCCTAAAGAACTAACCTCACTTAAATGATTAGTTTGAAAACAAAAATATGACAACACTCGCTATCACAACAGGAAAGAAATTTGGAAAACATCTTCCAAACATTGATCAGTGTGGGTTCCAATGAGCTGCAAATAGCACTGACATGAATCCCATCGAAAATGTCCGTTCGATAGTTAAAAGAAACTTAAGAAAAGAAGGCCATAAAAACCAGCTCATTTCCATCTCGCAAAATGACATTCAAATTAAAAGAATGGATTAAAAATTGATTTTCAACATACCTCAGAACAAGTATGTTATTTATGAAATGTTTATAAAACATTAGAACTCTGTACACAGTGTGTGTCAATATCTACAGTCGCAAATACATTTTGTCTTATTGAATAACTCTAGCCTAATAATTTGGCCACCTCTGCACACTGTTCTATCACACATGCAGGTAGACCGGTCGTGATCTTAGAGCTTGTCCCGGCTGAGGCGGTGCCCCGTTGATTGGAGATACCTGGTTTGGGAAAACCTCGCTAACCGATGGTAGGTCGGCGGCGGAACTTCCTCTCCAGCGGGGAAGATTATCGCCACGCCCCGAAGAAAAAAATATGCACCAAACTTACGGGACTTATGACCTTAGCAGTCGACGCGCCCGGAATAACTAGTCATCAATCACAGCGCCTCAGAGTGTAATCCAGCGGTGGCCTAGAAGCTGCGGAACCACGCGGCTAGAGAGAGGACACCTTTCATTTGAGTTTCACGCAAGAATCAAAATCAGGCAAGGAGCGTCGGTATCGTTGAGGCCGGGTTGGACAGAACTGAGTGTTTGCATATCGACTGGTGTGGCTCAGAGACAACATCCGATGTAGCTTCAGCGTCGCTGGCCGGTAGGTTCAAGAGTTCAAGTCCAGACTATGGCGGATTTTCGATACTATATGGAGACTGGGTCGTATTCAATAACTGTATGGAGCATTCTAGCATTATAGCTTTGATTAGTAATTTTCCATGGTTTATCCGATCAGTACCAGACGAATGCCGGAGAAGTACTTTAAAAACGGGCCATTAATTCTGTGCGTTCTTCTCTTCCTCATCCTTGCCCCTTCTTTCCCTTAACACACACACACGCTAAATTACCACAGGCGTCGGTAGCGTAGAGTTTGTCCCGGCTACTGTTATGTTTCGGTTGGGGAGGTAACTGGAGAAGAAACAAAAGAAGACCCCGGTAATACTCCCTCAGTCCTGGCTATAACATGCACTAATGTCACTGAATTAATGTCGAAAGTAGTAACACTCAAACTGAGTTCGCCCAAAAATTAGGTTTCGGATGTGGGTGGTTAGAATACACTTCACGGCTTCTTACCGGATCCGGAATCCATTGAACAAACGAAGGCGTGCTGACCATCTTGGCCCTAGACAATAACATTTATTTCCTGAATTGGGGTTAGCCGTGCTCCATAGAAATTTTTGCGTTAGTGTCTTGCTTAAACTAAGCACACGTTTTCGTTGTAACATAACCTGTGAATCGTGTTAGTCCTGTAGGCAGTACGGTTAGACCTTCCCCTGCAATACTGTGGGAGTGTGGTTAACCCTGAAGTCATGATTGCTCTGTGTGTTCGTTGAAATGGCCATACAAAGTTATTTTATTCGAGTAGAATCTGAATTCGTACGTGACGCCAGTAGAGACCAAACGTATTGTTTCTAATTTTGTTTCCATTATATCTTAAAAATTATTACTCTGTTTCGAAAAAAAATAATTCCCCATTACTCCCAACTAGGAATGAAAAAAAAAATATTACAATGCTATCTTATCTTTTTCATAAAATATGCAATTGTCAATTCGTAAAATACAGGAAAAAACATTTATCGTATACGTACGTATATATGGAGTAATATACGTGAAAGAGGGAAAGTTATGTAACGCTGCGGAAAATCGATTTCGAGGTTTAAACGGCAATACACGTTTTGGGGTCCCCTGATACCAAAAAAGTGTTGTTTTTTTTCAAAACCGTCCGTCCGCCTGTCTTCAAAGTGTTTCAAATGAATTGTAATGAAGTTTCTAGAAAACTCAATCGTTTTCTGTGAAAACTAGCTCAAAATTCCGAATTTTCAGAAATGTTCAAACGTCATTTTCTAAAAAGCTGCTCCAATTTTTTCTCCAAACTTTTTGAACGAATAGTGCTGATTGCACTCTTTAATATGACGTGAAGTTCTTTTTTTAATTATACAAATGTAATTTTTTGAAACCTCTCTCATGCCGTTACAATGCTCATTTACAGCAATTTGTAAACACTATTGTATTTGTGAGTTAAAGTGCTTCAAGTGACTCCTAATGAAGTTTGTCGAAAACTCAATAGTTTCTGTGAAAAAAACTACATATTTCGAATTTACAGCAGCGTATAAGCTGCTATTTTCTTTAAAACGACTCCAAATTTTTCAACGGAAATTGCAATTTAGGATGAGGTGTTACTGTTCTTTAATATTCTTTAAATACTTCCTTTTTACTATTAGGAACCCGAAAAATTAAGAATAGTTCAAAAAATGTACCTTGGCCGGTGGTAGATGTGGCAAGTCCGAATAGCTAGCGGAGACCAAAGCAACTAGAAAATACGGGAAAGTCAATGCCATCTATAGCACCACTAGTTTCGTTGCGAATTACTTCATCATAAGCAAATTAGTGTTTTGATTTATTTTGTTCCTCACACTGAACACTACGAAGACGTGTCAACACTTACCACTATTTCGTGCTCTGAGAAAGGTAATTCTATTTTATTAATTTGTAAACACTTAAGTAATGGTCGATTCTTTTTGTATCATATTGGTGACTGAAGACCTAAGGTAAAGGATAACTACCACGTGAGGGTGAGAGTTGTCTTGTATCACATTGCAGACCGATCGAGCCGTGTGACAAATAGTGTCACGGCATGCCCTATGTTCACGACGAATGATCTAATGAAAATACGCCTAGGCAAACGCGGTATAGGAAAGGGGCGCCCACGCTAGTCCATTTCTTGTAAACTCGTTAATTTGGATGTCGCATCACCTCCATCCCGAAGTAAGATTCTAGCGGCCGTCTGCTATGATCGGCAGTTTCTCCAATCAGTACAATGCAAATGCTGGAGGAGTACCCTAATAAACGGGCCATGGACCGCGCGCTATATTTTTTAATTACTCTTCTTTGTCCTATCCCTTACTTACCTTTGTCCTTCTACCCCTTACTTACACACATCTACACTTATATCGAATACACTACAATACATGTCGGAAGACCTTCCGATATCTTAAAGCTTGTCCCGGCTGGGACGAAACCACACTGGTGGGATATACCTGGTTGGGGAAAACCTCACAAACTAACGTGTATGCCGTCGCCGGATGATCCAGCGGAGGGAGAACACCGCCAACTCCCGTGATAAAAATATGTGCATGTATGTGACTAATGACCATAGCAGTTGACTCACTCGGAATTACGAAATTATCAACCAACAGAGAGACGCGCAGTCAGACATTCACCCCCAAGCGGAGACATGCGCAGACTCGTTTTGTTGAAAACTAATTTTGCGGTTACAATGGTCTACAAAACGTGGTTCTGATTGCAGAACGTATTAGAGGAAGTATCATACTACCTATAGCAGCAATAATTATCCACTTTTTCGGTATCAGGAACCCACAATACTATTTTTTCTGTCAAAAAATTTCCTCTGTAGCTTTACAACGAAAGTTTGTGGTAGACAAGAAAGTAAAATGTCAGGCAGGCAACGGTCTGACCATTCGCTTGAAATCGATTAAGTTTTTCTAGTTCTGCTTGTGGAGTACGCGTATAATTGCCCTTTCTGGCAGTCATATTAGTTTGTGTATCAGCTGCTTTTCTCTCAGCTCTGGAGAAGAAAGGGGTTACGTGCTGTGTGGTGAAGAGACTAAAGTGAACTATGCAATTCCAGAAAAGTTCCGTATTACTATGAGAATTACAGTATTACCAGGTTTTCGTGGCTATTACTATTATAAAAAATGAACGTAAGAGCACCGACATCAGTTCCGAAAATAGGTTCAGAACTACAATTTCTGTGAATGTGAAATATAACATAAATAGTTCACAAATTAGACACCTGTTTTATTTATTTCACTTGATGACTGATTCGTGTCGGAAGGCCCAGCTTCATTGCCATATTTTGTTAGGAACATTACTTGAAAGATGCTTGAGCTCATAAGTCAGGGAGTATTCTCAACATGATTAGTGAAAAGAAAGAGAACTTCGAATGAGGCATATACTCTCCTGGTAATCAAAAAAATTATCATCAAACGCGTCTTCCTCTGTTTTTGCATTATTGTAAGTATACGAGCAAGTAGTTTTATTAAATAGCCTAGAAGATATCTCTCTAGGAGAACTCTTCTCTTTTATTATATTATAAGAAATGAAATGGTTGATAATAATAATAATAATAATAATAATAATAATAATAATGTAATAGTAAAGTTATGATAAGAAAGGTAATATAAATGAGTTTGTAGTACCCACAGAAACTCATTATTGAAAACTCGGAATTTGATGGCAAAGTTTTTATATTTGATACACGCAAATAAATTTTTAATTAATATGTTTCTGTTGCTAATGTTACTTTAGAATTGTAAGCATCAAAGAAATGTTTGCACGTTTGTGAAAATATCTATCGAAAGTATATTATTTTCGAATATAAAAAGTCGCTGGTGGCATGACTGAAATCGGGACAATGATTGCCTTTTGAATATTTAGAAATACAAAACTGTCATTCTTTAGCGAGAAATTTCCGAAGAATAACCCCTGAAATACATTGTTAATAAGAAAATCATTGTGCAAATGTGTAAAAGCAG
The DNA here is from genome assembly GCA_017312745.1 of Gryllus bimaculatus. NCBI lineage: Eukaryota > Metazoa > Arthropoda > Insecta > Orthoptera > Gryllidae > Gryllus > Gryllus bimaculatus. The sequence continues at coordinate 680,376 of BOPP01000004.1, read as the reverse complement.
GAACGTAAGATTAATGACGGTACAAACAATACTACCACCTACCGGCAGTTCAGTATTTTTCTACATTAACATGATTAAATGAATTCAGAGCGTCATTTTACATTTCAGTTGTTTCCCTTTAAGTTGGGACCTGCACGGACGCAGATGACGTGTAGTCGTAAATATCAAACTTTTTATTTCTTCAGACGGTCGGAAAATGCAAAGTCTCTTGAATTTCAGGTACTTCGGGCATTGTTTAGAAAACGAAAGTTGTGAAACGCGTCACAATTCGCAGACAGAAGCTGGCTGTCTTTGTACGTCGCAACTTTCCGTCAATTTCGGGAATACCATAGGCATGGATAGAAATTTAAATAACGTCGGCGAAGATGCGAGAGAAGTGAGAGTACTTTTTGTTTCTCGTGAATTCCCCTTCCTCTTTTGATTCGTCCCTCTTCGTTCTACCAATGTTAGCGTGGCTTTGTTGGGATTCTATATCGTAAGTAGGTCAGTGGGACAGAGTCGGCTTCCCCTCTCCGCGCGCAGCGCTACCCCCCCTTCCCGAACCGACCGCCTTTCCGCCCTACCGCGCGGCCGCCGCGGGGCCCGCCGCCGCCGCCGCCCGCCGGCCCCTCTTCCAAACTTTGGACCACTCTCGCTAGCTAGCTGAGGGGGCTGGGAAGTGTATGGACTACCACAAAACAGCACTAACTATAAAGACCTGGTTTGCATGGGAAAGGTAGTCAGCGAGCACACTTATCCACTTAATTAAGCATGGCTTCTAATCATTTATTCCATTGTAAAATATCAGACACCACGCTGAACTACGAGGTCGATAGGAAGTATGCGTTCCGTCATTTTCTCGCTGACCGACGTGTCCCGGTGCCCAGTCCTATGTTCATGGCGTAGGAGCGCAAGGCGAACGCGGCGAGCCAGAGGGAGCCCAGAAGCGAACGAAGCGCGCACGGAGCGACGAAAGCCGCACGAGGCGGGACCGCCCGCGAAGCTTGCCGGGCCAACCCTCACAGCGCTGCGCGCCGCAATAGATGGCGGCAACCAAATTACTCTCCGCGGCTCGGGGAAGACGGCGGTCAGCGCTTCGCGCGAAGTGCCGGTTGGGCGTGGCGACGGCGGGCGTCGGTAGCGGGCGGGGCGCGGGCGGGCGGTTGCGCGGCGCGGAAGCGAGCGACGGGCAGCGGCGGGCCCTGGCCGGGGCTCTTCCCCTCGGCTGTCAGGGCCGCTGGGTCCGCAGTCGGGGCTCTGTCAGTTCGGGGACGGTGCGACCTTTTCGCGCCGGCGCTTCGGGGGAAACGGGCGACCGGCGTTGCGTCGTAAGTTCGGTTGTCGGTGTGCTTCACGCGGGGGCGTTAACCTCGTGCGCCGGTGTTCGGTGCTTGTCTGTGCGTTTTTGCTCCGTGCTTAGCCCGGGACTTCAGCGGGCCGGAACTCTGCCAGTGGGCCGGCGTGTGGCACTGTTTTCCGCGTGCGGTTGCCTTCGGCGCGGCCCCGTCGTGTGGAGTACGTTCTTTGACAGTGGTCCCTCTGACAGTGGCGGTGCAGTGAGTGTTCGTGTGTGACGTGCCCCCTACTGTGCCGTGGATTTTGGGCGATTTGCGGCGGCTGGCGCCGCTGACGTTGTGAACGTGAGGGAGTGCCATGCTGGACCGAGAGGTTGGCCTCTCTGATTTTGCGAACGATATTCGTTGGTTCGAATGTACTCTGTTCCCCGTGGTGCCCCATTGAGCGCGTGCAGCCCGTCGTAGCGAGTACCCTGGCCCTCCCCGAGCGCGCGCGTACCATCGCCGCGCCCCGTGCAGCGTCCGTCCCTCCCCTTGGCCGAGGGGCGGGGTCCCACGTGCGCCCCGCGCGCCGCCGAGCGCGCCTCCCCGTGGGCGAGCCGCCTCCTGCGGCCCCCGGGCGACACCCTGTGCCAGTGCAGTGACGTCCGGATTATCTAGTGCGTTCCCCGCAAAAGGATATACATTTACTCTTCAATAACATTTACTCTGTACTTTGGATTAAGGAGTGAGTCGAGCGGTGTGTCAACGCTTGTTGTTGTCGTGCACCGTTTCTTAAGTTATCTTCTTGTGTGTGCTGTCAGACTATGTTATTGGATATGGAGCACCATTCTTCTCTTGTTTCTTTGAACATGTCCCCGTTCAATTTGAGCCCCAACGGTGGAGGCGGCGGCAGTGGCGGAGGTGCCGGCAACAACGGCGGGGGCGGAGGCGCTGGGGGCGGCGGCGGCGGCGGCGGCGGCGTGGGCGGAGGTTCGGGGGGTAGCCCCCCTGCTCAGCAGCCCGGCACGACCATGCCGCCTCCGCTGTACGGGTCCCCGCCTCTTACTTCGTACGTGATGGCTGGCCTGCATTCCCATCCCCATGCGCACCACCAGATGCAGCATCAACAACAGCAGCAACAGCAGCAGCAGCAGCAGCAACAACAACAGCAGCAGCAACAGCAACAGCAGCAACAGCAGCAGTCGCAGCAGCAGCAACAGCAACAAGTGATGCAATGCCACGTCTCGAGTTGCAGCTTCACTAACATGGACCATTCGTACTTGTTCTCGCTCGCAGGTGGCGGCGCGATGGAAGTGGGCACGGGCAGCTTTAGCGTCTCCCCACAACAAGGCCAGAGCGCCATCGTAGTGGGTGGCGCCACCCCCGTCGCCGACTTGCCCGACACCAAGGACGTGATCGAAGAACTGTGTCCTGTGTGCGGTGACAAAGTGTCCGGATACCATTACGGTCTTCTCACGTGCGAATCGTGCAAGGGATTCTTCAAACGCACCGTGCAGAACAAGAAGGTGTACACATGTGTGGCCGACCGCAGCTGCCATATCGACAAGACACAGCGGAAGCGATGTCCGTACTGTCGCTTTCAAAAGTGTCTGGAAGTGGGCATGAAATTAGAAGGTAAGGTGCATGCTTTATTTTTCTTATTTCTTAAGTCTTTCCAATCTGCACTAACGTGTACCGTTGACGTACTTGACAGGAGTAGGAATTTCAAAAGTACCATTTCTATCCAAAATGAAGTACTAGCGACTTTTGAAATCATTGTTACTGATCACAAAGTGCTCTGTTTCCCCGCAACGAAAACCCCCGTGCCATGTTTGAAGTCGGTTGACGAATCCGGACTGTACCAAATACCGCGCCATCAGCGTCAGCTTCCTCAGGATGACATTTCGCCCTTCTCGAGTGTGGTTATTATCAAATGTACAAATGAGTTAGTTTAATTATTTTGTTATAGACAACTGCATTTAAAATAACAATCTACTTTTTGCATTGTCAGTACCCATAAAACGGCAGGAGTTTGTTTTTCTTGATCTTGATTGCGTAGTTTGAACGAAATTTGTATCGCAAGGGTGTGCCTGTGGTTTCTGAGAGAGCTTGTCTTTGGCTTGTGTAGAGAGATTATAAGTGTGCAGTGCAAATAGAAACGTTTGGGCAGTCTCGTTGAGAAATGTATCTGTTATGTTATGAGCAAATTCATCATTTGTGATTCGTTATTCTAAATTATATATAATATATTATTTATTTATTCAAGGTTTTACTTGAATGGCTATGTTCTAGCGTTGCGCATTAGCGAGAGGGTGGCGTGCGTGCGTATTCTGTCGTTGCATCTTCGTCCAATGTTGTCGTCGTCGACTCCGCGCCGCTGGGAGGGGGAGGGGAGGGCCCGAGCGAAGGGGTTCTCTAGCTGCGTTGTCACTTGCGCACGTGTTCCTGTAAAAAGGAGTACCGTTCAGTAGCCAATTTATTGTCGTCAACCATCGTCAAAATACTTGCACCGTAGCTGTAGAAGCATCGCCGCAATATCTTCATCTTTTAGCGTCTGCAGCTCGTAATTATGACGTGGGAAAGTGTTGTTATGAGAAGCTGCTGTCGAGGTCGTCTGGTTTCGCTGTGCCAATTTTACTCTTCAGACACCTACATTACTATATTTTGGGGTTAGGAGTCGCTTTGAGGCTTGTAGGAGTTTCTTTTCGCTTAACCATTTGTTTGCTTATTGACTCCGAAATTGCCGACGCGTTCTCACGTTGACGACTCTGACGTAACTTCACTCGAAACGTTTTGCTCATTACATTACTTTCGCTGTGCATAATTTTTACTAATGCTGTGTTGTAAAAGATGATTTCATTTGAAAATTATAATGTGGAAACTTCTTCCAAGTATCGTTGAGAAATAAAATTACGACATATAATCGACAAAATTAAATTAATGAGGGCATATAAATGTAGTTGATATACAGATGTAGATTTTTTTTTAGTATGTGGAAAGTTTCCAAGTTCAAAAGCTTCCAAAATTGGGACTCCGTGGTCAGGAAATAATTCCACCCACCGAAAAGTTCATCACGAAGGTTTTAATAGGAAATAATGATAAAAGATTTGCGACTTTTCCTTTGCCTTTTCCCATTGTATTATTCCACCAGTTCCCCGCAGTGCCTGTTTGCTATGTACAGTGTGAAGGCGCTTATCGGATCAGATGGAGAATGCTTTGGGCCTGACGATAAGCGCACGTGGAACAGCAAGGTACCTCGTGAGGTCTGGAACATTCTACAACTCAGCTCAGACCACACAGGAGCTTGCTGACCTCGACTATAGACGTCTGTCTCTCTTAATCTTCCGTTTTTGAAATTCTCTAGTAAATTTATTTTTCATAATGAAAATCCACGAAAAGATAATGGTTTGCAGTTTTTACAAGAGATCGGCTTTTGGAGTGTGCTAGTAACCCTTGTTATAGAATATTTTTCTTCATTAATTCTTTTGTTCTACATGGATGCGCAATATTTTAGAATCTTGAATAAGCTGGCACGAACATTTTATTTATAAATCAATCTCCACTTAGTTTTGTTTGAAATTTTTAACATGACATCTTTCATATAGGTCTTTACAAATGTTCTTTCTTTTGGTCTTATTTCAGTTTTCGCTTCATGTTATCAGCCGATCTTAGTTGATTCATAATTTTCTTTTTGTAAAAGACGTTTATATTTAGTAAGTGATCATTTATGAGAGTGCTTTTTGCGTTGGCAGGTCTTCAGACCGCGAATAAACATTTATTTATGTTTGGGGAATATGGCGGAAGCAGCACGTGTTAGTGCACGACGTCGCTTGGATTTCGCGTTGCCAGCAGGCTGCAACCCCTTTCTGCGCAGGCTCCCCCCTTCCTTCCTTGTGACCTTCGTGCTTGCATCGGTTGTGATGTTGAACCTTTAGAACATCTTGTGTTACAAAAATAAGAGCATGCTCTTGTAATATGTGTGTGTATATGTGTATGTTGTGTGTTCCTTATGTATTACTACGACTGTTCGGTATACCTGTAGCTCAATTTCCTGCATGTTGAGTTGTATTTTCGGGAACGATAAGCGTTGAGTTAAAATAGCGTCGTTCGAGCTAAACACAAACTGCTCTTTATTATCTGACTATTTTATTCGCACTATTCATTTTTCTTCGGTAATAACATACACCAATAGATTATTAGTGTACTATTTTGGGTTACGTAGAGATTATTTGAATTATTTGTACTTGCTTTTTATTTGCAATATACCAGTAAGTTTATATTTGGTGCTCCCTGTAGTGTGGTGCATTCAACTCCTATTACTGATAAGCTGTGATTAGTATTTTCATGAATAATTAATTAATCTATAGATGTTTGGTCAGAAAACCAAGTAGATTATCGCGGAAAATGTACCACATAAAGACAATTTAAGCTGTTAACTAAAATTTGTAATACATTTCGATTATATATTTTAGGTTTACATAATTGTGATTTTAAGTGGCTACAAAACGGTGCAATGATGCTTGATTTTGAAAAAAAAAAATTATCATTCATTTCATTTTTTTTTTTAATTGAAAAGCGAACATAGAATTGGTGACCGCGAGAGTTACGGTATTTGGGTTGTATTGTAGGTATTGTGAATCAACTAGGGCTGTGAATCAAGGAGAGAATAGTATAATAGTTTAATATCAGCGCATATTACGAAAGAATTCTGAAAGGTACATTTTAAGCTGTCGCAAGTTTAAATGCAGTGAAATCGCATGTTAAAAGTACGGGTTTTCTCTGGGCGAAAAATCTCTTGCTTTGCGAAACTTCGAATATGTAAATAAATGTGCCTTTTCCCCAAGTACAATCGCACGCTTTGTTCTAGAACTTGGATTTGTTCTCCATTGTTAAGTTTCTTAATTTTTGTACAGCTATATTTTCGTATATAAAATTAGGAATTTGCATTATAAACAACTTTATATAACACACTTGTCAAAGTATATTAGAATGAGACACACTACTGGCTTTATGCGAAAAGTAACGTACAGAATAATACGCTAGTAAAGCTATTTATCGAATGTTCAACGTTTGGCCTTGCGTCATTTTTGTGTGGCATATAACATGTAATGTTTTCGAATTATAGATTTTTAATGTAGAACAGTATACACTGGCCGGTTAAGTCCTGATTATAATCTCTAATTTATAAATCGTTCTCTGTAACAATTATATTAACTATATTGTTAGTTAAACATTACAAACTTTAATAAATATTATCAGTTTACTTTCTGTGAGTTTTGCTATTTATGTTGATTTGAATTATGCATGATATTAAGAGCATGTTTCAAAAGCTATTTCTAGGCGATGTTCTAGACTAACGATCTAGACTAACTGTATTAATTACAGTATCCCTTTTGACTTGTCTTGAAACTGTTTGTGCATGCATTCAAATAAAAATTCTTGTATTTAGTGGAGCAATATTTTTCGGCATTGAAATCTGGAAGCAATCGTGTTTTGTGCCCTAGGTAGATAAAAATGTTTTGGGATGGTCTGTACAGAGGTAATGAATTGAAATAACTTCAAATCACTAATACCATTTGTTATGTTCTGTTAGGGGAAGATGAAGTTGACAAGGTCGAAAAGTGGTTGGCTTTAGTGATAATGATCATGGGGGAAGGAAAGATAGGATAAGGGCTCGAGAAGACTGTTTACTCAAATCGCAGGTATCGCAGGTAAAATGTGGAGAAATGGAGTAGCTATTAACAGACGTGTAGAGCGGGCGATTTAATTGTACTCATGAGTTTCACAGCCAAAGATAGTCTGTATTGTTCACTGTTTCCATTGCATAAGATAAATATGAGGTAAAAATTTACCTAGAACTTCTTTATTTTTTTTTATTTTCTAAATAGCTAGATTTTCTACTGAAATCTAGTCCGAAGTTTGTTTTGCATCGAGAAGAATGAGAGGCAGGTTCAAAAGTACAAATTCCATGGCTTCTTTCCTTTGTGCTGTGGATTGGCTTGGCGATAAATGCCGCTCGCTCGTCCGCCTTAAACAGTGGGGGAGGTGGCACGCAGTCGTGGCGCGGTGGTGTAAAGCGGAGGAGAGCGCGGCCGCCTGTGGGGGAGTGGGGTACGCTTTGCGATCGTCCGAAAGCTACTACTGCGCCCCCCCCCCATGAACCCTGAAGCCTCATGAGCATCCCCGCCCCCCTCCCTGGGATGCGCCACTGGGAGTAAAAGTGTACTTTTGAAAAAAATAATTTTCACCTTAGTAATGAAACGCTTCTTTGTTTTTCCACTTCAGATTTAATGTTGTCTATTTCGTTTGATTTGTATATTCATTAATCGCCCATTTTTCTGTCAGCTTGATATTGCGGTAGGAAATTTCACGAGAAGGCTCGGACGTATATAAGTCTTTGCTGTTGTAAATGCCGGACGTGTATTCTGTCACTGAACGGTCCATATGTTACGCATACAGTGAAGACAATGTGCTTGCAAACTCACTTGCCTCATTTTCGCTGTTTTCCCGCACTCGTCTTCCCACTCTCGCTTTCCCGCTCCGCCAGTCGTTCTCGCTTTCGCGGTCTCACGCTCGCTCTCGCACTTCCACTCTCCCTTTCGCTGTCCTCTTCCCGCTTGGTGGCTTGTTCAGAAGCGTGTTTCGTGTTTGCGGAGACACGTGCCCTCTCTCGTGCCAGGGTGTGAGAGGGCTTCCGTAACTCGCCCACTTCAGAGCCAGAATTCGCGCTGCTCCTCCCGATCGCTTCCGACTCGCGCCGAAAGGTGGTCGAATAATGTTTTTGAAATATCGGTGGAAGGCGTTTACTTACTTCATACCTCGAAATCATTGGTTTATTCAATTAAGGTAGGACGAGAAAACTAATGGGGTTTTCACGAAAGACCCATGACATTCGTAGATTTGTTCGGGTCTGCATTTAATTATACAATTAATCGGCATGTTTGTTTTATAATTATTATGCATGCGTTTATGCATGTTGTGTGGCGTGACCTAGTGCTACTATTTCTTGATTTTGCATGGCAAACGAATGTGTGTCAGTGCAGTTTTTTCGATGTTTCTAATATTTGAAGGGAAGGATCAACTCTATTGGACGTATCCTGCAATTTTCAACCCTGTTAAACTAAATTGTTGCCAACTTCAGTGAAAATCGATGGAATAAGAAACGTCGATGGTTACCCATATTTTGGAGGATCGTTTTAGCGAATCAGGTCACGGTGTGGTGTGGACCATTTCTGCCTTCTTTTCGGACGCAACCCCTTACTTACCTAATACGATACTACTTTAATTCCATTTTGTGGAAGGTTTTTCGTGTGGTTTGGTACGTACGTTAAATGCATAAGCCGATCTGTAGGCAGGAACGAAAAGTACTTTTTTCATCAACCGAACGATATTTCGCAATGACTCACACAAAGGTGAGCAGTTTCACGACCGTTGACTCTGGTCAGCCCAAATGTCGACAGGGATTAATATGTTTCTGTTGCTAATGTTACTTTAGAATTGTAAGCATCAAAGAAATGTTTGCACGTTTGTGAAAATATCTATCGAAAGTATATTATTTTCGAATATAAAATATATTCATCGGCAATGAGGGTACTCCTTTCCCCGCCCCCATTATCACTGCTGTTCCTCTTTCGTCCCAATTACAGCGATGGCAATCATATGCTTTGAGATACTCGAACCACAGACATGAATTAGTAAGATAAATAATTACGGATATAAAATTGTGTAATTATCTCATTTTAATTTTATTTTTTAAATATTTTTGAATGGAAAGTGTTTGATGTAGAAAATGATTGTCCAAAATTATCTGTTTCTAATCGGAGTAAAACGTTAATGGTATGACACCGTAAATAATGCATATATCAATGAGTGCTTTTACAGTGACCTCTTAATTGTTTGAGGCTATTTTTAACGCGTGTGTGTAAGTTGAGATGTCACCCATAAGCAGTCTTCTGTCTTTTAGAAAAAATAGTCTCCTGACATTACTGCTTGGTGACTACCGGCTGCTGAATAGACCTGACGTATGATCGGTTTATTGATGAGGGTAATACCTTGGACCAAGACAAATCCAAGAATTTCTCTCATATTGTGATTTCAATAACATAATGGAGATATGACATTACAGTTAGTTCCTATTATTTCATAACCGTGTCTCTTAACAAGATACATCAACAGTTGAATTTCTCTAGTACGAATAGTCATAGGGAGAACTAATGCAACTCCCTGGCAGTAGCCGGTAGTAAACAACTATGAGAGGTGTCTTTCCATCACACATTATTCTATAATGGCAGTAATTTAATCGGGTACGTTGGTGTCAGTATTGGTAAATGAAAACTTCCATATGGTTCTTAGAATTCAAGACTCTCTATGTAAGTTTCGTTATTCATTATTTGACTCCCATTTACTTACTCCCTATTATTTAAATCCCATTTCATTAATGAGACGTACTGAAAGTAACTAGGTAATAATAATTTACGTGAAATTATTTCATTCTTTTTGAATTGGTTTGACTCTGGGTGGTATTGTTAAACTTTATTTTTTGCCTCGCAAAAGGGTGTGGTCTCTGTTAAAGATATTCCCATTCCTTCTCTAATTTCTTATAAGTTGCTCTACCTTCATTTCAAATCTATTCATATATGTCCTGGCGCCAATGCTAATGAAATTGATGAAAAATATCAGGATGCTCCCAAAATATCGGTTAACTTGAATTTCATAAGCATCTTTTCCCTGAATTGCAGTGAAAGTGCAGCGGAAAACTGCGTGACCTCATTGTCACTCTCGAAATATCCATTTTGATTTAATGTTATTACTGTTATTATGTTACTGGCACATCTCTCTGACAAATTTTCTATCACGAAAATAAATGATGGGTTTGAATTTCTTGCACATTAGAAATTATCTCGCGTATCTTTTATATGCATTGTAAAACCACAAAATTATTATTTCAAATGAATAAACTTGCCAAGCTACAAAAAAGTGATTTGAAAATATTCACCCACGCCGTCCTACGATTAATGAATACGTAGTAACATAATAAAATTCATTTCTGGGTGTTTTAGTGATAGATGGATGGCCGTATTCCATACCGGTCTGTTGTGAGCGCGCTAAACCGTCCGTTGGCGGAATGTATGGGAATGTCTTGGAGCGTCCAAGAGGCGGCGGAGCGGCAGGCGCTGGCTCGCGAGGCGTTGCGCGTCCGGGGCCTGTGCGCGCGACCGCGACTCTCTCAAGTGGAGCGCTTGGGCTTGCGAGGGAAATGCCAGGGCGCGGGCCGCGCTCGCGTGGCCCTGTCCCTGGGCGGCGTGGGCGGGGCGGTTCGCCACGCGCTCAGTCGTCATTGCCCGGCTGTCTTCCCTCGGCGACGAGCCTTCTGCTGAGGACGCGATGCAATGGAGCGTTGAAGACCTCCGTTAATTTTGATCACGTGGGCAAACGCCTGCATTCGCATTAGCGATAGGTAGTTAGTGTGTGGTGCACCTCGCACACACACACAGATAGCGTGCTGTTCAATCTATTACACCGTCGTGCTGAGTGAAAATTAAGTTGTTGTGCAAACACTATCTTGGGATTAATTTTAGATATAATCCATCCTTTGCTTTCTTAAATCCAGCCTAGAACTATTTTACTATTTTGTATTCGAAGATAATTTGATTGTTTCCTTTCGACCTGTTACCTGTTACACGACTCTATTAAAATTTGGTATAGCAGGCTGATAAGAAAGGTGTCCGAGTGGATGGTGCAGAGATTGGTTGCATTGGCGAAGATAGCTCTAAGCGCTCGTTATTACAGTATGCAACATTCTGTGAACGTAGACGAGATGGTAATGATCGTAGTTACTCGCCTAAGATGTACTTGTTTGCGGTGGAGATAATAATGATGTAAACCTGAAAAAAGTGTAACTATTTTGACAGTTGGCAATGCAAGGGGCGGCCTGTGGCGCAACGGTCAGACAGCGCGCTCTCTATCTTAAGATACCGCTATTCAAATTGCTGTCGATCCATGTTGAACACGTGGATAAAAAGCGGGTTCGCGGCAGATTTTCAAGGGTGTTCTCACCGGGATAGATGGCTAGGGCATCAACTGATGTCACTGCAGTCCCTCTGACAAGGAAATTCTTGGTTCCAGTCCCGACGGAGGCAGAATTTTAGACAATAGCTTGTCAGATCTAATTCAGTCGCCGTCTGGCGAAGAATTAGCGGCCGGCTGCTCTGATGGGTAGTTTTCCGTGGTTTCTCCTATCACCAGGTGCAAGCCGGAGCAGTACCCTGACAAACGGGACACGCACCGCGCCATCTTTCCTACCTCTTTCTTGTCCTATCTTCCCTTACATACACACACTTACACTAACACGCCCTACACAAGCACACATGCAGGGAGACCAGTCGGGAGCTTAGAGCTTGTCCCGGCTGGGGCTGCACCGCGCTGGTGGGAGATACCTGGTGGAGGAAACGCTGGCCGGCTGTAGATCGTCGACGGATCTCGCATCCAGCGAAGGGAAGATCACCGCCACCTCCCGAGCAATGGCATGCACTACACTTACGGAATCAATTACCCTGTTAGTTGACGTGCCCGGAATCACTAAAACAATCAATCAATTCAAGGGGTTCTCCTGTTTTCGCTGCCTCTCAATCCACCAGTGCTTCATCATTGTTATCATAACATAATTACCTATTGATCAATGTCATTCGTCCTCGCATGTTATGGATACAAAATTGGGAACTGGCACCATAACAAAAATAGAAAGTCCATTTTATAAAATGACTAAAAAAGCTAATCAGAAGAAGGTAGTTATTTACCGTACAAGACCCTCGGCCTCCCTCTAGGCTTCGAACCAAGACGTGGGGAAGAGTTAACATTGTAATTAACTTAATGGCTATTGTGAGTAACGGGATTGGAGTGCTATTACACCGTTTAACGTGTCACTCAACCGAGTAATCATGATTCATTGTTTGATGAACTAAGCTGAACCTCTCAGTGATGCTCCTCAGATCTGAATTTTCATTGTAGGTGTGTCATTTGCATTACGCCGGAAAGCATTCCTAATTCGATTCAGAGTTCCGAAATGTACGACTGGCATCAGTAGCATTCATGTTTATGTAGTAGATAATGTCAATTCCTAAAGGGTACATGAACGCAAAACGTGCTGTCGACAAAGAGTTGTGCATTCAGAGTCGACGAGAATCATGGATGATTTTCTGGTGTAAAAAATGCGGAGGAAAAATCACTAGATCGCCTGTATAATCACTGCATTCAGAATTTTATCATTTCACTACTATGTTGGGGCAAAAACCTCATAAATAGCTTACAAAGTTATCAGTATCTTCTTATAAATTCATTTGATTGCTACTACTTCCTGTGTTTGATTGCGATGTCAACAAAGAATAAACGTTTATAATCTATTGATTAATGCATTTGTTTATAATTTCTTACATGTATTTGAATATATTTATAATATTTTGTGAAAATCGTATGCAATGTATACGCCAGAGTTCATTCATGTTTTTTTAGTGAATGCACGCCTAGTACTGAAAAATATCAGTAAATAATTCCATGGATATTATGGCACAATAATAAATAATAAATAAATAATAATAAAAAAATAATATAATAATAATAATAATAATAATAATAATAATAATAATAATAATAATAATTAGTAATTGGTTCAACTTCTCGGAATAAAGATTGATATTTTGAGCACGAAGTGATGACTATGCACTAAAAAAGTTTCAAGAAAGTTGTGGTGGGCAATGACGGTTTTGAATGCTATGAAAATCACTCCAAATGAAGTAATATGAAGATTTAAGTGACCAAACTCCTACTTTGACTATTCTCTCATTTCCTCCAAGGATATTCGTCGAAATGTTTTCAGTGCAAAATAGTGAATTGACGAAATTTCACGCTATTGTCATTATGTTTGAGTAGTAAATTTCGTGTTCAAAATGTAGTACTGGCAGCGCTTATATGGTTAAAATATTGGCAATCTTATTCAAAAACATAACCTTTTTGTACTGTTAGATTGTTTTTTCCATTATGTCAATGTCGTCAACATTCAGCCGCTTTCCTGGTGGATTATCTGGATTTATTAATGGCTTAAGGCATACACCGTAATTGTCCCTCATTTGCATTCTCAGCAGTTAATGTAAAGTTTTCCCCTCCATCGATTTTGTTATAATGTATAAAATAATAGAAATTTCAATATATCTGTAAAGAGCAGGTTTAATAGCCAGAATATCGGCATTAATAAAGTCAAATTATTGTAACTATAAAAAAATGAACAAACAAACTCTTTCTTGTTCGATGGGTCCCATGGCCGTATTGTTCTGTTGGCAATTTTGAAAGGGCTGATACAAACAATCCCTACACATTGATGTTCACGTGAACAATTGTTTTCGCTAATATTCCTACACATTACTGCAGCACGATAATATCTCTGGTAGTACACACGCTTTTGTAACAGTGAAGGTCAATAAGATGTTCCCATTTTCAGGGTTTTTATCCTGTCGGAAAAACGCAGAAAATCTCCCTCGTTTCTAACTCTTAGATGAAATGGTACTCATCATGTGGAATCTAAAATTAAAAGTTGAATTTTGCAATTGGACTTTGAAAGAAATGTGTGGCCTTTATTAGTTGAAATTTGTCTTTTCACATTTAAAACACGAAGTTTTGCTAAAATTTATTGACAACCTTCAGTATAAAAAAAAATTATACACAAATTCCAGATGTCGATTTCAATATGAGGCGCTTAGGATAAGATAATGGTAAGACACCCTTACGTCTTTGAAAGAAAAAATTGATTGGCCAAATAATTCTTTAAACAATAGTAATTGCCTAGGTCCATCCGTTACACTTAGACCACTTCTGGTCCACTAATCCAGCCAAGCCCGGCTCGACATGTCTTGGGTCTCCTGGTGGACAACTGATTATTTTTTACGCATCCGTACAGAAAATAACAAGAAATTTCTCAATTTTTTAAACCAACAAAAACACATTTTGGGTGACATGTGGCACCTACAGCATCAGTACCTCATTTGATTCATATCGATTCGAGATAAATCGGTTACCACAGTTCTTAGCCGGTTCCCTCTAAGATGGTCTGAAAAAAATTAAGAAAAACACCGTGTTTCTGATGGTTTAATGCTCCTCCAAGTACAATAGTGAAACGCTGCTAATTACGATACTCTTTCCAACATTTACATGAATTGTTCCGTCTTGTTTCATCACATTGATGATCATTAAATCTAATTTTGTAATAGAACAAAAATTGAAACAAGTATCTTTATCATCACCAAAGTTTTTATTTTTATTTTAATTTATCCACACATTTTAAAGCTACAGATTTGGATGGTAGTGTATGAATCTGAAATGCACATTAAATTGATTTTCCCTAAAATGAAATCGTGTAATTTTTTCTGTAAAATAATAGATTACGTCTATGTCATGCCAATCAATACGCCGAGTCACTAAGAAATAGATGCGTGGATAAGAGTGTGATGCAATGAGGCAAAGGAGAGACGCGCTGCCCAGCGAACGCCTTCGTTCTGCCTGCTGTCCAAGGACACGTAAAATCCAACCGCGATCATTTGTGAAGCAACAGAGAAAACCTGGCATTCGGTGCTTAAACTTTTCACTTGGCTTCAGAAATCTGTACCCTTGCTGAGTCACTGCGCGTTTTTACCAAAGGTTTTTTTGTGAGCTAATGTTTCGCAGTTAATATTTTTTTTTACCTGTGCTTAAACTATTACTTTCTAAGAAAGCGCAATCACTATGTTCATAGTTGATAAAGTATTTGTTGTGACGTTCATCCTATTACTCATTGCCTAGTTTTCTTCTGTAATGGTCAATGGGAAACTTTGGAGAAGTGGGATTCAGACAGGAGGAAGCCCATTTTACTTTATCGCCTTACTACGCCGGAAATCGGCGATTTTTGGACAGAAAACCTATTGCGAGGGCGTGTTCACAAAAAAGCGGATACATCGTGTTTCTATTTGGAATAAATTACATCCTCTAACACATTGTGTAGTCAAAATCCATGTTTTGTGAGTCCTTGATACAGAAAAGTTGATTGAGAGCTAGATGTCAGTCTGCCAGCCCAGCGAGCACCTAAGCTGTAAAGACGATATTCCCCAAAATTAATATTCCCCGATGGATCGGAACGAACGGTTATTCTGCTTTTGGGGGATATTTTATATGAAGCCTCAACAGTTCCCATAAAGAATTCGAGTGTTTTATAAAACATTGCTCTCGGATAACTTAAAGCACGCTTAAAGTAGTGCAGACTAAAAAATCTCATTTTCGTTTAAGTCTCTAAATTATCGAAAATTCTAATACGGTGAATGTTTGTTTTACTTCTAGACTGACAAAAGAAATAACGCAAGGAGACGTAATTCAAGTTGTGTGTAATTGATATTCAAATTGTTGCCCTTGAATTAATTCCCAAATGTGTACTTGAAATAACTTAATTAACAATTCTGTTGAAACTATCTTCGTTTCTTTTGCTGTAATTCATTCAAGACTTACGGGATTCGAATTGTAATGAAAAGCATTTTTCCTTCATAGGAATTCTCCCCTCTAATTAACCTTGTAATTTTCGACTTCAACCCTTCTCTGAAAGCTGCATTTCTGTGTGTCAAAATCCATGAATGCATTTGGTCTCCAATACTTCCGATCGGTGAGTGAGCTCACGTTCCTGCCAGCGGTGCGCGAGCGGGCGCGGGTGGCTTTCCGGAGGTCGCGTGCGCAGCGGACACGTGTTTTTCTTCCGCGGCGGTCAGCCGCGTCCACGTGAAGTGCGCTCGAAAATAC
>BOPP01000004.1:649761-663509 GCA_017312745.1 Gryllus bimaculatus | reverse complement strand
CCCTCCGCGCGCCGCCCGGGAACAGGGTCCAGTGTTCCAACAAGCCACTTCGAGGGAGAGGGCAAGGGTGGTCGCCAGTTCCCACACTCCATTACTGGGTGCTATTCGGAGAATTGTGTTTACTCAGCGATTCCGAGCTACATTATTGCAGTTGAATGCTGGCATTTTGCTCCGCCGCCGACAAGTGAAGCTTGGAGGAACTTAATTTCCAACTGTCTCCCCACTTCTAAGATTAATTAAGCTTTTCGTAGACGACTGTGCACGTTTTCGGAAGATATCTATATGAGCCATGTAGGTGTCTATATATTACAGACTCGTTTCTTTTTTATTGGATTCCAAACAAGGCGTGGTAATGCAACCGATGTATTACAATGCATGCATTGTAGTATCTGCTTCATTAGTCGCTTCTGCGTGCGTGGCATCGGAATTCGCTGCTGTGTATTGAAAAGTTGTCCATATTAGTACATATTACTCATTGCGAACCGAAAATCACTCTGATCTTGATTGAATCTGCATTTGCGATGATTATGGCCCTGTCAGTTGTGCTGACAATGTAATAATTATTACAAATGGTCATATTGACAGCTGTAATAATGACGGGGACGATGGGATCCTAACCCTGACAATTTTCCCACTTCTATGGAAGAATAGTTCTCAGAGGTTTCCGTATTTCGTGATACCGGGTGCCCCAACTACTTTTACCATTCGTCTCGTTTGTGAATTCGTATTCAATTTAGTTTAATTTCAACGCTTATGAAACAACAATACAGATTTTTACGTTCTGCTCGAAGAGTTCACGCATCTCAGCTTCAGCAGCATCTATGATTGCAAAAAAATATACAGCTACCTACTATTTAACTTACAATAATATTGTGAATTGCATTCTTAATGAGCCCTCTTTCGAGAAGGTAATTCAAATAGGAATATGGAGTCATCTCTAGTTTGTTCAGAGTGATAAGAATGTTTACATTTATCCGCTGAAACAAAATTTAATGAAGTGTTGGAATTATACAACTGAAAATACTTGTCCCTCTAATAAAATTCTCCATTAGGTTACACCAAACTTACGTTCGCTTTTTAATTTAAAATCTTGAAGTAATAGTGTTTTTTTCATTTTCTGTGAATTCGACTCTTATTCTATAATGCTATGAGAGAAGGCGGGATTGAAAAAGAGATTAACAATAATTAACGAAAGTTAACTCCAATTGCATCCTTTTAAATTCAAAGGCTTTTCGGCAAAAAAAGTCAATTTATATGAAACAAAATGTTTTATACACCGCAAGGGAGCACGTGTTTCTCATTAGTTTAATTTGATTTCTGTATTGGTTAGCATAAAATAATTTGTTTGGCAATATCAAACCAACGTCGAAATATATTTCATTTGAAATAGAATGACATCGGGTGGTGTAAACCCACTGCAGTGTCGGTAGCTGGAACTTGGTGAAATTCGCGTGAATATTCGGAAGGTAGAGCGGCGCGTGCGCGGGAGTGACCGGCTCGAAGAGAAACCGGACTCCGCGTCGGCTGTCATTCCGTATCACACCTTGTATGTATCGTTTTGAGGTCGGACTGTGGAAACCAGCGTGGATTTTACGTTCCAATACATGAATTCGTTCCGCCCGATATGTTTGGCAGGTAGCGCTCTATTCATGTGGGAGGGGGGCTGCAAATGTTTTGTCGACTGCAGGGTATCGTAAGTTAACTGAGACAAGCGAAGAAGCCCGGAGGAAGCGGTTGAAAGGGCGGGATTGGGAAAGCAGTGTTGTCGCTTGTCAGTGCTGGGCCGGCGCGGGGTGTGAGACGTTCGGGTCGTTTATGGTAGTACCTGTGCCACAAAAACCGACGGGCCCTACCGACGCGGATGCCTTCGCGCCTCTGCTTCATTCTTGTGAGGCGGAGAAAGTTGGATCAGGCCGTAAGAAAGTCCTCAAACAGCCCTGGTCAAAACGCCCTCTGTAATTGGACATTTGAGAAATGCTTTTGGATGAGTCCTTATTTTCGGAAGCGAGGTTTCAAGCTGGTGTTGATGACGTTTAAGATAAGTTCATGTACCAGGTTTTCTCTTGCTAAAGACTCGATCTAAATTGCATTTTACACTCTGTAGAAACATGTGTAAATATTGTTATTCGTATTCAGATGACTGGATTTTCTAGAGACTGTTTCTCTGCTCAGTCTATTTAATTTTATATCTTTAAATAATATTTTATTTAATATTTATTTAAATAGGTTATTCATTTCATTTGCACTCTCATCTACTTCGAGACTTTGAACACTAATATCATTTTAGAAACAACTATTTTTTGTGAAATATTGACCTACCATTGTCAGTTGGCCTCATTGGAAAAAACGAAACGTTCTCGTTTGGCTGCCCTATCTCTGTTAGTTCTATCATGTGAAACTAGATAAATGCCAGAACAGTGTGACGCATCCACAAAAGTCGAAAAAAAAAACAATACAGTGTGCGAAGTCCTTAGAAAGTTGCTGGTAGGGAATGTTGTGCGCGCATGTCCGGTGCGTGGAGCGTATTCGAGCATTTTGCGAGCGTGGTGTGGTGCAGCCGCCGCCGCGGCGCGAGTTGCCCAGGCGAACGCCTTCCCCGTCGGTGGCCGTCAACCTTGAATCGCGAAAGCAGGGGTCAGCTGAATGTATGTGAATTCATTTTTCCTGAGATGAGCTTAATACATACACCGATCAGACTCTTAGCAAAGGGGGTAAAGACCTCGAAAAACATCATTGGGTTCTCTATGTATACTGCGCGCAGACCTAACTATATTGGGCTGTCGGCTCGAAAATATAAATCATATAATTATATTGATCATCCGTGTGATTGTAGTTTAAGCAATCGTAAGATAAAATCCGAAAGACAGTCGCTGCAACTTGTCGATCACCTAACACAGCCTTCCATGGATTTTACAACTAAATGGAAAATCTTCGCAAAAGTTCTTCGCATTCATGGCAATCCTGTCGCGGTTGTCTTCCGCTCATGATCTGCTAGGTTTCACAAATGAATGGAAATGCATGGCCATGGAAACGCTCTGGAGCAATGACCGTAGAACGGTATAAGGAATGGAAATTCAAAATTGATTCAACGTCATCTACAAAACGCAGAGTCCATACTGAATGTGCTGTTGCTGGGTGTCAGAAATAATTGAAGATCGTTGATGCGTACTGCAGTCGGTACGCAGAACATTGCATGCGCTCTTTGCCCCTGGTCTTGATGCGTAAGAATATGATCTTGAAGGTTGGTGTTTATTGCATTCTTTGCACACGTAAAGGGATTTGAACAGAGAAAACATACTTTTTTTGAAATTGTAAATGAAAATTTCCTATACGAAGGCATAGGGGAGTTTAAAGTGTGAACGTTGCTTTCGAATCTGTTATTAGTCATTAATCTCCAAACTATAATGAAATAAAATACAACGTGAGTTTTGACCTATTCTCTCTAAATTTTCCATATACTAATGTAAATATGAACGATGTACTTACTCGTTTCCAATTCTGAAGGGCGCTTGGAATTTTTTCATACATATTTCATTACTTTTGCTATTGACGTTTATGCCTATATTTTTAAGAAGCAAACAGTCAGTATTTAGCTACTCGTACCCGATATTATTTTTAGTTCCCGTCAGTTTATTGTTATCGTCTTTTATTTTTGACAATTAAGTTATTCGTGGAAAAATCCTTTATTTCTCAGTTACGTTTGTCGTAATGGTTACACGCATCTTCACATTTAACAAAAATACTAGACGTGTTTCATGTGAAAGTAAAATGACAAACAATATTTTTTGAAGATATTGAATACAAGTTTCAAAGTACTTTACTAAGAAGGAGAATGAAAATCATTAAAAAGTATGTTTAAGTGGAAAATATATAAGGAATAAGCACAAAACATAGTACATGGGAGAGAACTTACCAAAACATGTTTAAATAAGCACATATGTTAATTGTAAAACGGTGAGGATGTAAGTTTTTATAATGGTAACTTTCCCCGTTTTAGATATTGCAATTATCC
Organism: Gryllus bimaculatus; assembly: GCA_017312745.1. Lineage (NCBI taxonomy): Eukaryota > Metazoa > Arthropoda > Insecta > Orthoptera > Gryllidae > Gryllus > Gryllus bimaculatus. The sequence continues at coordinate 659,497 of BOPP01000004.1, read as the reverse complement.
TTTTTATTTAATTTCGAAGATATTAAAATTTATATCATATCTTCCAAAACGTTTGTCATTTTACTTACAGGTGAAAACATGTCAGTAGTTGTTGTACACACCTGAAGTTGCATGTAACAGTCACGAATAGGTAAGATAGTTGTTTGTTATTGAGAAGAAATCAGAATATGAAACCTCAGTCTTGAATAACCTGTTTTGTTTTGTAATAGCGTCAGCAAATAAAAACTGATTGAAAATAGTAAATATTAATGTTTTTTTTCTTCCGGGGAAGGTTTCTATTTTCTTTCTACCTGTTATGGGCAAGTGGGCACTGGCCGTATTTTATGGCATATGATTCTCTCGCAGGAAAACAATATATAACGTTGAAGTACAGAGGGACCCAGATCAATATGGGACAGTGTTCCGTTCATGTCTCCTGAAAGGTCATTATAACCTGTGCGTGCGGTCGAGACAGTGAGGCTTCAGAAAATCTTAAAGGGGTAAAATATGCTATAGTAACTATGTATAAAATGTTAAATTATTGATCATTATTTTATGTAAACATTTTTTTAAACATCAAATCTATTTTTTAAAGGTGTGTACTAGTACTGCATTTTCTACTTCATTTTTATCTGTGTACAAGTAGTCTAAAGGTGGGAGCCAAAGTTTAAAACAGATTTTTTTTAAATAAGTAAGGTTTTGATAGTATTGAAATGTATATAAAAAAATGAATTTAAAACATTCTTATTTCTTTCTCTTTTTTTCTTTTTCTTTTTTTTTCAAAATTCTTTTCCCCATATTTTTCTTTCACTTTTACGCACAGGCCCAAACACTCATCCCTCCTCACAATCTCGCCCCCTCCCCACTCCCTCCCTTGGAGAGAAGATTTGCAATGAGAATATACGAATCACTCTAAGAATGCTTTACTTATTGGAAGTTCAACATATGCTCACTGCCCAGAGAAAATATTCTTGAGTACATGCTTTTTTGCAAATGCAACTCATTTGTTGCTGATCCGCCACCTGTTTTGGCAAGACGCATTTTCTGGTTGTTTGTAGCTCATTACAGTTTCCCTTTTTTTTCTCAATTTTCCCATCACCTCTGAGGAAGTGGAACTTAATTTTCGTGATTTGGGTTACATTATGCTGCTGCCATGCAACTAATTTAATTGTAGCTGAACCTAATTGTAGAGTTAACGCGCAAGCACTTCGGCACACCCAAGTTGAGCAAACCGAAAAGGCGTGACCGCCCGTTGCCCCGCCGGTGGGCGAGGGCGCGCTCCGCCGCGCTCCGCCGCGAAGGCGCGCGCGTGAAGTGTGCCGCCCGCCAAGTCTCTCCCGGAGCCTCCTCTTCGTCGAAATGCTCGGCGGCGTCGCCCAGTCCGGTCACGTGGAGGTGCATTTCCGTTGGCTGGCTCATGTGCGCGCAGGCCAAAGCTGCCTAATGAACCGGTGTGCCTACTCCCGCACGCGGCTGGAAAGCATCTAGTTATTTATTTATTTATTTGTCGACAAAACAATTACAAACTGTATCGGGCTTATTGTTGTTATTTTTCTATTATTAGTTTTCCTCTTCACAGTACATCTGTGGAGAGAGAATTTATTTTATGCAACGCGTATAGTCGCTGCCTTGCGGCTTCACGTGCGGCTTGCGCGTGTGTGTGTTGGGGGTGGGGGACTTTTCTTAATAACCTACTTAAAATTACTTGATTTTAGGTTAATCTAATTGCAACGTTAAAAATTCATGCACTTTGGCATGTTAAAAAGTATTTTGTTCTAAATACTAGGTCATGTTTACGCTTCATTGCAGCAGTGGAGTAGGGGTTTTCCCAAGTGTTCTTTTTCGGTTCTTGAATCGATCGTTTGATAGTATGCAATTAGACAAAGTTGATATGGGTTCACGATATTCAAAGTAATAGCATAGTGTAGAATATAAATTTTGATTACAGGATACACTAAAGTATTCGTTTTGTACTGCGTCTTGAAGTAAGTGTTCCTGAACACATTGCTGAACACTGGATACTCTCTTGATTTGTAGAAAAATTAGTAGTATTTTCATAAAGTGGGGTATTATTTTAGAAGAGATGAATTCACAGTGATACAAACATTTTGAATGCATTGTCTGTTGTGTTTTGATAAAACCTCAATGGATATCCGTAGGGTGGAAAGTAGTTTAGCTGTCATTTTCATAAAACATGAAACCTATATTTGCTCTAATGTACATCTGAGATGGAAATAATTGGACTACTTGAAAAATCTGTCTCTTCATGGTGCTTCCGTTGCTAAACTCAGACTTCTGACAATCCAGGGATATTTGTCATAGGTATAGAGTAATCCCGGTGAATGCTGAATCTTTATTATAATATTAATTACGAATATATTCATTTCTTTAAAATGACAGAATAATATTAATATGTTTGATTATATTGTTCAATCGACAACATTAATTATTAATCTTTTTGTAAAAGGGAATCACACAGTGAGTTCATTCATTAGAGAAGAGAAATACACAGAATTGTCAAAGACCTTCGTCAATGCTTGCTGTCTGTTCTGGTGTAGACTTCATCACTGTGGTGTTCTGTACAGTACACTAATCGCAGAGTAGGATAATCTAGAGTATTAAAAACAACGTTAATGTATTAGTATCACATTCGAAGAAATCTTGGGTGGTTTCTAAATTTCTTTACAACAGGCCATTATTTGATTATCTTTACGTTTATAATGTGAAGTTTCTTTGTAGATAAAAATAAAATGATAAAAAGTGCTTCCTGGAATCGGGAGGTCCCATATTAAAATCAGTTTCCTAGCCATCTCGAGAGAAACCTGTTTGCGTTTGATTAGTTAGTTAATTTGAAAATATGCGAAAGTTGAATAATAAAAATTAAAAACTCTTACAACTACATTATTGAAGCCAGATATTTTTTGCTGAATGGTTTTCTTCATCGCTATTATATATTTAAATTAACGGTAAATATTGTCGGAAACAATATTTTTCAAAGTAGTAATTTTTAGACATATTGTGACTATTTTCCAAAAATATTCATAAAATCTAAAATAAAAGTTTCTAAAAATATATATTGTACATTCTTTTATTGAAACGGGATATTTAGTTAATGCAATCTGTTTTTCAATTTTAGATCTTGAAATCATATCATGTACCCTTTCTCAAAATATTAGTAGTTTTCATGATTTTTTTAGATTATTTTTTGAAATGTCAAAACGAACTCTGTCGTTTGCAGTACGGCTCTATTGATCAGTTGGGAGAGCATTTGCTTACAGTTCTGGCGGTCTCTAGCTATAATCCTGTCCCGCGGATTACTGTTTCTTTGTTTTTTGATAGGTTTGTAAGTAAAGAGCACAGTTCACTGAAAATGCCATTCTCATTCAAACAGGTCCATAATTAAAGATATTATTTTTGTTGTTTTTGTTGTTGTTTTCCCTTTCATTAGACTCATTTCGTTAGTTTATTGAGGAGTGGTGATGTGTTAGTAGGGATAGAAATTGCTCTAGTATAACCTAACCGTTACCATTATTACAAGAAAGTATGTGGTGTTGTAGCGCCAATAGTTTCTTCAAACTTTTGAATGGATGGAACACAAAACATGAAACCACATGAAATAAGAGCTATTTCGATTTAAACGTAAATTTTTTCAAATATCTCGCGTACATAATGCTTAACATTTGCTGTGTTAATATTTATTTCCATAGGTATTTTTGTTGTTGTTTTTTTGCGTTAAGAACACAATTGCTTTAAATGATCAAACAGTTTCTAATAATCTCTCTTCATGAAAATGTTGGTTCTTTTTCGTGAATATTTTCAAGGCTTCCGATTAGCTGTGATCGTGTGTAGTCTGTTCTTGAGGTTGCTAGTTACATATCACGGCCGGCAAACGTTTTGTAAGGCGAGTTGCAGTTACTTATATGACACAAGTTCATTTCTCGTTAATTGTTTTGAATTTTCAAGAATGGAAAAGGTATGGTGTTTCGAATCCTCTTCAGTGCGTTTGGTTTAAAAGCGTTTTGTAAGTGGAAGCATAGAAGTCATCGAAAATAATTTTCTTTTGCAATGGCTGTTTTCAACACGAACGTGAGAACATTTTTTCAATTATTAACAACATTCGAACTTGAGATGAGTATACACAGAAGTGAACTGTAAAATGTTACTTATATAAGTGCAGTTTATCTCAGTCGTACAAATAATTCAGCTGTTTGCATTTAGCCAAGTGTCAGTCGAAACGGAAGGTGGGCGAGTTAGACAAGTTATGAACTCGAAGTCAAAATAACGCTATTCTTCCATACTAAAACATTTCGACCCTTCGCGACGGGGGAGCAATATTGAAGAATAGCGCGAGCCGCTTACTTCTCCATTTTCTGTAATTTTTATCCCTATTATTAAACATTTATTTACAAATGTCCATAGACTTTTTGCGCCGGTTTCGACGAAGTGTCATTAGTACCGAGGTACTGGTGAAACTTCTAGTACTTTGGCTTCAAGGCTTTGTGAAATTATTTTTGAGAAAATAATGGAAATACATTTTTTGTTGTCAATATTGTTGTCTTATTGCTGTAAACTCCCATTAGACAATTTGAACAGACCCAAAACAGAGAATATCTAAATGTCCACTCACTTTTTACACTGACTGTAAATCTCGACGCGCGCTTGTGAATTTCGCAAAGGTGCCAGGTTATGAAGAAAACAGAGATGTACTATATTGGCTTCTGACCCACCTTAAAAATGAATTCACTCTTTTATAACTTTTTATTCTTTGCGCGGCACATGTTAAATCTAAGAGGAAACTACTAAGAACATACTAACTTTTTCATGTTTGATAGATGAAATTCCATGTGGCTTATTTAAAGTTATTTAATTTAATCCCAAATTAGTTGTAATGTATAATCACTCTAAACCTTGCGCATACTGTGTTCACTATCTAAAAGAACATCCTCTTTTCATTTCTTTACGACATGTTGTTGAGAAGATCCAAGTATTAACGAGTGTGAAATTAAAGTTTGTGAAAATTTGCAGTATTTTAAGTGGAACGTCTGTTGCTGGTTAATCTGCAAAAGCGCTGTTTAAAGTAACTTTCTTAGTACAGTCATACAAATAGGTCTCTTTAAAAAATGCAATTAAAAAATAATTCACTGTAGTGGCAACGCCGTCACTGTTGGGACAAATATGACATCCAACGTGCGAAAAAGATGTGAGAGAGCATACAAATCCGCGCTGTAATGTAGGTGGAGATGCTCTGTAGGATAAATTTCTGTATTTTAGTAGAACGTAACCGTTAGAAATAATACTAGAAAAATAAGTACTGTAGTAGCGCTAAGAGTTGTTAAAATATTTTTCGGCGTTGTAATATCGCCATAATATAACATTGATGTCTAGTTATGGATCGTTTATTTATCGGCAGTAATATTAACAATTGACTAATATTAGTTTAAATACCAACTTTTTATCATCAAGTCATCCATGATGTATAAGTGCACGTCGCAACGATACAGCAAAAGTGATAAAATTCTGTTGGTAAATGTTTCTGGTTGATCAAAACGGAGTGAATTTTTAAACTTCATTTGTAATTAGTTACGGAGTGGAATAATGGCGTTAAACTAACGCATTCCAGGTTCGATAACTTTTACAGTAATGCCACCTTGTGGAGTACAGTTTTCAGCTTGAAAGAGCGATTAATGATTTATACCATCACTAGCGCCGAGCACGAAACCGATACCTTGCGTTCGAGTGGGCTGATGATTCAATGATGACAGCGGGTTAGCGAGTTGGAGTGCAGGCAGTGCCAAATCGTGTGAGGGGCATCCCCATAAGATGATTTTGCGGCGTTTGCTGGGATAGAATTCTCCGATCGACTGCTCTGATCGGTGGTTTCCGTAGTTTCTCCGATCACGACAAAATGAATGCCGGAGCAGCACACACTGCAACAGGAGTCGCGCCGTTCGCGATCTTCACATATCATTTCTATTTCATTCCCTTCGCTTTTCCTTCGCCTCTCAATATCTCTCCCAACCCGGGTCGTGACGTTGAGAGAACGTCTCCTACAACCCCGTCATAACCAGCTTACGTTGTTGAATAAGACGTTATCGGCCTTAGAAGGACGCATGGGCTTGATAAAATTGATTGGTTTATACTGTTTATTATTAACGAATTATTTCAGATATATTTAACTATTGATTACATTTCCGAAATAACACTAATATTGAGGTGTTTTATTTATTTTGTAAAGGAAGGTTATTTTGTAAAGGTATGTTTCGACTCGTAGTAGTGAAGTTAATGTATTAATAGTTTCATAACAAATATTTTATTCGGCTCAATATTATGTGATGCTTTGTCCAGAATTCTGTTAATATAGCTGTTTGAATGTATTTTAATTCATTAGCATTCACCTCAGCCTGAATGGGCATGTGTACGACAGCGAGCGAATCGGCCGGGCGATGTGGATCAGGTCCCCGGGGCGGGGGCGGCGTGCGAGGCGAGTGTTGGGCGTGCTTCGCGGGTGGCCGTTGAACGTGCCGCTTCCGTCGTTGCGCGGCGTGCGTCACGGCCGGCGCCGCGTGTGCGGGGGAGGGCGGGGGGAGCGGAGAGGGGAGAGAAGGTTCGCGGCCGCTGGGCGGCGAGACGTTCCACGGAGGCCGGGAGACACGCGAACGAGCTGCCAGTGCTGCGAGGGTGCGAACTACGCAATGCACTACTCGCGTGGGAACTTGGTTATTTCGAATGAAAGCTTGGCCTATTTGGAATTTGATTTGATGTATTTTCGTCACAAAAGCAAATGAAACGGTGTGTGACGTTTGCAGGAGAAGTATAATCTGCGCACGTTTTCTTGAGCTCCAGGAACTCATCCCACTCATAGTTTTATGATGAACAGTGCCTATAAAGCGAGGTTAGCGACATTTGATAACTACAAATATTTGCTCCTGAGTTATGGGAGACGTATTTTCATTGCCAACTGAACTACCGATTTGATTTTATAGTATTGTTAACAAAGTAGCAATACACAATCCCCGGCTCTGTTCTTCAACTTGTAGATGCAGAGCTCAACAAAACGTGCGCATTCTGAAGCTACATTTTTGTCCGTGGTTGTAGAACTCATATTTGGTGAAATGTAGACAAGTTGTTTAATTCCGGTTTTCAAGTGTTATACTCAAGATTTTAAGGTGGTTCAGTATTCATTTAAAAATAATTATTAATCGTGAATTTCAGTGAAAAAATATCCACAGTTTACAGTTTGGGAGTTTAGACGGAATTGTTGGAAAAAATTGCGTTGTTGAATCTCTAATAATACTGTCAGTGTAAGCAGACCAACTTTGGAGGAGGAAAACTTTAAACGGTTTTGAAAAGTAAAGAAGAAGAAAAATTGATTTTAAAAAAATTGTTGGTTCAATAGATCTTTTTGATTTCCTTTGGAGTTTGAAAGTATTAAAAGACGCCAGTATGTTATGTCAACGATTCGCTTTCAATGACTGGAAGCAAGGAGTCGACAGTAAAGTTGAAGTTTTTACGAAAACTTTCCTTGCAGACTGGCATGATTTCGTGTCACAATAGTAAGTCATTTTCTTGATTTTCCCTTGATTGTCCCGTGATGTTCCTAATTTCGATATTGTGCTATTCTATTGTATGAACTTAATATTAACTTCCTTGTAGCATGGAGTTTTCCTTGTTTTAGTCTTAGTTTTCAAAAATTTACTGTTATTTACTGGAATGTTAAGATAGTATGGTAGCGAGTACGAGGGATAAACACTTTTCCTCAATATTTTTGAGAATTTTACCGGCAAATAAACAAAACTGATCCAGGATCCAGTTGCTTTTCAAATTGATGTGATGCAAAACTGTATATTAATAATAATAGTATTATTATTATTATTATTATTAATTGTTTCTGATATAATTGTCGTGCGGACATTGTGTTTAAAGAAATATTACAAAAGATTGTGTTGAGGTAATTAAATATCTTAGTTTTAAATGTACGAGAAAAGCTCTTCATCTACCGTGTTGTTTTTCCTTTGTTACAATATGTTTTGTGCATGTTATTTCATCAGTTTATACAAATGTGAACTAGTTTCAATCATTCTCAAGTAATGAATTTGTATCTTTAATTAGTTTAAATTGTTTTGACAATTACAACGTTTACGGCTTAGAAGACATACATTTTTCTCAAAAGATGAGTACGAAGGCGACTCAAATATCTCCATTCGTTTACATAAAAATAAATTTGCTACGTATCGATAATTATAACGTGAAGGATATCATATCTCTCAAATAGTATATTCGTCAGAAGTAACGTAAAAACTATGAAATATGAAAGTGCATGCATTCCAGAGTTGTTTCCTTTTGTGAATGAAACTACTGATGGCAAATTAACGTTTGGTGAATTTGGGGGATAAAAAATTTATACTTTTGTTTGTTAATTTGCTCGTAATTGTCTTTCGTTGAAATAGACTGCCGAAAATTTCGTAATATATGAATTGCTAATAATTTGGAACAGCTTATTTTGTTGTAAACTTCTGACGTTTACGGGAAATTGGTTAATTAACGTAACAGTTCAAACATTGAGCGAAAATTATTTAATTGTACAATTAGTAATTAAATTACATATCGTAATTTACTTAATTGTGTAACGTTTCAGGTTCTTTTTTAGTAGTTAAATTTACGATTTTGTTGTTGTTTTTTTTCTCGGAAATAATGATTTGCGAGTTAATCCTCCTCTCCCCGCACATACACACAAGTACACCGATCCCATTGTCATGCACAAGATAGTAATAATATTAGAGTATCTAAGTAATTACTGTAAATATTGACTTATAATAAATAAACATCATTGCTATTATTATTATTATTATTATTACTAATAGTGTTATTTCGACCATTAACAGAATTTGTTATAATTCCTCGTTAAACTATTACTTTCTTGCCTTGTGCAAACGCTTCCTTCGTTCTGTTTCCAAAAGCCTCGTGGCCAAGGGTCACTCCCTTTTCAGGACGGCTGTCATAAGCCCTTTTCAATGCTTGGTTTGAAAAAGTAAATTTTCTGCTTAGTTGCCCTTGCACTAATCCGGGGGACCCATTAACTAGGGTTACGGAAACTAGTGACGTAACTTAAAAATATATACTGCGGAAAACGATTATTCGAAATTGTTTAAAACAACTTACAAAAACTGACATTACGGTAAATACGAAGGAAAATAGGCTGAACATAAAATGGAATGCAGAGCGTGTGATAACTGAACGTGACGGGTCGTGGCGCGTATCACTTATGCCTTCAAGAGCTAGGGCCCCAAGTTAGATCGCCGGCTAATCCACGTGATACTTGCTGTGCGGAAAGTGAACTCTTAACAGGTTTTCTCCGGGTTCTCTCTTTCCCCCGCTTCTTTTCCTTGCTAGTTTTCATTCTTTTATCATTATCGCTATTTTTATCTACCCTCTATTCACTCTTGGCCACAGTGTTCTCAAGAGTCACTGGGTCTCTAAACCTCTGTAAGTTGTAATAATAATAATAATAATAATAATAATAATAATAATAATAACTTCATGACACGAGTGAAAACAAACATTTACGAGGGAATTCAGGGCCTTTCAAACAATTCAGTATTACACTATTTCTGGAGCAATTTTGGACTACTATACAATTCCTGCAACATGCCAGTAGGCCTATAAGGATTGTCACGAGAACTGGAAGGGGGGTTGTTTGGATTGCGTGTGCTCTTCCATCCGGTAGCGCTGCGGCGTGTTGGCCCCAGTCTCTCTGCTC
>BOPP01000004.1:632544-647242 GCA_017312745.1 Gryllus bimaculatus | reverse complement strand
GTCCAGGTTGACTGGCGGACGTGCGCTAAGTAGCACTTGTAAATAATGTCGAGTTCAATCAGTGCTACAAGTTAGACGATTGTATTCGATTCTTAAATTATATCAGTAGAACGTTTCTATTGCTGAGGTCGTGCAATGATTTTTCGAAAGCAAGCTTAAGGAACTAGAAAATATTGTTTTGAGCAGACGACAAATAAGGAGTTTAGTTTTCCAAATGTGACGTCGTAACACGTCAATCGTGGTGTAATAAATATGTAGCTCAATGGAAAAGAGATGTGGACACCAGGAGTGGTGTGACGGCACCGCCGAGCTGTTTACAGCCAAGCGAAAGGGAATAGTTGGTAGTGAAGAAGAACTTGGGCGTAGTCGGCTCGGTCTCATTTTGCTGTGTCTGACTAGGACTTGGGTCGCGCCCTGCTTAACCGCGTCGTCGTCTCCGCCGCCGCCGCCGCCGCCGCCGCCATCTTACATCCTTACGCCCGAGCGAGTTAAATGACCTCGTTTAGGACTGTTGTTCCTGTGTTGCTCGCGCGATCCGATGCCTCTGAGGATGTCGACAATAGCAGCGTCGGTCGCTACAACCTCAGTGGCGGTCACAGTCGCGGTCGCCGTGAGAGATATTCAAATACCTGCGCTCGTTCGCCCTGCGCTCCGAGTTAGTCGCCGCGTCGGCAAAGACAGAAAGCTGTTTCGAAACTTCGTGTAAAGTAGGTTGGAGCGAGCCGAGCTTTGCGCTGCTCTTGACGAACAAACCGTGAAGCAGTACCCCTGTTACTCGATGTTCTGGTACGAATAGCACGCGAATGCTGAAGAATGTCCATGACGTAAACGGACAGATATCTACCTCCTATATCGTACAGTGATGCAATGATGGAGTGGCCAGAAATGGAACTTTCGTGCAAAAGATGGAGCCCGACGCCCTTTGCTGGCGTCGGTCGCGGACGCCTCGAACGAGCGCTGTCAGCGTCAGTACTCACTCTTACAGAAATCGAAAAATTGTGTGTTGTGTTAAACATGTTTAAAATTTTAAGTTGGCGTGGACAGTAATTCTCACGTTAAGAAGTAAACATTGTCAAAATGCTTTATAAGAATTCCCTTAATTTCTATACAATAGAATAAAATAATTCGCATTGTGTCGGGTTGTGCCAGCGTTGTGGCTCATGAACGATATCAGGTTCCGCGAAAATAGGACGTTCTGTTCATAATAAGAAATTCGAAAATTCTGTCGTGTCCTCATTTTCTTAATATATATAAACTTTGATCATATTCAGTTTTAATGGCAAAATAATACGAAATAATTCCTCAATTTAAATTGAATGAAATTCTCATTCTAGTTGAATCGGTACAAATAGTATGCTAGTCTCTCTCTGTATTGACAATGAATAAAATTATCCTTGAACTCGTTCGCTGAACTACTAAATAACAAAGATGTGAAACTAGCATTAGTACCATGAGTGTGAGAGTGAGGATAGCCCGGGTATGCGCATGCCTCGGCTTCAGTAGTTTGCAAAGGTTCAGAGTCCTCGCCGGCACCCGCTATTCCTGTTTCGAAAGATCTGAATCTTGCGTTTTTGTCTCAGCAATGACAAATGCTGTTTACCTGTCGCAATTCCTTTCAACTTTCATTTTATGTCTGTCTTTCTTAAAAGTAGATTGCGATTGCCAAGTTGTTCGAAGTAAAACGTAGTATGTCGGAAGTAAAACACCTGATCGTGAAGTTGCTGTGTATGAAGTGTCTTGTGCACATCTCTCTTATCTGTGACTTTACGTTCGTAAAATGGAAGAGAATTTACCATTTCGAAACATGGCTCCTACTACAAACTAATTCTCAGTTAATGAGAGATTGAATCTCGTAAAGACCGATATTATGAATCGAAGATACCGTTGGGAATAATGGTCGATAAAACTTGTACAATTTGAAATGTTCGAAAAAAAATAAACAATTTTCCTTCATTCCGAAATGGAATTACTCTGCCACTTTTTTTCTTTTGTGGCTGTAGCAACTGCAGAGAGTTGGGCTGCTTGTGCCCCGAGTCGAATTATTTACATCCTACATTGAAAAACTAATTCATAATGTACAGAGATCTGTTCCTCGCTGCCTCAACTTTCGCAAATAGCCGCGTTAGGCTCGATTGGTTTCCTCGCAGTTCATTTGCTGTGTGCTACGTTGCGCGGGGCAGCGCGGCGGCGGCGGCGGCGGCGGCGGCGGCGGCGGCGACCGGCATATTGCGCGGCTCTCCGTTCGAGTGCTTCGAGTTGCCGCCAGGGAAAGAGAAGCTCTTGCGCAATGCTTTGGCAATGACAATTTAGTTAGAGGGGTTTCGCTCAACTGAACCTAACCTTCTGGCAAATTAAAACCGAAACGCTGGCGCGCCTCCAAAAGAAACCCTTGTTCTCGATTGTTTAGTTTTCATACCCGAAAACTGGAGGCAAAAAGAAGTTTTAAAAATTCACAATTATGCATTCCTGAAATCGGAATAAACAGTGAGGTAAATAAATTTCTGAATACAATTTGAAGCAATGTTGTAAATTAAGCGATGAAAAAGAACATATTTTTAATGCAAATAGTACAGCTATGTAGAACATTATCCTCTTAATTCGCTAAGCGAAACTATATTATCATAATTAACTAAGAATCATAAATGAATGTATTTATTATGTGCGCATAGGTTCCCCATTTCGAAAGTAGAAATTCATAATTCATATGAAAACTCCCAGGAAACTAATTTAATCATTTTTAGAAAAAGAAATTATGGGGAAGGGAATAAGCTTTGGACAGTATTGGGAGTTTTATCTTAATTTGGATATTAGTATGCAAGAAATGAGTGAAATAGTGTTATTTATATATTTATTCATTATATTATTTTTAATCCTAATGTCCGTCTAAAGTTGCGACAAAAATATATAATATTGCTTCTTTAAAAGGTTTTCATTTTATTATTTAATTTCCCGTACAAGCTCAGCAGTAGTAATACAACACCAGAAATTGCGTTCCACACAATCTCTCGCGTAAGACTCGAAAATTTATTCGTACCAATTATTTTAAAAATTTTGGTATATCTTGTTCCTTCACAAATACTCATCAGCCCATACCTGACATATGATGCATGCGTTAGCAATGCGTAACTTGTGCACCGAAGGGTTTCACATGGTGGAGATTTGTCCACGCCACAAGAGACATAGTACAAATTCATAGCTGCCTCTGAAGGTGCTTATGCTTATCGTTTGGCTTATGCGCTCGTTTTGCAAAAACACGCGTCTCAACGGATAGACACTACGGTGTGATATTTGTGGAATAAATTTAGAATGTTCTTATATGTATATGAAGCTATACGAGCGAATGCTTAGATCTGTTACTTAGCGAAAGTGTAAATGTAATTATTTCTCAAAAATAGAACTACATTAGTTTTGCGTAAGCACATCTTTAGATGAACTGTTGCTTACTGTTTCGTGTAGGTGCAAACATTTTTATTGTATTTCAGGTAGTAGGCAGTATAGTAATTTGTACATTTTCAAAAAAATTTTCTCGAACATTCGGTTGTATCTGATTAATATTTACCTGATCGAATCTTGAATTTGTTTTTCACGAGCCACACTGGTTGTCTTCAATGAAAAGTAAGATTTTATTTTTCTCCTTAGTACCGCTAAAGTGAACGGTGATGTGGGTTTCTAATATTTCCGAGTCGCCCAAGACGTTTGTTAATCAAATTACCTGAATGCGTGTGCAGGGGAAAACGCCATTTTTTACAGTGCAAATTTGATTTAATGTTGGTCAATTGGTAAAATGGTAGGGTTAAGGCATTGTCGTTCTCTGTCGGTAATGGTGTGAATCTTGTCATTAATTTCGTTGTAATATACATCTCCTATCTGAATGTTTCTGCAATTTGCTTCCTTCTATTCAAATATGTAAAAAGATAGTAATTATACAGTGCCAGATCGTGGCTATCGGGAGGATGTGTCTGAACTGCTTGATGTCCTTGGAAAATTTGTAAGCCTTAGTCGTTTTTCTGGACATCAATGTGACACATTTTTCGCAAGTCTTTTTCTGCCTCTCTCAATAATGCGAGTTGAGATGGCTGCTCATTGATCCACATTGTTTGTTAAAGAGAAGAATGTACCAGTGAAACTACCACACTCCACATGAACAGATTGTCATATTGTTTTGATACGTCATAATAAAATTAATTCTTCACAGACTGATTATGGACATAGATTTGATGCATCTATTAAAAATTGTGTGAACAGCCAATTACAATGTAACTGCAAATAAAACGGAGCAATCTCAATACCAAAAAAGAAGTCTCATCTCAAGAACTATAACAATTAATCTCAATAATGTGAAATGTTTTTGCTGATGAAGATCGGATCATAGCACTCCCTTCACTATTAACAGAACTATTGCTGTAGCTTCATCGTAATTAACCGAAAAGTGTCACAAAACAGAAAACTCCCTGCGACGAAAAATACCAAAAACTAGCTTTGGTATTGTATTATTCCCCATTTCTTTTACTTTTCCAGTTTTATTTGATGGCCAGTGACAAACCTTACTTAAAAGAAAGGTATTTCGTGCATTCTCATGCTACACTCGTAGATACGAGAATCTATGTTTTGATGGTCTTTCGTTGATCTACTTGTCGACTCAGTTTATTTCTACTTCCCTTGTCACAAAAGAGACGAGTGACTCCTCCTGACAAGCATCATTTTCAAGTGTGTTTTCTGTCGAAAAGGTGAACATAAAGTCGCAGCAACTTTTGTTTCGCACGTTAAATAATTAAAATGTGAATATTTGCTTGTACGAAGCTGTAGCCATTATTTTGAGTCCTTGACCATTTGTGATCGGAGTACATTCTTTCAATTTTTTTTCCTAGTACAAAACTACGTTTATTTTTGCAATCCATGTATCAAGATTTCTCGACCCATGTAAATTCAAAAGTATATCTTTGGTTGTTAGTGATTCTGGGCGCGTCAACTACATACAGTCCCGTACGTTTAGTGCATTTTTTGCTCGGGAGATGGCGGTGTTCTTCCCTTGCTGTACGGCGCGATCCGTCGCCGACCTCCCGTCGGCTAGCGGGGTTTTCCCCAAGCAGGTATCTCCCACCACCGGGGCACCCCTACAGCCGAGACGAGCTCTAACCTCCCGACCGGTCTCCGGAACTGCATGTTAGTGTGTGTAGAGGGATGAGGGTAGACCAAGGACGATGAAGGAAAGATCGCGCGCGGCCCCTTGGTCCGTTTATAAGGGTACTGCTCCCGCATTCGCCCGATGTAGATCGGAGAAACCACGGAAAAACACCGAATAGAGGAAGAGGCTGCTAGAATTCTCCTCCAGGCAGCGGCGAAATGTGCTCTAGCTGACAAGCTATGGTCGAAAATCCTGCCACCGTAGGTACTCGAACATGGGAACTTCCGTGCAGAGGGACTGCTGTGAGATCAGTTGATGCCCTGAGTCATCTCTCCCGGTAAAAGTATATCTTTGTTTCGATTTCTCGAGACTTCAGTCTAAACGAGATATCTACGTCGTTAATCCGAGAATGAAAATTTCCTCCCATTGCGGTGTAATCATGCAAAAAAAAAGTATAACTGAACTACATGTGAAACTACATGTTAGTCAGCATTCTTTGTTGCGATCTGACCTTGGCACCTGGTCATCTTAAAATGCTGCACTGAAGAGACGTGAAAACAATTTTCCGCAGCCTCCTTCCGACGCTTTTGATAGCATCTACAGTACAACTGATTGTAAATGAACTGTCATTTTCCATACAATTTTTTTTTTTTTTTAATTTGTCAAAACCTCGCTTCATGGTGCCTTGTAATCCTAGGTGCAAATTATTTCGGAATATTTTTAAACACTGCACGACCCACAGACTATTTCGGAATATGTTTCAAGAGTTGATAGAAATGAAGTATTTTTGAATTATATATGTGAAACGCCTGTGCATATTGTGCACGTGATATGCATATTGTGTAAGTTTTAGTTTCGTTGCTAATGGCATTGTTATTGTTGCAGGTGAGTTAATGATGTGGTGGACGGTGAGGTTGGTGAGTAAAAGCATTATTGCTTTGAGCGATTCACGTACAAGAATTAATTTGCATTTCTCTTTTGAAACTTTTTTATCGTCAGTTGCATCGAGTAAATTCATAATTCCGGAACTTCGTTTTTTAAGTTAAATCTTCACTGATTTCAAAACTCTTTCCCTCGCCAATTCCGTTTCGTCTCTCCGTTTTATTTTCGATAGACTCCCCATTAAGATCCTTTTTTTCAGTCTTCCTTCGGGATGACTAAATTGATAAGACTTGCATTTTTTCTATGGAATGAAAATGAACTGGTGTGTCAACCATAATTTTTGGACAAGGAATATAAATCTGCGAATAATTTTAAAAAATTGTTCAATTTCAACGCCGACTGTAATGTTTCTACGATGTTGTCAAAGTATGCGAGGACTATATAATACAGATCCTTGATCACGATTCAGTCGAACAATTGAAATACCAGACGATATAAATGGACTGTTGTTCATATTCATCAGTTCCGATAAAGTATGTTCATTTCGTTGAAAAATTTTGTATTTATATATAATTGAATTTTATATTATAATTTACGTAAGGTTTCATGAGTTCACATAGCTGATTATTGTGTTTCAGGCACTTGAAGGGCAGGTCAAAATTAAATTTTTTCTATAATGTTAAACATTTTAGCCCACATTGAAAAAAAAATTCGAACTGGGGAAAGAGTTAGCTGATTTGAATTTAGATGTCTAGAATTATGCATAATCGCTTGTTCAGTCGTTTTCCTTTTACATTTTTTTATTAAATCATTAATTGCAACCACAATACTTAAAATTGACACCTTTTAAGAGGTTGCTATGTTGTGAGGCAGCTTTGATCCTATAACCTCCCCTCAAAAGGGGGGCAGCATTGTTAACATTACAATTTGTGTAAAGTCAAATATTAACGTTTTCAACTAATGTAGTGTATATTCTTGTTTTTAATAAGAGTCATGGAAGGACCTACAAAAAAAGGGGGAAGCAATTTGATGCAATGTAGAATATTTTAAAACTAATGATTAGTTGTGTGTTCTGCATAACCTACTCATCCACAAATCCTATTTTTAAGAAAGTTTGTTCACTTGACTTTCAAATTAGAGGAAGGTCATTATGTTCATTAAATTTCGAAAAACTACCCTCACCATTTCCCACACTTTAAAGCGGACTGTACGTGTGCTTTCAGTTTTGAGCGAGTACGTGAAAAACCCTAAGGAGATCTGTCTAATTAGATCGGAATTTTCAAAAAGTTCAACAATTTCTTGATAAATACATTTCGATTGATTTCAATTCTGCAATTTGTCTTCGTGCAATTCAAGGTCTAAGTGGAAAGTGAGTTCCGGCAGGGAGGGCAGGTCGTTGGCGGAGCGTGGCGGGGATGTAAATACAACTTGTGGCCTGTTGCAGCCAAAATGCTTCTGAACGAAGCCACGCAATAGTTTTCCAAAAAGTAGACCGCACACTGTAAAAACATAGTATACTAGTGTATACTGTATATACAGTACAACAGTTCTTTCAGCAACATAAAAAAGTTGTTCCATACCGCAACACCAACACGTCACTAGCAAATATTTAACGGTGGGAGGTATTTTGCTCCGAGCCTTGTTGTCACATTACGTCAACTTGGGCGAACTTTGCCATTCTGAAGGAACTAAAGATGAAATTAAAGGCAGATTTGTGTTGTTTTGATACATCTGATTTTTAACTTTTAACATTGAAGAAAGGTCCGAGGCAAATAAAAAGGAAAATGCCTTCCTTCTAGACTTCGATCAAACAAACGAATGTATCGCATTAAAATCTATAGCTCTGACTGTAGGCTCTCTAGTTTTAGTACATTTGAAAATGATACAGAGTCCTTTCTGAAACATTGGTTTTCGAAGTTGTTCCACTCCTGAAATTAGCATAAACTGTGTTGATAAATATAGTATGGTCTCCAACACTCAAACTTGCTTACTTTTTAAACGAATGACTTAAACCTTTCTGTAGTGTTGAAAGTTAAAAATAAAATGTTTTAAAACAAAATCAATCTACCTTCAAAATCGTCAAACAGCATGGTTTGTTGTTTCACTGATTAGTACGATATTTTCCGTTAATTTGGTTGTGTAAATTAATGGTTATACATTTTTAATGTCTGCTTTTAAATATTTGCGATAGGTTCTTCCCGAGGCCCCAGGACAAATTGCGATTCAGTGTTCAGTCATACAATTGTTTTCTCGTTCTTGAAAATTCAGTCTTGACCATTCAAGATGGACAATAAAAATTCTTCGTTTCTGTAGCGACAATTACAGGATGCGTTCTCCCGATCTTGCTATATCGATCGCGCCTTGCAATTACATTCATTTAAATTAATATAGACCATCTATTAAATCTAAACATTGGATTTTCCTTTGGGTATGCTTCTAAATCCGTGCGTTAATTTGACGATAATTAGAAGAATCTGGTGTAGTATTGGTAGTCGAGAGGGATTATCAGGGAGCTTTTCAGCCGATATGTCAGTATCGATTACTTTTACGTACTACGTCACCTGTATTTCATTTTTTACCGGCACGAAAGCAATCTATGTTCGATATTGTGTACTTCTTGATTGTAGGTCGGAAAACTGAACTTGCTTCTAGCACTAGAATGTAGGGATAATCGAAGTTATTGTAGAGTCTTACTTCCGCAATACAAACTCAATAGGAAAATGAGTTTGATAATTGCTCTCATATACATGAAGTTTGTTAAAATACTGCCCGCAACTTTCGCTGTTTCTTTTCTTGTGAGAGAAAGTAATGGAAATGCACGTTTAGGGAAATGTCTAGTTGTGTGATGTTACATTCTTTATGTATGGGCTTTGTCATCTAATGAAGTTCAAGCTTTTCATGTACGTAACTTTATATAGTACTATTGGTTTTTTAAAATTTTCTTGGTTTATCTATCTTTATTTCAAATTCCTTCATCTCTTTATTGTAATTGCAAAATTCTACTTCCTACATTCAAATTAAATGTTTTTTATTAATATTGGCATTGTGATGACTTTTCGTTGGCATTTCCAATGAAATACAACAAATTGTTGGCAATGACGACTCATATAATTGTTTCTTGTTAAACTCATTTTTCTTTTAATAATATTATTAGTTTTTATTTGTAATCTTTTTGTACGGCTGCATATAAAAAGGGAACATATATTATCCAAGTATTCGATTGTCAAGAATAATATTAATAATCTAATTCAGTGCGTACACAATGCATAATCGCAATAAATTAGCAAGTGTGTCGGATCAAAATATTCATCCTTAAATATTCGCTGAATCGTATCTCAAAACTGATAACAACGAAATGCCTTGGAAAATGTACCTATTGATAGAAAAAAGAACTACGTTTTTCTAATTTTCTAATTTTCACGTACCAATCTAATAATCCTACGTCGAAATTTCAAAATTACTCGCTAATAAATACTCATCTTGCATTACAAAACATTCAAGATTTCATTATATAAATATATTTTGGTATCTTACCTATATTGTCTACCTGCCCAGTATGGGAAAACTTCTTAGTACATCTACCATTGTCTTAACATCTTAATACTAGCATTGCTACAATAACACATACATTCTCGTACTATTTGTAACGGATGATGATTGTATTATAATATTGCATGTTAACGCTTCACCTATCTCTTGAAAAACTCTTACCGAAACGACACTCGTCAAACCCGAAAAAAGCTACTTTATTTTGTGATAATACGAAAGTTTTAATGAAAAAAGTCGAAATCGGGCCTATGGCATAATATCAAGCTAGCTTTGCATTATTGCAGCTAAAAATTTAGAGGGAAAATTGCACAATTGTTCGAGAATTTTTCTAAAAAGATGACAATTTCATTTAATTGTGCGAAAGCTACAATTATGTTATAAAATTATACTTGACACTATTTGAAGATATAATTTTGGACAATATATTTCATTAAGAAAATAAATGTGTATTGTCAACAATGTGAATTTTGGGAAATTTTCCATAGATTGGGTAAGATTACAAAAAATGTTGGATTGGGGTATGCCCTGAGACCCCCCTCCCGTCGTATCCGCCACTCGTGAGAATCCGACTCTGAAGGGGCGTTACAGGTCGTCCTGTATGTCGAGTGGACGAGGGGGGGGGGCGAGAAATAGCTCTGGGACAGGTTCGATGGCGTGCTCCCCGTCACCCAGCCGTATTGGGCGCGACATTTCAAAAGTTATTGATCGGATTCCGTTCTTAGTTCGGCCACTTCACCTTTAAGGATAACGTTAGTTCACAGGTTGATACCTAACGATCTCCAAGGGATATAGTTCTTTTGAATCTATCTTCATAGTTTTTTCTTAAATTAAATATTGCAATTGTGCTCTAATCTCTGTTAAGTTATTTGAAATGGCTATCATCCACCACGATACTGTGGCAGTGTCTCTCAAGGCAACCACTCCGAATCTTCCACGTCCGTCCGCCAGTAAATTTTAAAATTTAATCTGTTAGAACTTCAGTCGATTCAATTGGTGCAATCTATCATAATGCAGGAGGGCTCTCGTATTTATTTTGGCGTATTCCTTTTTTATCAGTCAAATGATTTGTCATTGCCAATGAACGCAATTGCGGACTAGTCGTTTCCCTTACGAAGCTACCTTAATCCTATTGTATTCCAAGCGTTGTTTCTTTTATTCTTTACAAAGATCTAGAATTAGTAGAAACTAGTGGCCTGCAATAGCAAAAATACTGCTGAAAACAACTACTCAAAAGTAGCCAGCACATTCATCGAGAACAAATAAAATATTGTCGTAGAACACTGCAGCAATTTGATGTGTGTATGTGTATGTATATGTATGTGTATGTATATGTATGTGTATGTATGTGTATGTATGTTATATGGATGTATATGTATGTATATTAGTGTATTTTATTGTATGTATATGTTTAATGTATGTATTATGTATTATATGATTGTTATGTCTGAATATGTATGTATATGTAGTATATGTATTAGTATGTATATGTATGTATATGTTGTATTGTATGTATAATGTATATGTAATGATAGTATGTATATGTATATGTAGTTATGTATATGATGAATATGAATGTATGTATTTGTATATGTATGTATATGTCATAGTATATGTATGTATATGTATATGTATGTATATGTTATGTATAGTATATGTATATGTATATGTATATGTATGTATATATGTTGTAGATATGTATTTATGTATGTATATGTATATGTAAGTATGTATATGTTATATATGTGTATGATGTGATGTATTGTGTTAGTATGTGTATGTAGGTGTATTGTATTGTATGTGTATGTTATGTGTAGGTATGTTAGTTTTTGTATATGTGTATGGTATATGTGTATGTATATGTGTATGTATATGTGTATGTATATGTGTATGTATATTGTTATGTATATGTGGTTGTGATATGTGTTGTATGTTATAGTGTATTATGTATATTGTATGTATGTATATGTGTATGTATGTATAGTTGTTTATGTATATGGTAGTATGTATTGTGTATTGTATGTATATTGTTATGTATGTATATGTGTGTAGTAGTATGTTATGTAGTATATGTGTATGTATGTATATGTGTATGAGTATATGTGTATGTATGTATATGTTATGTATGTATATGTGTATGTATGTAGAGTGTGTGTATGTATATGTGTATGGTATGTATATGTGTGTGTTGTATATAGTGTATTTATGTGTGTGTGTATGTATGTGGTGTTTATGTAGTTGTTGTTATGTATGTGTGTGTGTGTATGTATGTGTGTGTGTGTATGTATGTGTGTATGTATGTATGTATGCGTGTGTGACTTGTTAATAAAATATTTAGTGGCGAGCGGCCACTTCCTTAGAGCCTTCATGTCGCGTGACGTCAGTTGTAAGCGAAGGACGCTCGAAGTACGAAAATTTAGCTGGTGTGCGTAGTATGTGAAGAGGATCACTACTATAGTCGAGTATTTATATTTTTCAGACAAAATCTAAACTTTCATTTCTTTTCGTATTTTTTGAGTTCCTACGTATGTGATGAAATCATGGACACCTTTCGCATGGCCGGAGGTTGTGTAGTTTTCTTTAACTTTCTGCGCGCATTGAAAATTAGAACTACTGACAGCATATTTTCAGCTAGAACCTTTTTTCTCAGTACCTATATCTGTAGTGATAACGTCTGTCGTTCTAACCTTTTAAATGTTGAGTGATGGCTATTGTCCGTACCTTTTTATTGGTTGTGTGTTTTAATTGCAATTTTTCTGTGGCGCATTTTATTTTAAATTGTGTTATTCTGATTGCTAGGAAATTTAGACTGAAATTGTTATTAAAATTGTAAACAGTTTGTGTAAAAAAAAATAAAAAAAATTAAAAAAATCTCAGTATGTAAATGATAAATTTTAGGTTGCGGAAATGCTGGAGTGGTCTTAATTTTGGGAAGTGTTTTCATAACTTGGAAATGACAGTTGATTTTTGTCATTTTGGACTAAGATTGTTGTAAGATTAAAAAAATCGATGATTATCTGAACTTGGTCGTTGGCTGTTGCGTAACTCCACATGCTTCTGCCCATTCTTAATCGTGATGACAAGCTCGAGTTTCGTGTGGGGTGGAGCCGTAGCGTCCGGGGACTTTCTCCCCGAGTCGTTGGGAAAGGGGTTAATGGGGTGTTTAATGCCGGGGCCTCCGTATATTCTGTTTATTGTGAGTGGTGGATGAATGGGCCCCTCCACCTGCGGTGCTGCGGGGCGCAGGTGACCGTGGGAAGGGGCGGGACTCCCGAGATTCGGGGATGCACCGCACCTGCCGCCCCCGCCCTCGTCTTCGCTCCCCCTCTCCTACGCACTCCGCTGTCTGCGGCGGTTGCTCGTGCCGCGGAGACCCGAAGGAGCTCAGGAGTTGGGATGGCGGCGGGGGCGGCAGGGGCCGGTCCGCCTCCACCCTCGCGGTGGCTCCTCCGCGGTGAGTACTTGCAGCGGAGGCCGAGGGGAAGGAGGTAATTTGCAGTTGTGTAAGCGCCAGGTAATATGGGACTACGTTCGGCTTGGCTCGCCTTGTGTAAGCCGCCGGCTGGAACTGGGTCAAGGCTACGACGGGCGGTTCGGCGGAGCGCAACGCAGCGTTGCTCTTGTTTCGGGCGCCGTCGGCTGTTGTCGGGTGTTCACGTTGCCCCATCCGCGCCGCCGCCGAGCCGCTCGGCTCCGCTCGACGCTGCGCTGCGCTACGCCGCCGCTGCCGCGCCACCGCCGCGCCGCTGCCCCCTCTCCCGCGCCAAGCCCCCATTCCGCGGCACCGCGGCGTGTCCCCCTCCACTGCAGGCAGTGTGTTGCGCTAGCTGTGAATTGTTTGTGGATTTCGCCGTGTTTTGCTTTCGAAAAACGCAAAGCGCACAACTTGCTAATGTCTTCTGTAAAATACTCAAACGTTCAGGTCTGCGATGGGGGGCGAGAACGATGAATGAGGTGGGAATGGAAGTCTATACTAAAACGTTTGAGGAGTATTTGGGTCAGGAGAAACAAAAAGAAGATCGCCTTTGGATACGATGTGCGGTTACGAAAGAAGAAACGCAACGAACACCCTTTCATTTTTTCTGAATATCTACTGTGCTGGCAAGTAGCACTCTTTGTTGCGGTATATTCTTTCTCTCTCTCTCTTTCTTTCTTCCCTCTCTCTCTCAATTCGTCCATTTCACTATCTCTATTTTACGGTCTCTATTCTCTTTCCCCTATTGAATTCGGGCTACTCGGTCATCCGTCCTCTTTACCTGTCTGAACATATTCATATATACAAGACTAAAGAATACAATTCGAAAAATATATCACATTCCAGTGATCATAACTTCCATGATTTTCATTTCGAATAGATCAATTCTCTTTCTCTGTTCTCTTTGAAGTATTGAAAATGTTCGAACTATACAACATATAACAATTTCCAAGTCAGGTTAATAGAAACCCTTTTTAATAAACAAAGCGCCGTAGCATTTTATTATTACAATTATTATTAATATTATTACCGTTTATTATTATTATTATTATTATTATTATTATTATTATTATTATTATTATTATTATTATTATTAGACACCTCTAAACGTTCCTGACGCTGCACTGTGAAATTTCTTCCAAGTCGGATAAAAAAAATCGTGTCATTCTGAGTAATTGTTTGTGTTGGCAATGAAGTTCTCCAGAATGATACACTGCGAACTTGTGCTTGCGGAAGGCGCATGTGTCCCGTGACCGTTGGTAGAAACAGTTCTGAAGCAAGAGGAATACTGGCGCTTTGCCGAAATCGAACTGTGCACCACTAGTTCAAGTTTCTCGAAACATTGCCAGCGAATTTTGTATGCAACGCATTTCAACGCACAGTCACACGCGCGTCCTGATAATCTTGTAAGTGGGCAGTGAAGATTGTGTCGACAGTGTATGTATCCCGTGTTAGTAACTAGCAGCTTTCTCTTTTCCTGTGCTCCTGAAATTTCCCAATGTCCTTTGGCTGTTGCGGACACCAGCGGACACGGTTCCGCCGGAAGTAATCTCGAGTCCTCTCCCTCTTGGCTCCCGCCGTTGATGGCCTGCGCTCCTTTCCGCCGCGCGGCACCCTCCACCGTCCACCCCTGCCCCCGCGCCCCAGCCATAGCTTCAGCTCCCGATTCC
>BOPP01000004.1:584240-598763 GCA_017312745.1 Gryllus bimaculatus | reverse complement strand
ATATATATATATATATATACATACATACATACATACATACATACATACATACATACATACATATATATATACATACATACAAACAAATACTTTGAAATGAATTTACATGCAAATCACAATCATTTTGTAGATAAATGCACGAGCTCTTCTCAACAAAACTCACATTCGGGCATATGAAGCTAACGTATACCTACTATTCTGTATTTGCTGACGTGCATGATCTGTGCTATATGTAGTATTTTTCTCTTTGCGTAATGGACAAGGCACCTGCTGCGTCGTCAAAAGAAAATGGAACATTTTCTATTAACTTTTATTAATGCGCGTAAGGCTCATGTATTGAAAGCAGGAAATAAAGTAAAAATTGTAGGAGATATAGGTGATAAATAACTGCTAAAATAATTCTTTTAGTTCTTAAACTTAATATTTTACAAATTCATTTCGAAATATTGGAGTGACTTTACGGACTGAACCGTAAAATTCAGCCTTGGCACAAGAGCTATCGCCAATAATGTTGTGGCTCTGAAAACATCAGATAGTGTCGGAATGGTAGTTACTTGAGTCAATCCTTTACCCTTTTAATTTCTGCTGTCGGTTGGATCATAACAATGATTAATCACTGAGAAATGCTATTTTCTCATATACGTAGTGTCTGGAAATATTTCTTTTTTGATTTAGTTTTTTTTATTTCATCGCAAAATTTCACTTCCAAAATCTCCGTGACCTAACCAAAGATCACCAGAACGAGCCTGGCGTGCGCAACATTTGAGTTGCGAGCCAATAAATAAAAGGGAAGTGTAGGAAAGCCGGGAATGTGAGAAAAAAGGAATGACTGCGAGTCTCGAAGTTGATCTGCATAATGATATTGCGAGTTATTTTAAAGCAATTCAACCGTGTGCCAAGGGTGACTTTAAAAAAGTTTAATGACAGGCATTTAAAAAATGATAACATTTAATTTTTTACTTTAAAATTCATACTGTGTTCAAAACTATACGATTGCTTTCAAAGTATAACAGTATAAAATGTAACATAGCTGCATTTCATGATAATTTATATTGTAGAAATGTTCACCTTTGCCTAAATAATATGGAAATATTTAAAATATTTATGGCAATTCAAAATTACCTTCTTGTATGTTTTTTTATAAAAATTGAAAAGAAAACATTGTTTATAAATCTTTCTACTAGAGGTGGTTTTAATTTACTCGGGGCACTTGAAATATTATAATAAATTTATTGTAATTGTTAATATTTCTGCAGCTCAACAAATAGTCTATGATTCAGACATAATTATAGTAGTTTAAAAAATTTAACGTGTAAATTTGCAAGGGCGGGTCATGGTTCCCTCTGTCCCCGATCTTGGTGTCATCGTGTTTCCCCTGCACCAGTGTGTGTTTCTTTCGTAGCGTAGTACAGAACAGAGGTCTGGATAACTGCAGACGCATCAACCCGCCTTCCCCGCCCGAATCTGAATAAGCAGGTACAACCTACCCATATTGAGACCCATATGCGCGTCTGATTTGTACGAAGCGGTTCTACCCATACGAAACGGGTTGAACGATTTTAACGGGTACCCGTACGAAACTGTTGCACTCTTTTGCGAACTGCACATCATGTGGATGGTGTGGATGGAAAGTGGAAGAACCACCTAGTTTTATTCAATCGTTTTTCGTGTGAGCTATTTTCAATTTTATTCCGAAATTATAATTGTATAACTCGTTTGATACAGGGTGTCTTTTAGTCTGTGTAGAGGATGCAATACACGGATTACCACGTTTTTGCATGCTGTTTCTTGTGAACTCTCTGCACATTTTGACAATCTGAGCGTTGTGGTAGTGTTCATCTTACGGCGGCACTTCAGGCATTTGCCTCTCATTTGCATCTCGCAGTGGTACAAACGTCCCTCTTTAGATAATGGATTAGGAATTTAGAGTAAGTGCGAAATATCATACTTGATACATGGGGAAGAGAATTTGAAAAGTTGAGTACTTACATGAGGGACCAAGAAGTTTCGAAGTCAACACAAATCAGCAGAAATTGAATATTTTTTCCACTTGAACAAACAAAACAAGTGAGACAATAACATTTCCGTCTATTTGGGAGCTGAGAAAGATGCGAATATCTACAATATTGTTTGCATTGGAGCAGTATGATTCGTTCTGACACATGCCTGATCGCAGGAATAAGCGCCCTGCGTAGATATAGGGGTAACAACGACTCACCGGGGCGGGTGGGCGAGCGGGCGTGTGACATTAGAGTACATACTCGGAGGTGGAATGCCCTTGTGTTCTGCTCTGCAAACTTCCTTCTTACAACTTCAGGAAAGCAAAAAAATGTTCATAATAGGAGAAGCTTTAGGGCCTTGATTTGTTCATTTCGTTTGGGCCTATTCCGCGAATTATGTGACAATATGCGGGACTTCAGCAAAAGTTTTCAAAAATTATGATCTTAAACGGAATCCCTCCCGTTCTTCTATACCAAACTCCAGAATTCCATTTGCACGCATGCGGGCGGGTTTGGCCCGTTTTAATACTCGCTTATAAGTGTCCCGGGTACCCGCTCGACTACACTAGTGCTAGGATTTTTTGGCAGGTACAGGGGACCGAGGCGATGTGTCTCGGCCCATCGGGGAAAGTGAACGTACACGTGCGTCACGGAGCAAAAGGGCTGGCACAAGGGCCATCAACCGGTTCTGCAGCAGCAATCTATCGAATAGGGAACTTGAGGATCGTCCAAATGGTATCCTATACGTTCCCACACCTGCCACATCGTCGCCGCTCTGCCACCGCCACTGTCGCGCAGCCGTCACCGAGCCCATCATTTTCCCGCCCCAGCCGTCTTTTTTCTG
The DNA here is from genome assembly GCA_017312745.1 of Gryllus bimaculatus. Taxonomy (NCBI): domain Eukaryota; kingdom Metazoa; phylum Arthropoda; class Insecta; order Orthoptera; family Gryllidae; genus Gryllus; species Gryllus bimaculatus. Next base: position 595,919 of record BOPP01000004.1, on the reverse strand, counting down.
CCTCCGCCGCCGTCGCCTGGCTCCCGCTCGCACAGGAAATCCCGCAGACGGGGAGTAGCGCGTGGCGGAGGTTGCGGATGCCATGGATCGCCTTACAACCCTTTAGCCACGGCAGTCGCAGGTGCCCGCAACAGGCGATAAAACGCGGCGAGGTCAGCTGGCGGCCGGTGGCTGCCCAGGCGCACTGATGTTTGGTCGCGCGTGGCGCCGTAGCGGCGCTGGCGGCGGCGCTGACGGTGGCGCTGTGACTTTGTTGTGTCTAGCCCGGCGGCAGCATCCGGTGATCGTTGCATGCTCGGGAGCGCTAAGGCTTGCCCAAGCCACAGTCGACCCGATCGGACTCCACCGTTCCGACTACTCGACTCAAGACGCGACTCGTGACCCGACCCGACCCGGACCCGACCCGACCCGACCCGACTCGTTTCTTGACGTCCGCAATACGACACGACCGCCCGACGCCGACTCGTCTCTTGACGTTCCCAATACGAACGACCCGACCCGACTCGTCTTTGACACGTCCCAATACACACGACCCGACCCCGACTCGTCTCTTGACGTCCCAATACGACACGAACCGACCCGACTCGTCTCTTGAACGTCCAAATACGACACGACCCGACCGCCGACTCGTCTCTGACGTCCCAATACGACAACGACCCGACCGCGACTCGTTCTTGACGTCGTCCAATACGACAACGACCCCGCCCCGACCTTGTCTCTTGACGTCCAAATACGACACGACCCGACCCGACCTCGTCTCTTGACGTCGCAATACGACACGACCCGACCGACTGTCTCTTGAGTCCAATACGACACGACCCGACCCGACTCGTCTCTTGACGTCCCAATAGACACGACCGACCCGACTTCGTCTCTTTTACGTCCAATGCGCACCGACGCGACCCGACCCGACTCGTCGTCTCTTTACGTCCCAATACGACCCGACCCGACCCGACTCGACTTGTGGGTCTATCCGACTCTCTACACTCTCCACCCACTACAGAGCAGGAGCTCCGTCCCGTTCCGCCTCGCTCTGCCGTGCCAAACAGCGCTCCGCTCCGTGCCGCTACCCCCCCTCTCTCGCGCACCGTCCGGACGAGCCGTAACCTCGCGCTGCATTCGCACAATGCCTTCTCCCTGACCCACCTCAGAGATAGGACCGCGCGCAGCCGCGGAGCCCCGCACCTTTTCAGCATGCTTTTACTCTTTTGCTCTGATATCGAAAAAGTGCATGCATCTTGTCCCTATATTTAGTAAATTACTTTTTCTAACCGTGGTGTCAAAATTCACGTTTTGTGGGTCGTTTACGGCAAAACATCCGGCTGTGGTCAACGCTGCCGCCTAAACCATTTTCACCAAAGGGATTTACCCAATCTTTGTGGTCGAAACGCAGGTCCCATTTTCGTTGAACTGTTTTTTTCTTTTCTTTTCTTTCGAAAATTGCACAAAATTAATGATCCAAAACTACAATATCGGTGATTGATGTTAATGAAATTTGTTCTAAAAATAGGTTTGTAAAAAACATTCTTAAAAACGGCTCCAATTTTTTCTTTAAATCTTATCGTCGGATAAAGCAAGAAGGCTTAAAAAATGGCGTACGTCTCATTTTTCGAAATTTGAAAAATTTACAAGTAAAGCGAGAATATTCTGTAGCACCACCACTTTGTATTTAATATTGTTCTCTTACTCCTCTTCATTCTTTCAGATTTGTCTCCCTCCAATATTTTTGGCTGAAAGTGAGTTAAACAGTTGCATGCTAATACTGATTGGTCTACGCCTGGACATAAAACATTTTGGAGCTCATTAGTATATATTTAAAACGAAGCCTTGAGTTTTTATACCTTACAAAAATCAATAACTATTTGCCAATGAAACTGAAGTCGTTAGCAGTAATATTAAATTCAGATCTTAACTTCAGAAACCGGACAGACCGTAAATGACGTTTACGAAAACATGAGTTGAATATTTAATGACAATCAACAAAATCTTGAATTTTTTAGTTGCTGTAGTGTAACAATTGCATAAATGTTTACACAAGTTTGTGTCGGAAAAAATAACGGAATGAGTTAGAAAACAAAATCCTTTGTCCCGTTGGAATATTATGCTAATCCCTTAGTACTCTTAAACTGGTAATAATGAAATGTTTCTTTAATCTTAGACACTATCAAAGATCATTCATTTAATTACAAATATTATACAGTTATTATGACGTTTCTGAAGTGATTGCATTCTCATCTTTAGATTACATTTCCGGAATAATATACGAGTATGATGAGTCTGTGATGGATAGACGAAATATGAAAATATTCGTTCATTCTTATAGGCCTTATTGTTTTTCATTTTGGAACTATTCTTGTAATTTTTTATAACTCAATGTTAACATTATTCTGGTAATGTTCACGAAAAGTGTAGTATTAAATTAATCCCATATTATTTTTTTGATATACCATATAACAAAGTACTTATGCGTTTTTTAACCCATTGCACATAATATTCTTCTCAGTTTTCACTCCCTTGCATTATTATATCAGAACGTGAACAGTCGCTCTTGTACGCTGTCTCGCCTCTTGAATTCCTGCCTCGGTCCCATCTTCCGAAAACTGTTTTTCTTAACATCATTGTTCTCGTGATCGCTCTAGTAATGAAGGCCATTGTCTAATGTCTCGTGTCGTTTTCTTTTTTATCTCTAAGTGTCCGTGCATCACTACCCATCGCTTACTGCTGTCCAATGGGCGAGCGAAACTAAGAGCGCAGTTATGCTTCGAACGCGGCTCTTGCGAGACCGAAGGCAAGTTGCTGATACAGTTTTGAACTTTAGCATTGGATGTTCAGTACCCCCTGGGTACTTCTTGTTGCTCCGCCTGAAGAGTAGACCGTTTCGTTCATTACATACAAATAACTTCACGAAAAAGCTTGAAAGGTTTTGAAAGTTTTCCCATTTTCAAATATTTACCAACTAGAGGAACAATGTTATTTTTTTTAAAAAAAAAAAACTTTTTTATTATCTTTCCGGCTGTTGCTAGAACAGTTCGTCTCGAAGTACAGTTTTGTAGAAATACTTGTTGACACTATTGGAGGAAGCGTAATACTTGTATGCGAAATGCTAATATAATGGTACTATTAATTTTATTCAAGCCCTGGAGAAAAAATATTATGCTCATAGAATAATTTTACAATGCGGATGTATATGCTTGATCGGTCCAAGAAAAATTGACTATCAATAGATGTGGAGAACCACGAATCATTATTAAACGAACTCGGTGCTCCCAAAGCGGGAAAAGGTTCGTTGCGTGCGACAGGAGTAGGGCGATCCATAATGCCCGTCTTTATGTGGGACACTGGAATACAAGGCCAGAAATCGATTCCCATTGGGCGCGCCGAAGCCGCAGCATGTGGCCCGAATCGATCCCGAGAAATCTGGGAGTTTTTGTAACATCGCCTCCTGGCAGTAGCGCAGTACCATAATTCATATCACAATTCGTTTGTGTGAGATGTGTAATAATTTGATTAAATGTTCATTTCTTTATATTCGGTACAAAATGGGGTGTGAACAGCTTAAAAGCACTCGAAAATGTTGAAAAATGAAGTCTGATCAGAAAATTCAGGTACAGGTAAATGAAATCGGTGTAGTTCACTGTGTTTTGTTGGAAAACGCAATTTCATTATGGCCAGTGTCCACGCTACGCCGATAAGTCAGCTTGATAATAAAAATATTCCTTTTATTTCACTTTTCGTCTTCATGTATCATGTCCCGTGGTGTTGATACGCAGGATGAGTGCAATGTTAGATAACAATCTAATTCTGTACGGATGAGTTGAAGGCAGCGTTTTGCGAAATTATTTAAGTAACACAGCGGAAGGAAGTTGCGCAGGAGGAAACTCACGATGACCTAGTAAACGAGTTTTCATTTGCGGGTTCAGAACTGCTGATAATTTTGCTCTGAAATGGGGGGAATCCGGCGTTTTGTAAATACTAATTGGAACTGTATATGACTTATTCTGGCACTTCTTTCTTGGAAAGTAACTAGAAATAGAGTAAATCTCTCAACAAACAAATATTCCGGTATACTTAACACATTAATTGGTGACGTATTTAGGGGTATCTGATAATCGATTTCTCTTGCAGAGATTCTGGTTTTATAGTAAAGTCTTCTACTTCTTTATAAGCTACATGCTTTTAGAATATTTAATACAATAAATTGTTTGGCCCATAGATACCACGTACGTTTTGGGAGTGCCTGAATAGTGTGTTACTGATTTCTAAAGGAAGAATGAAACAAAGTATTTAGTAGTAGTGGTAGTGGTAGTTGTAGTGGTAGTGGTAGTAGTAGTTAGTGGTAGTAGTAGTTAGTGGTAGTAGTAGTAGTTAGTGTTAGTAGTAGTAGTTAGTGTTAGTAGTAGTTAGTAGTATTATGTGCATCCCAGTAGCATTTCTAGAAAGAAAGGTGAACTTTTGGATGAATGAACATTTTATGAAGTTTCGGGTGTCGTTCATTTTTCGCCGCATGGATAATGGTTCAAAAGTTCTAATAATGTTAAAGTTATGCTTCATATTTAACGCTGAACTGCATTAGATTAATCGTATATTTAAAATACATAAGATACCATTTTCTAAAACGTTGCTAGTTCTCTCTAAAAGTTCGGTTCATTGTTTCTGTTCGCATTAATTTATGAACCCAAGAAGTCGAATTTTGAATGACGCATTTATTAGGCACATTAAGAGGATGCATTTGGATTTACTTGAGCAAGGAAATCGTCGCATTACTAAGTTGGAAGACTGACATACCTGCAGATTGGTACTCTCATACCCTGCTTCTTTTGCGTTATTGCACTGTCCGTCTGGGGCCTTGCCTATTATCGTGTAACGTAATAGCTCCTCAGGGCGTGAAGCAGATGACAAGGTGCGTAATAACTTTCGCCCGGCCTTCTAGCCGTGTATTTCGAGATACACGGTCTCCGCCCTTTCGTTCTATCACTGTTTCCAACTTTTCCAATTGGTTGAGTTCCTGACAGATTCTCATTGCATTTCGGTTTTACCTTTTTGTGCCGTGAAATATTATCAAATCTCTTTGTATCTCGTTTCTTGAACATTCTTCCCAGATTTCACAATACGATCTTTCCCCTTCTTTCCTTTCTTACTTATTTTCTTTATTTTCGCGACAATTTGACCAAGGTGGTTGATTTCTAATAGATTAGTTCGACGTGCTTCTGTTCCAACTTAGGGGGAACAAAATTGCTTACCACCTTCTGCTAGATTAATTGCATAGGGGCCCTTTCATATAAATACATTCATCTGCCATAATCCTTTCTTTTACTCTCGCCCTGTATTTTCAGTCCGTTCGTCGTCTCAGGGTGTTGTTTTCGCAATGTTTATTCCTTCACCTTCACCGGATCGGCTCGCTCCCCGCCCTTCTGTAGCAGCGTATCCTGCTGGGCTCATCTCCGCCAAACTTCAGGCGTTTGGCGAGAGTTTTGTAGTTTGTCGAAATGTAAACTCTTTGTTCCAATTCATCCTTTGCTTTATTACAACTGCGCCATGTGCGGCACCGGACATTTGGCAACAGTGTACAGTTTTTCCTTCTTCCCCTACTGTGCAGGCGTTGCCCGCTGGAGTCCTTACGTAACACGCCTTGTTGCCAATATACACATGTTCACTTCCATACAATGGACATGTGAATCGACATACTCTTTTGGTCTTTCGCGGTAACCCTTTAAAAATGCGTAAGGTTTGTCTTTGGAGTTTCTCTAGTAGAACGTATCACTTTTCGCGTTATGCAGGACCAGTTGTTCTGTTGAAAAAAATGCGAACGAGTATCCTGGATCTTCGCGTGTGGCAGATAAGGATGAAACGATTAGAAGGTTCGCGACAGGAGGCGCTTTCCGTGCGGCGTAGGCGGTCGGGAGGCGCTAGTGGGCGTCCAGGCAGGCAGGGAGTAGGGCGGGAGGAAAGGAGATGAGAAGAATCTTCGCTGCGTGTTGCACTCGTGTCAGATCGCATTTCGGGGTCGTGCAGCGGGTGTCAAACGCATCGATTGGCGGATGGGCACAGGGGCCAGCTGACCACCACGGGGCGGGGGTGGGGGCGGCGCTTAACGCTCCCACCAGCCAGTGGGCGGCTGCATTCGTCGGTCGTTGCAACGCACCCTCTTTTCCTTCTCACCGGACTTTTGTGGCCTCCAGCCTTATAAATAGGCGCTCTCTCGATATGCCTCGACTGCCCTAAGTGACGAACGTGAAACGCTCTTACGCCCGCCCAACAATTGCATTATGAACGTAAGCGAATGACGTTTCTCCGAAGCACTGGATCATGAAGCAGGGAAAGCTTTTGCGCGGGGGTTACCCGGGCCCACGTTACTCCAGAACTGCCCCAGAGGACGGAGAGGTGCGTTGCGTGAAGATTCGTCACATGCGTCGCTTGTGTTCGCGGCGGCGGCGGTGGCAACGGCAATGAGGCAACGGAGGCAGCGTTGCGGCTGTGGGGTGACTGCGGCGGCGTGGAACCGCCGCCGCCGCCGCGCCCTCCGCCCGCCCGCCGCCGGCCCGCCGTCGCCGTCGTCGTCGTCCGAATAGCCGAAGGTAGCCGAGGCGTGTGTGCCGCGGGCGCCCAGGGAGGGGGAGGGGCGGTGGTGGTGGCTGGTGGTGGCGGCGGCGGCTCGGACGCGCGCGTCGCCAGCTGGCAGTGTACCGAGCACCGGTTTTCGTCTGCGCAGACCGCGTGACGCGCCATTAGCGCCTCGCCGCCAGGGGGTGGGCGCGGGGAAGGGCGCGTAGGCGGCGGTAGTGGCGGTGGGTTAGTGGCTGGTGGGGACAATGAAGAGGGGGAGGTGGGTGGGCTGGATTTGGTTCAGAGGAACTAACCGGCGCTGCCGCGGCTCTAAACGTTTCAATCGCTCGTCGTTTAGTGCGAAATGCGCGCTAAATACTCTAAGGTCTTCTGCAAAGAGGCGTCCCCTCCCTCCCTCCCCACCCCTCAAGTGACATTACGCTTAACGCTAACCGAATATATATATATATATATATATCATATAATATATATATATATTATAATATATAATATAATTTTTTTCTATTTTCAGTGAAATTTAGTAGACTGTATTTTAGTTATCACGAATGGTGCATAAAGATTAATTTTGAACACGTCTTTATAATACTTTGACTCTCAATTTTTGTATTTCAGACCTCATTTTTGCTTTCAATTCGCTAACCAAATATCCGGGTAAACGGTTGTATAAATCATGAAAAGTAATTATTGAAGTAATTGGAAATCAAACATTTATCTGTCTGTTCCGAATGTTGTCTATGTCAATTCGCCATTGTGCTTCGCAAAATAAATAAATAAATAAATACAATAAATAGAATAAATATATAAATAAATAAATAAATAAAGTAAATAAATAAACAATTCGAAATCAAGTAGAGATAACCGAAAAATGGATAAAATTGTCCTGGGAAAGCTTGCTGAATGTGTGTAGATCCGTTTATATATCGACAGCACGATTCAGAAAGAAATGGCGCCTTCCTTCCGAGCGTTCGTAGAAGACCTCCACAACCGAAATCTGCGCATATCTTCGTAGCCTTGTTTGTTCCGCCGTTTCTCTTCACACGCGCGTTTCCTACAGTCCTGTTGCACGAAGATATGGCGCGCGTCATGCGGCGAAAATGGCGGCGCCGCGTCGCCATCCGTCGCCTCCTCGCCTCGCTCTCGCGCCCGCCCCACTCGCGCCTCGCTCGCCCCGCCCCGCCCTGCCCGCCTCGCCCCGCCCCTCCGCGCTCGCCTCGCCCCACACCCCTCCCGCCTCGCCATGACTCCACGCTGAAGGCCTTCTTCGCAACTGAAAGGGAAAGTGGAGCTCGATTCAGACCTCAAGCGCCGACGACGGCACGGCTAGCGAAAATTTTTCTCGCTGGCCCACTTGAGAGACGTCTGTCGCGTGGCCCGGCGCCTCCTCGCGCTGTTGTGCTCAGTCTCGATCCGGGGGCTACATTGTTCACTGCGCGCTCCTCTGCAGTCCTTTGTTTGTATTGCGGAACAATGAAGTTTCCTATGCCTTAAGTTTTCGGGATAATATTTAATCCCCAGTCATTTCGGAGGTTCCGGGCAGAATTAGGTCTCGAGAAAGATTATTTAGTGATTAAGAAGCCCAACAGTTTTTTAACAATATAAAAACGACAACATATTCTTCTTTTTAAGTGAAAGAGAGATTACATTTAGAGGAGCGTGCAGTATTGAAAATAATTTTGTGTGAAAAGGTTGATTTTCGGAATATTTTTAAATAGTCAATGGACGGAAAATACCTTTTCTTTTTAATTTTTAATGGCTACGATAATACGAGTAAAAGAAATAATTGGCTTTATGAAACATTTTCAGAACAGACGTATTGGAAATTATTGATGGATTAGCGTAGGTGAGACATCCTGTGGATTTATGCAACAACCTTAAACGATTATCGAACTTAATTCTCATCGAAGTGCATAATAAAAAGTTAATGCAAATGTTTCATTACGCAAACTTACGAAGTCATGCACGTCTGTAGTTTTTTAAGCATAAGTTGCTTTATGAAAACTACATTTCAAATTACTTTGAATATAAAAATCATCAATCTGCAAACATATTGTGTGTTATGTGTCGCATAAATATTAATAAAAATTTATATTCGAAGCCAAATCCCGATGCAACATTTGTATTGAAGGAAATTTTCAGTCGGATACGCAGGTCCTACATAAAGCCGTTCTATGTAATGGAACTCCTGCTTTATGTTGCATGCAATTGTGACGCCAATATTTGAGATCGCAGACAGGGCCAAATTCCTAAAATATGGAGTAACTAGACAAATTCAACTTGTTGAATTTTCCATACATTATTTGAACATCTTGTGGAAAACGTAATGAATGTGTGTTCTGGAGTTGATTGCTTGGAAAAAGAACGAGAGGGTAACTCACTCGAGTTTGTGGGTGAAGACGAACGTTCACTTGGCAAGGATATTAATAGGGCGAAGCGAGGGAGGGTTAGGAGACCCACGGAGTCGCCTCGTAGCTGATGGAATTACTGGACTTGATTCGGCGTGGCCAGTTCGCCCGCTGGCCATTCAGTGGCAGCCAGCGAGCGTTTGCAAAACGAAGGGGAACTCGGCGTCCCGCCGAAAGTGGCAAGTTGCAAACATTGGCTGGGAACTGGGTCAGTGGGTCGCAGATCGATAAGCCGCCGCCGCCGCCCACGCTGCCTCGCCGCCCGCGCTTACACCCACACCGCGTCCCCGTCTTCCCTCCCATGACTCCCCCCTCCAAAGTCTACCACCCACCTGCCTGGTCATCCTCCCCCTCCCCCTCCCCCTCACCGGTGGCCTGCCGGCTCTCTCACACGCGCTGCCACCTGCTCCCACCCTTTGCCCGTTTCGGACACCACGCGGGTTGACATGGGGCAACGAAAGCGCTGGGACTTGGCGAACGATCGTGTCAAAGAAGACGAACATATTGTGATTATGTTGCAACGAATAACTTAGTAACTTAACATGGGCGGAAGTTTTAAATATGCATGATTACACGTTTTGTATTTGAATTATTATAATGTACATGATTTCAACTGCTTTGATAATTTACATTCACATTTGCGGCAGGCGATTGTTAGGAAATGGTTTCGTAGTATGATTTAATTGTTGCTTCCTCGACATTCCTTGTCCGAACGTCTCTTGGCCGAAAGCATTTCATCCGGTATCTCTGCCCCTGCGCCCCTAGGGCTCCGTTGAGGGAGACCTGAGTCCACCCCTTGGCGTCCGCCGGTGCCAGGCCCCAATCTCCCCGCCTCTTGCCTCGCGGCAGATGCGGGGACGCCGCTCAACCCGCTGAGCAGCCCATTCGGAAGACGTAGGTATGCCTCTCAGGGAAACGACATCGTATTCTGGAGTAATATGTGTTCATAACGAATAGAAACGAAGAGATGGGTCGCTGTTTTGCTCGTTTCATAAAGAAATGCCATGACGGTGAACGCATCTTGGAACGGTGGTCTCTCTCCTGAATATACGCTGTAGAGGTGGCTTGGGTGAGGGGGCACAGGCACGTGTACGGTTTGCGCGCGAGGGGGGGCCTCTTGAAACTCGAGACAAAATGCGCGTGCGTAGGCGTCACCAACTCGCTGCGCCCTGCGTCTTCCGGGCTCGAGCAAAACCTACGACGTCCCCGCCCCTCGCCTTCTAGCGCCGTCCCATTGCCCTCGCGACTGCGGCGCGCCGCTCCCCTCCCCGCTCATCCCGCAGCTATGTTTTGTCCCGGTCAGTGCACAGCTCCTCCTGCGTGGATGCTGATTCTGCTTAAGAATCTTATAGTGATGCTTGTAACATTCGTGGGCTGTTCTTCCTTCTAAATATTGCCATAAGATGGGAGGTTAAATTTGGACTTTATTTCTGAGAAATGTATCCAGTAGATTTCATATTCGTAACAGGAAAATACGCCTAACTGTCGACACAGTCTTTACGTCAAATGATGTCTTGGGGGAACGTATACGAAATGTAGTATGAAATGGATGCACTGCTGACCAAATTTCCCTGTTCACCTTTCACTACTTTCGATTTCTCTTAACATCTTCCTCTTCCTACTTTTCGTCTCGTGAATGGGCCATAGATTGCGAAGTTACATTTTAGTGGTTGTCATACAGGCTTTTGAAGATTGTTTTTTATCCATTTTTGTGGACGAATAATGCAATCTTATTAATGAATCAAAGTTTATTACACAGGGTAAAAGATACATCCACAGAGATCCACGGCCCCCCTTTCAATAGAGTTCAGTTAGTGAAGTACACTCAGCTCTTGGCTGTCCAGAAAATAGTTCGTCGTAATTTGGTTTTGAGTGAAGTATTTTCAGAAACGAAACACATTCAATTGCTTCTTCTCAAAAAAAAAAATAAAGCCTAAGTAAACTTTAGAACACATTGAAACTTGAAATGGGGAAACCGAGGCATACTTATTGCTTGACGAAAGAGCTACACGTTTAATAGTTTATAGTTTGTTCTTCAGTTATTTTCATCACGCTGTCTTTCAGGTGATGATCGTTCCAAGTTTGCTTGACATTACGTAATCGCTGTGTGCAATTAAGAGGATAAACATCCCAACATGAAATAGAAACCATGAATGTGTGCATCATAATGGTGTTCTGGCTGATGGTCTGTCATTTGAAGTGAAGCACTAGCTATTTATTATAAGAAAGCATATGCGGACTTTCGGCACTTTGTCAATCTTTTTTAAATTGCAAATAGCTGCTTACTGGAACCCAACTTTGAACGACACTGAAAACCCATGCTTTGGAGTGGAGGTACCCTCCGAAAATGCACTAGGACTTCCAAAAACGACTCAGTGTGTAGATTACGATGTAACGAACATAACTCCGTGTCCCTTCTGAGACACGAAAACCCGATTTTAATGGCCTAAAATGCGTGGTTTGAGTTGTGCACGAGGGTACAATGTTTTGCAACTGAACGGGTGTTGCGAGTTGCACGTGAACCTCCTTTACCCTCTATGGCATAATCTGCGAACTTCTGTTTTCCATTTTAAATCTGTTTGATGCAGGACAGAGGGGTAATTTCCTGTAAGGCTTGTAAGACTCCCTTACTGGATTTTGTGCTGGTTGTCTGTTATAATTGGTACGAAAGCGTCATTTTCCCTTGGCGTATTACATAATAGAGTGGACACAC
>BOPP01000004.1:536961-575916 GCA_017312745.1 Gryllus bimaculatus | reverse complement strand
AGGTGGGAGAGAGGATCGCGTCGATCCTCGTTCGTTGCCTTGTGATCAACTGGACAAACACGAGGATCAAAGCGGCGATGGAATGACGGTGTTCTTAGTGATTCGGCCTTTGCGTGTCTCCGGATAAATTGCAATTGTAGGTGCTGATGTTGCCATTTTTATTCTGGAAAAAGAATTCTTAATATTTCAATGAATTAAATGGAAATAGAGTTCGTATGTTTAGTCATAATTTGTACTGCCTTTATGGGTTTACTTTTGTTCAATGCTAATGTTCAATACTTTTGTTAATTATTCAAATTTCCTACATTTTTATTTAACATCATGATAGCGAATAATTTGCTATAATGTGATGTTTAAGATCATTTTCTTTAGCTTTTTCGATATGTCCCATATTTTATATTTTTTATTAAAAGCTCATATCCAGCAATCCAGCGTCGTCTTGTTACCTCAAGGTATATTAGGACTTGCGTTTCACGATCGCTGAATCGAAAGTAGTTATTTATTCATTCAGAGTGAAATGACCTCGTTTCTCGAACTATATATGAGCTTAAACTAATCTATAAATGAATCAGCATAATTATAATTTTAACATCTTCAATTAGAGGGAAATAGCGCAAGTAAATCCAAAATGGTTGTTCAGAAGTTCACTGATAACAAAAAATCTAAGAAAACAACATGGCATCAAACACTTCATTTTTGTGCTTCTCTTAAAATTTTTTCAATAAAGAGAGAGGGTTGTTTACGAAATATAATTTTTTGCTCGTTTAACACTACTTTTTGTGATTCGAGAGAGGAGTATGCTTCGTCTGTTGCTCTTCTCTCTGACGTCTCTTACCCATTATTCAGTTCTATTGCTATGCATTTCTTTCCCCTTAGCTTTATCACTAGTGTTGTAATCCACATTATTTGCTGATCTCGCCTAAATTGCTTCTGCGAAACAGGATGATTCGAAGTCTTTGTTAGTGGCACAAAGGCAAAAGTGAACTGGGATGTAAGATATGGGCGTAAACATTTTTTTAAGTAAGAATTGCGTTAGCGTTTCCTATTGGTAGTGCAATCCTCACTTCATTGAAGACTGTATCCACTATTTGCGTCGCTTTGGGGACCCAGTGAATTTTCTCTTCTTTATATGACGAAGGGAAACTATATACAGTTGAAGCAAATTGAGCTTTATGATCATGATCGCACTGAACAAACGATTAGATACGGAATATTCGCTGGAATTTTCCCGTGCATTTTGATATTTCAAGAAAAACGTGCACACAGAATTGATGTGCGAAATTGTAGATTGATGGCTTCCTAGAATTTTTTTTTTTTTTCAATCTGAAATTCAAGAGTTCGAGTGTGTGGGTTCAATGAGGAGCAACAGCTGAAACACATGTTAACTTCGAGGCAAAATGCAAAATACGTTTTGAAGTGGTAGTCTAATGTGATAATTATATTTTCTCCATTATTTAAATGAACTTGGTATTTTTTCATTCGACGTATCCTTGGGGGACGTTCAAGAAGTTTAAAATGTAATAGGAAATCGCGTCAAACTAAATTGAAATAAATTGTAGAGTTATTATGTTCTGATCTGTTCGTCCACAAATAGTTTTGCATAATTTGTGTTGAATATTCTTATTTGTTGTGTAAAGAACGCACGAACGCTTAGTCCCAAGTGGATTTATATCGATAATGTTTCTCATTAATTAGCGGGGAACTTTTTTGCTGCTAAAAATGAAACCAATAGATCTCCTTTCAATACTGCTTTGTAGCTTCTCTGAGCAGTAGGTCTCTTCGGGGCCTTATCTTGGGCCAGTTCAGCCGCACGTGAATGTTCGTCGACCGTTTTCGACCTTTGCCATTCAGGTGGAAGGAACGGAGATGCTGGAATTGTGGCGGAAGAGGCCGAAGCGGACATGTGCGCGGGCCCGCCCGGGGCCTGCGGGATGCGATCGTCACCGGAAGGCGAGATTTTGGCACGGGGCCCTCGGCGGCGGCGAGGGCGGAGGCGGAGGCGAGGGGGGCGGCGGCGGCGGCGGCCGGGAGGCGCTGGTGCTTGGTTGGCTTGGCGCTGGCGCCTGACTGCTCGGCCGCACAGCCTTGGTCTCAAGGCTTCTTCTGCCTCCGGGCGGCGGGGAATGGAAGGGGCTTATTGTGCGTTGACTGCGCTTGGCGGCTTTTTGACAGCGGGAAGATATATGCCGCCGCCAGGCTCAGAGGTGCCTTTGAAATACCCACCGCGCGGAGCGGCGCGTCATCCCTCCCCGCCCCATCCCCATCCCCTTCGCCCGACGCCCGTTCCGCTGCGAACTGAAGAGTCCAACCAGCAGGAGGGTTCCTCAGCAGTATTATCTTTTGTTCTCGATGAAATATTAAATGTACGCTTTACCTCCGCTGGATGAAGAAATGTTTTGCTCTAGAATCACAAAACTGTAATTGTTGTCTCTCTTGGAATGACTGTATATAGTATTCGAGTAACGTCCGTCCATCATTCATTATTAAACCCCTCTCCTGCTCACCAATCGAGACAAATGAATTGTTACCGACGTGTATCGGCCTCCTGGTGGGGAACCGATGATTTGTTTGCGTATCCATGCAAAGATTATAAGAAATTTCTCCGAATCTGGATTTTTGAGGCAACTAAAACTTACCGTTCCTACAGAAGTGATCGATAGATCATTTGATTCCTCTCACAAAATGTTCCTCTCACTGCTGCCACCCCGTAGTATAATTAGGGTTTTGTAGGATAATTTTGTTATGTAGAACATATGCGATAATGCTAATGAAATAATCATTTTCTGTGGGATAATTTTAACTACGAAATTATGTTCTAGAATAGGACGAAAAACAGACGACTGTTATTTTTCTTTTTATTTAGAACTTTCAATGTTCAACACATTGAAAATAATTTTTAAACTGTTTAAAGCGTTAAAGCGACGCCTCATTCAGGTGGTGGATAAATATTGCGGATCTTGGATTACTGAAAAATATTGCATGGAAAGGAAGTACCTTGTTTCTCAAACCAAAAATAGATTATATTTGTTTCATAATTTAATTCGAAGTCTTGCTGGTTTAGATCTTATTCGGAGCATATAACTCGCTAGTTGAAAAATATTTCTCTTTGTTTTATATACGTAAAAATCTTTTTTTTTTCTTGTAAATTCTCGTTATTACGTTACTAATATTAAGTTATTTCGTATGCCAAATATATTTACTATTCTTTAATATATTTGTTGCTCAAGAGGTTTTTCTTTTCTCCTTCTCGTCTTTGATACTTCCTGAGAAAAATGCCTGGAATTTCCCTCTAAAATTGTTCTTTCCATTTATTGGAAGTTGAGCATCTAATAGTAAATATTGGAAGATTGTTTTCTGTTCATTCGTCTGGAGACTCTTATTCTAAAGTTGCTAAAAAAAAGGCCTTTTTAACTATCTTTGTTCTCCGGTGCTGCTGTATTGTGGGAGGATACCGGACTTCCTATGTTTATCCGGATTTCACCGGATATGTCCCTGTTTCTGCTGGATCTGTTAGTCTGGCGAGGAGCTACTTTGCAGATAAATGTACACCAACACAAAGTGGAAGGCTCCTCGCACAATGGCTTGCGCATGCGCCTTCGTGTGTGGTGCTCGGGTTCGATCCTCTGTCAGTCCAGTCAGGTGTGATTGAGAAGTGAGGAGAGACCCCCAGAAACCAATTTCTCCCAGATCTACTCATTAATCACTCGTGGACTTCAATTACCTCAACAGTTAAAGAACCTCTAAACCCCAGTAAATAAACAAAATACATGTATGCATACACCCATGTATACATACCTATAAACATACATGCCTGCATTCATACAAACCTGCACTCACTCACACATACGCACATCGACACATGAATTTTCGCTCCAGTAAGACTGACATTTGCGTGGAGTATTTTATACCAGGGAATGTGAAAAATCGCCCACCAAAATGTACAACGTTATGTTGGGAACTATTTATAAGTATTAAAGAATAATGTGCTCAAATGACCAGCTGAGGGAAATGTAAAGCAACATTATATTTCTCAACCCTTTAACCCAAAAACTTTGAAAATCTTATCGGTTCTCGGTCAATGATTTAAAAATGCCTCTTCATAAAGATTGGGAGCTCGCTCTTGGGCATGAGCAGCAGTACCCTGGATTCGAACACTGTCCACCTGGGTTGACATTCACTCGACTATCTCACCAGATTGACGACATTTTTTATTGATACTTTTTAGTGTAGTTTATTTATTACGACCCTTTTCAGCCGTTTAGCTCCTTTCAGCAGACCCCTCTAACGTCCTCCCTTACCGCGGAGTCTGCGGACACGTTGTCCCGTCGCCTTTCCGCTAATGTAAATGTATTATATGGGATTTTTTTTGTAGAGAGCTGTTGATACTGTCACCTGATGAATATGATTACTTCGAGTGTTGTAGTTATAGACAACGGCGTTTGCTGAAAATATATTCCCACCCTTAAGTCATTTTGGACAAAAACCACAGATTCATATATGAAGAGACAAGGTAATGGTAAAATACCTAGATTAATAAAGAGAGGCTTACAAGAATCATGTGGGTGGGACTTGCTTATTATTCGTACAATTCTTTTTTTGTAATCTAAAAGTCTGGGAGCTGTAAGATGTAAATGGTCGTTTTGCAGGAATGTAATTCTTTTTCAGCGTATTTTATGTTTAATGTATTACATATAAGAAAATTTAAATGACTTGCAGTTTTTGTTTTGTGAATTATTTGACTGGAAATATCAAACCTTTAATTAACGTGGCATGAGCTATATTCTCTCAAGCGTTTCAAAACCTAAGTCCGCACGGTCTTTTCGTTTCCTCTCTTCCTGCAACGATTCGCACCTCTCTGGGTAGGCACGTTTGGAGGTTGCCTCGCTTCGTGTGATCGGGCAAATACCTCGTAATGAGCGTAGAGTACTAACACGTTGTCCATACTTGGTGTATGAACATGCTACTTAGATGGGCAAATACTGATTTTGCCTGCCCGCATGGAAGACTGATTTTCAATCATATTTGCAGCCTGGAGCGTGTGTTTCTCCAGTAAATGTTAATTTATTATCATCAACCACAGGGGTGCATCAACTAGTCTAGTACACGTTATAATACGGGAGGTTTGCTGTGTTCTACCCTATTGGATTGCGTGATCCTGCGTCCATCCCGTCGGCTTACGGGTTTTTCTCCAGGTATCTCCTTCAGCGGGGCACAGGCCCAACCGGAAGGACGTGTGTGGTTGCGTAGTGCATTTTCTCAAAACTCTTGTTCATTTGTTGTAGGAATTATTAATGTACATTATTAAAGATTAGGACGAATTTCTTCTCTATTCAAGATGCTGTTTTGCAATCATTGTAAACGCATTATTTGGGACAACCTGTTGAAGGTTTTGACGTGTTCCAAAATTTCTTTCATAATTTCGGAAATTGTTACAGTACTTCGAAATCGCGCTGTGTATCGTTATATGTAGCACAAGGGGAAATAATTTCGTCTGAGTCTCTATAGTTGACCTCATACGTATTCTGTTACCCACAACCTCTAGTAAATTGCAATATTATTCAATTCCCTTTATCTAATGTTGCAAAAATTGACTTAACTAGCAGCCAACAGCAGAAAACATGCTGCTAAACAAAACTACACAAAATGGTTTTCCAAAAAACTAGCACGCACACATCTCAAGAACAGCGAATAAATACTCACGTACAACACTACAATAAATTAAATATTTTAACAAAACTTCGTCACGATACAATAAGATTATGTAGCATATTCAGTACAACAGTTTTTTTCGTACGACTTATATAAAAAAAGTTGTTCTATAACGCAACACGAGAATAGCAAATATTTAATGGCGGGCGGCCTCATTCTTGGAACCTTAGTCGTATGACATGCCTGTGTCGTAAGCAGTGATACCCAATAAAATATTGGCATTTATCATTTAAAATCGAAAGTGATTGTTTTTTAATTTCTAACATCAATTACAAAAGCTGGAAGCTACATGAATTTACTTTTCCCTCTTTAGGACTTAAGCTTTTCTGTTTCAAATTCGTTTATTTTCGTTATCTGTAAAATATCATCCCTTTTCGACTATAAAGTACTTTCATGTATTAGTGTTTTTACGACTTTTCTAATTGTTCTTGACGTCGAATCCTGGCGGATTCACATCATTCGAATGGACCAGTGGCATTGGTGTAACTGTCTTGCCCGCAGGCCTAGTGACAGATCAAGGACCCATTACACATGCACACAAGCACACGCAGAAAATATAATTTCTATACAAGAACGAATAAAAATTTGTTGCTTTTTAGACAACTCCTTATGCACAGATATTCGGTAGGTCACGTTCTGACCCAGCCTAGGAGTTTTGATATACTCTCGAAGCATCTGTGCATACGGGGTTGCGTGGCAATCAGGGCAAATGACGCATGTCTAACTCCGCTTTATGAATTTTCTCACTACACGTTCGTTGGCAAAAAGTGATAAAGCAACATCTACATGCTCTAGAAGTGTATAACATTAATCCTGAGACACTATATGTAACAGTGATTGTGATATTTTGTTTATTGACATTTACACACGACGAACTTTATATTTGGCGAACTTTTAAATAATTTGTTCCAAATTATTTTTCAAATTATGGGTAATTTTGTGTTCAGTCGATTGGTTGGTTATCTGGGCATGACAACTGCTATGATAATTAGTTCCTTTGGTGTATGTGGTCCCCCGACGCGTGTAGTAGTGTAGTGCATTGAAACGTGTTTGTAATGTATGTATAGGGATAGTCCAAGGAAAAGGAAGGAAAGATCGCGCGCGTTTCATAGTCGGTTTGTTACAAGGTACCCCTTGTTGCTATTGCCTGGTATTGATGGGCTAAACTGCCGATCGGAGCAGCCGTTCGCTAGCATTCTCCAGCAGCGGAATTCGACGTTGCTGTGTATCTGTGTTGGGTGGCAAGAACCGGCCACTATCGGGAGTCAAAACCTACGATCTCCCGGCCAAATTAGCTAAACTCAGCCCGTGCGTACAATCGATAAGATACTTAAATACTAGATTTTTCTTGACTTATGGAATTTGTTGTATTTTTTAATGATTTACAGTTTTAAAAAAGATTTCTCGCCAGTGGAACCGGCTTCTAAGATAGTGAAACTAATATTATGAATCTACATACATGGGAGAATCTCGACGATAATTGATATTGCTGTATAAGTTCAATTTATTTTCATTCACTTATTCATTGTCTGCAGTATTTGCTTTTCCATGTGATTTATTAGATTAAAAGAAATAGGTTTAAATTGTTTAAAGCGACATTTAATTATGATGCTTGATGAAGTTTATAATATACAATTACATATGTGATCGATTAAAATTGATTTTCCATTTGTGTTTCTCAAACATTTGCATCTTCCCACATGGCGTTAAGCGCTGTAGTACGGCACACAGCATATTTCGATTATTACGATATTTTAATATTTCGTAGATAAGTATAACTTAAAAAACTTATTTTTTAAATAAAGAGAGCTTTTATCAAAATTCTAATTTTGTGGAAAACGATATTTTTTTATCTCAAGGCCGTGACCCCGTTTTTGCCGTTTTAATTTCTTTAAGATAAGGCTCAGAATTGAGGGTTTTTACATTCTACTCCTCATAACGGTTGAAATTTCACTATTAACACCCTTTGAAATATTTAGTATATATTCTGGAACTACTAAAATACAACTCCCAGAGGTCCGAGCGCCATTGTAATAGAAATGAATTCGAAGTAGTATAATAAAATATCATTTGTAAATTCGTAAGTATATTCTTTTAATTGTTAGATACTAGTAAAAAAAGACCCAAGAGTGTGTCGCCTTTGCCTTGTAGAGAGATCTAAGAAATTTTTTATTTCATGCAACTTTAAATTGAAATCTCTTGAACGAAAATAGCTTGAAAATAACAAAGTTGAGTATTTTAAAATTTTAGTTTTATTTTGATAGTGAACGGGGACACTATAGCTGTGGTCTCTGGGCATCCCTGGCAGTTCCGCCATTGATTAAGACGCAATTACAACGACCATTTTCTTCGTTCGCCTAGTGACCACTTTATCCCCGACGGGTGTTTTGTAGTCAATTGTTCATAAAAAAATACGTTATTTATTAACGGACTGCATGCCAGGCTTTTACAATTGTGGTCATAATACTTCAATTTTAATTACACACATCTACGCTAGATGTTAATAATCCACGTTTTAAAGGTGGCCTTCACAACTGAAACATCATCCCAAAACAAAAGTATATACAAAAGTCATAGTAAAAATTCTTACAGTAAAATTTTGTGCCTCCACCCTCAAAGAAATCATTGCTTTCATTTATGTTTTATGAAATGACGTTTTCCTGAACTATACGTAAGTAAATACACAAGCCAGTGGTGCACAAGTTTTTCGTATCGATTATGTGATATAATACTTGCTAAACTCGTGCGAAGATTTCGCACATTTCAACAAGATTGAAGTTTTCACGACTAACAACGAATTTCTTAATTTGGTAAACTCCTAATTGAAAGAAACAAGTGTCTATAAAAGTATTTCGAACCCACAAAAAGTATTTACCCGGGTTGGGACTTGAATTTCAAAACATAGGTTTGTGCGTTCCACACATAAGCTTATGCCACCTGATCATTCAAGACTTAATATTCCCAGAAAAATGTATATAAATACACATTTAATTTTTGAAAACCCGAAAGTTTTAATTATAATAGCAATTGTGCCAATTAATTATGTATATTGTGCTTTATTTTCACAAAACCTTAAAAAATAAATTGGAGCCGCTTTTAAAGAAAATCTTGTTTACTTTCTTACAGAAAATGTTCAAGATTTAACTAAAATTATGCGAAAAACTCTCGTATTGGAAAACAAGTGGATAAGATTTCATTTAAAGATTTAATTTCGAACAATACATTCCATTGAGAATATAATGCTCAGCTTCAGTAATATAGTTGGAAATGAACAAAAATAATTTATACTTTTGCAATTTTTAAAATGCTGAAATTTTCATTCAAATATCTGTCAACTGAGGGCACTTAGCTCGACGTTTTGGGCATCCTCATTTCATAAATAAACAGGTAATTTCGCGGATACGCTCGTAACCGCGTCTTTGCCTCAGGAGTCATATCCTGAAGTTAACCGGTTGATTGTGGTTCACTCGGTACATTTTTCATTATTATTATTATTATTGTTGTTGTTGTTGTTGTTGTTGTTGTTGTGTTTCGCGAATCGGCCATTATGGGGTCACGCGATACATGCATCACACCGGGGCTCAGTCTTCAATATTGCGATAGGTGCACATTACTTTCTATTTTAACGGCGATTCTATTTTTACACCCCAGAATAGTGAGCCCTGAGAGATGGGGTGAAATTGTGGTGATGGTGATGATGAATGATGAAATAGACATTCACAAACATACAGAGACACGCACAAGACAACCATACCCGAGGTGGAACTCGAACCCGCCACCTTCTGATCCGAGACCGCTACGGCACTACCGCCTACGGATCGGCTATTATTATTATTATTATTATTATTATTATTATACTGATGATTATGATAATGAAAATTATGTACAATTTCTCGTAATCTTAAATTTTGTTTATGCACGCCATTAAGGAGCACTTACAATTAGATTCGGACTCCAGCCTGTTTAAGTTTTATGCCCGTTTAATAAGGTTCATGGCAATTTATACATTTTTTGTGTAATTAACCGAATTTGGTAATGTTTAAAAATAATTATCTGACTTTAGAGGGTCGAAAATATGATTAAATTTGTACGCGTGAAAATTTCATATTTAACGAGAATAAAAGTCTGAAGTATTTTGGAAAATATATTTTTACAAATGCTGTTTTGTACTTTGTAATCCAAAAATTGACTTTAATCGTTTTGTAAGTTGCTTTTGCAGACATTTGGTAATATGTTGAAACGAAAGTGTAAAAAATATAAACACATTAAGTAAACAACCAATTACAATATAGTACCTACTTTTCTGTTTTGTTTTAAATGCACGAAAGAAAGTAGTGGCAATTTAAGGCGAACAGTATATTTTCTCGAACTTACCGATCCTATTATATCCTGTTGTAAAACTAAAAAACATTTTGGTCCAATCAAAAATAATTGGATATTTTTTTGGCTGATTATACAAAGAATGATCCGTTATTATTTATTACGACAATATCACAGTACACAGCTCGTGACATTTATTGGGATTCAAGCTACATTTACGTAATTTCATTATTAAATTCGATTAATGTTCGAATGTCCTCTTTTTTCATGTCATTGGATTAAACGTAATTATGCTTTCTCATACTACGTTCACGTCAGTAAATGTACGGTTTTGTTGCAGGTTGATGACCAGATGAAGTTGCTGCAGCACTCGTGGTCAGATATGCTGGTATTGGACCATATGCATCAAAGAATGCATAATAATCTTCCTGATGAAACGACGCTGCCTAACGGCCAGAAATTCGACCTCCTTTGCCTGGGATTGCTTGGAGTTCCCACACTTGCCGATCATTTTAATGATGTAATGGCAAAACTTCAGGATTTGAAGTTTGATGTCAGTGATTACATCTGCCTCAAATTTTTACTTCTTTTGAATCCAAGTAAGTATCTCAACTGTGCTTTGTTCATCGAGAACCAATGAATGAATCACCGATTCTGATAAGGGTCAAGGATAATGTCTAGATATTTAAATACTTAGTTGTTCATAGAAACTCCAAATCATACTTATTTTGCAGTTTTGGCCATCAGATTGTCATTTACTATTTCTATAAATGTGAAATGAATGTCACAGTGAGTTCGTTTACCACAAACTATCAACCACAATTGTGTGTACAATACTAGCAAAGGAAATGGATAATGCAATAGACTCGCGATTATCCTGGTCCCTATTAACAGAAGATTCAGGATAAACAGTAATCAGAAATAAACAACCAAATAATCCATTGAAAAAAGGAAATCATTTGTATAAATTCCCCGCTTGCAGTAACGAACCGACATGTACGCTGGGCAATGGCATCACCGATTTCTAGGGATATTGGAACTAACCCAAATTCGATGATAATGATATTTTTCCGTCAAATATTAGTCAGATCACTCACGTTCAGTCGTCTCTTTGTGACTGGTAAATTCGCTAATTAATTTATATTGTGTTCTGTAATTTATATTTTTACATTTGATCCTTCACCAAATGAACTCCGGATTATTCGAATTCTTTTTCATATTGGACGGATATTCTTTGCCAATTATTGTTGGATAATAGCGAGTCTGTACTTGATTTATAATATTCCCAAGAGACCTGAATTTGCCCCCAATATATCAGATCGGTATTGATTTCTCCCATCATTTAAGCAATGCTGATCTGAAAGTTTCCTAAATTCTGCCATAGACTACAATTGTGTTGGTAGCATTTTAAATAACATATAGAATGCAATATTTTCTACTCACAGTTATTCTGTAACGTAGCTAGAAGTGGTGTCTTCTCAATCAATCTAATACAAAAATATATGGGATTAATTGCTTATAAATATGTTTTAATAAAAATCACATGTTTACATATAGGATCACGAATCCAATGTAATTGCATCCTTTACCATGGAAAGAATTTCAGATTAGAGAAAACCTTAATGAAATAAATTATGAAAATTATTAAAATTAATATTTGAAATTTTATGCAACGTGAGTCATTTCAGGTAAAAAAGCGCACCACCGTCTTCTCAATTAGATAAACAAACGTTTATATCATTTGGTTGAGAAATGCTTCTTTTCTACACTGCTGTTTCTTGACTATTTCTCTTTATCTATAACCTCCAGAAGATTGTGCGAAAAGAGTCGAAACGCTGGGGATATTTCTATGTAGAAATCTCGAAGTAGAATTCTGGAAGAAAAAAAATCATCTTTATTCGAATACAAATGGTGCAAAACGCGTTTTTGTGAATTGACGGACTTGGTTGGTTATTTTGACAGCTTTGTAGAACGCACGGTTCTGCAATCATGTCGGACCTCGACGGCCGACTATGAGAATTATAGTACACTCGCTGTTCGCAAATGATCTTCCAAGTTTCAAATGTGCACAAAATTCCAGTGACGTACAAGTCGAGATGAAATCGGAAAATTACAAAAAAACGCTTTCCATTGGAATCTGTTCTTTCGAGGCCAAAACAGTAAAGGAATGATTTATTGGTAAGATAATGAGAAACATTCCAGTGTTTCTTCCACTTGAAGTGACTCATCCTGTATTAAAACTCAAATTGTACAATTTTAAATTATCACCTCTAGAATAGAGCAACCTAGGGCAGACTGTCGCTTTCCCTTCAGTAACAACCATTTCTGCCTGTTATTCACTACTCTTATAACATCATTGCCCTTCAATTTTCTATGAAGTATAGAAATTCTAATATTTTAATTTTAGAATAATGTGTTCTTTGTGTGTTTTTGAGAGTTGTAGATCCTCGTAGTAAAAGTCTGCTTATTAATACATTTTTGTATGGTATTAAATGGTAACATTGAGAATATGCATTTCTACCTTTACAAATACTCCAGCAATTTCTGAAGTCATTATAAATTAGTGTATAATTGTGTCCTTCACACAATTGAACTCTGAGGAACAAATATGGCAATTAGCTAATGAACTGTAGGAATATGAAAACCAAATCATGTCTTTGGTGTAGAAAGTTAGTTGATAAATGGAAGCTGTTTATTCTTAATGGCAAAAAACTGTCACTTCTACTTAATAATCAAATACAAACTAATATGTTACAAAAATTAATTTGACATTCATTGTACCTTTTATTGTTGTATAAGAGGATGTCATTAACAGTTGTTTTCATCTTTTCATCTTGGTGTTTTGAATATTTCACTAAACATACTGCTTTTTAGCACACAATAAATATATGATAGAATCATAATTATCTGTATGAAGCCCAGATAGCAGGAATGCCGTTCTTATGACTGTACAGTATGTCACAGTAAATATGTTTCAACATTAACATTAAATTCATAAGTGTTGTGAAATTGTGAAATCTATCTGTGAGATGTCACAAATGAAAGATAATTACTTTAATCAACTATGTTGGATGAAAAACTGTTGGAAGGTTCCTGAGTATATAATACTGACTTGATACTGAAAGTTTAAAGAGTTATTTATATAGAAAAATAATTCATGCTACATCTTTGTGAACATTAGTTTGGCTATATTTGATAATGGCTATAAAGTATTGTACTCAAATACGGAAATCTTTCTCATTCAACTATCAAAGCAAGAGGAAGATCTTGTGAATATCCATCAGAACAAATTAAAAATAACGCCCTATATCAATGAGCAGTATTCTTCTTTTCAAATTGGTAACGTGAGAAAAAGAAGATTCGTGATTTAATGTTCAATACCACTTGTTATCAATGCCATGTGTCTTCATCAATTTTGATGTTGTTGTTCTCATATCTTGTTTTGATATTTATTCCTGTGTTTTCATAGATGTTCGTGGAATCATGAACAAGAAACATGTGATGGATGGCTATGAACAAGTACAGCAGGCATTGCTTGACTACACACTAAGCTGCTACCCTCAGATCCTGGTGTGTTACCTACAATTTTGAAGCATCGAAAAGAGTGCTCTTGCTGTTTTCAGTGTGTGCACATTTGTATTCAAATATGTTGATGTGTAAAAATTCAACAGAGATAAATTATTGTCAATAGAATTTAGAAAGTCAAGAACATTTTTTTTGTGGGTATAGGTTGTCCTGACAATGTGGAAAGTCTTCACATGTATACAAAAGTTGGAAATTTTGAAGGCTTTGTTGCAATAAAGGTCTCCCAATTTGTAATTTTAAGTATATTCTTGTTTTAAAGTAAGTATACAACTGACACTCAAACAAGAATATGAGTTGTTGTATTTATAATGGGACTTTATATTAGAGCACTGTGTCACATAGTTATTTTAATTAGGCCAGTATTATTGTAATCTCTTTCTGTTGTTTTATTGGGGGTATTACTTTTTGTTCCATGTTGGATTTGGTAGACTTTTAGTTCCATGTTAGATAACTTTTAGGGATTTTTATTTATTTAATTTTTTATAATGAAAGATTTCAATTCTAGTCTTATTGTTGAAATGACAATCTTAAAAAAAATGTTTTAAAGTGAGGAGCAAGTTTTAAATGAAAACAGTGTTTAGTAATGAGATAAAATTATTAATTGTATTGATATTGCAGATTAATTGCAAGTGTGCACAATTTTCAGCTTGAAACACTTTTAATTTTACAATGTTGTGTGATACTATCGGCATGAAGGGTGAAAATGAATGAAATGAAATGAGACTTCATCTTCACCCATCCTGCCGATAGTAACATAGACATGAATGCTGATTGCTATAAGATCATTAAATTGACATGACTGCAATGTTTGATTTCATAGTTTGATTGGTTAGAGTTCCTGTCCGGAAAACGGAAAGTCTCTGGCTTGAATCCCAATGGAATCAAAGATTTGCACTTTGTGACAATCCTTTTTCAATTTCATTTGCTAGTTTTTAGATTTATGAATTGTCTATCAATTTAGTTAAGATAATTTGTGCCCTACCATATTAATGGTGTTTATTGCCTCGGGAACCATTCAGTGTGATGCTTATTAAATTGACATCACAAATTTGATCTTGCTAATGAATTAATGTGATCTACTATTGTTAGGCAGAGTGACCTTTTGCTTTTTTCTACAATAAAGAAACAAAAAACGAGAAAGAAAGAAAGAAAAGAAAAAGAAAAGAAAAAAAGGGGGAAAAAGATGGGAAAAGAAGTCCAGAGTTTGTAAATAATGTGAAATAAGCAGGGATGGCCCAGAAAGTATTTCAGCAAGAAGCCAATTTCAGTTCAGACCTCCGTAAATATTCTTAAAATAATAAAAAATGTTAGTAATAAATTTAAAAAATGTGCATTTGTAATGAGAATACTCCTTGGGAATGTGTGGTGATCAATATGTGGTAATTCTTTTTAATCAACTGTGGGAAATTACAAAACAATTAAGATTGGTGGGAGGAGGGCAGCACATTCCCTGCGACTCCCTCCTTCTGGATCAAGCTCAGAAAACAATATAAAATCTGTTATTAGCTTTCTAGTGATAGCTCACTTCTTCTGAAATTGTGTAAGTGATGAAACATTTCACATCATTCTTTCTGAACTTAAACTTTGTTATTGGGTGGGTTTTTCTTTTCTTTTTTATTCCTGTACATTTATTTATTCTGATTTTGATTTATTTTTTACGTATTGTATTTTAATTTTTGCCAGTAATAAATAAGTACTATATATCTAATAAGTTTTATTTCTGTTTTCTTGTAGGATAAGTTCCATAAGCTACTTATGATCATGCCTGAAATTCATCAAATGGCAAGTCGAGGCGAGGACCATTTGTACCACAAGCATTGTACAGGGGGTGCTCCCACACAGACATTGCTAATGGAAATGTTGCATGCGAAACGAAAATAGCAGCACTAAAATGGAAGCAAGTGAATACGATTAAATTTGCACCAAGTGAGTATAAATATTTCATTTTAAATTATGAAATTGCAAATGTAGGGATAACATAAGGACAATCCCTAGAAGATTTCTTTTTTTTGAATGTGAATTTGAAAAGAGATTTCATTATGCTCTGTGATCTGAACTTCTTATAATTTTATCATGCACTATTTTTATCATATTACATAAATTCAACTGTAACATTCGATTATAACATTGTAAGTGAACATAGAATAACTTAGTATATTACATTGTGGTATTTTCATCAGTATGATATAAATTCCATTACAGTAGTTTTTAAAACTGTTTGGAATAATTAGTAATCATACTTACAATGTTAATATGATGGGATTAGTTCATGATCAGTAGTGGCAGAAATAAATTGGAATATAGTTATATATTTCATGCTGTGTCACATTTGCTATTGGATTTTTTCCCCTCCCAATTATTTCAATTAGATGAGATAATTTCAATTTAGTGATAATTCCTTATTTTGAGGTGCTTGAAAGAGCTTAATTCATTGTTTTGCCTTTAAAAGTTGGATAGCTTATGTGATGATTCTGCTATATATTATTTTGTGAATCTCTCCTTATTTGGGTGATATGATTACTCTCACCAAGATCTTAGATAGCTATTAGGAACTCTGAAGTTAATAAATTTGCAGAAATTAAAGCTTGTTGAATAACAAAATAAATTATTTTATGGCCGGTTATTTGCTTGTATTATATTCCTCAAATTAATTTTCAGTTGTTTCTTTGATAAGTGTCCTCTCAACTCCTGTTTCCGTCCAATTAGACTATACCAATATTGTTTTCAGAAAAAAATATACTTAATTATTATTAATAAACAATCAGTTGTATTCATATTATGGCTTTTTTAAGAAAATTTAATTTTTTCTCTCATTTGATTCCAAGAGTCTTAACAAAATGTGCTTTGATTAAAACAGAACATTAAGGAACATGCATATTAAGGTATTCAGTAAAGTTTAATTAATTTTTCTCAATGCTCCTAGCAGTGAAAAAGTTAAAAGTGTAACTGCAAAAGGGAAATCCTTAGCAGATAGCTCATATATAGTGTGTCTATATAAAAAAAATAATATCCATTCTTAAATATTCAATGACTTCAAGAAGCTGTACGCAAGTGCTTTTCATAATCGTCTTCAAAA
Organism: Gryllus bimaculatus; assembly: GCA_017312745.1. Classification (NCBI taxonomy): domain Eukaryota; kingdom Metazoa; phylum Arthropoda; class Insecta; order Orthoptera; family Gryllidae; genus Gryllus; species Gryllus bimaculatus. The sequence goes on along the minus strand of BOPP01000004.1, from coordinate 559,226 downwards.
TTGTAACTTCTTCCTAATTGCAATTTGTTTCTCCTTTCCACTTATTCATATTCACAATGCTAACCACCAGAACTACTTATGCAATTTAGAGGAATGCCTATATAAGTAATTGAGGTTTCTGGACACTTTCAGTGCTTTGAAATTTGTCCTCACAGCAAAATTATTACTAGAATTGCAGTTAATAGATGTTAGAATTTGTTTCATAGTTGTACATATTGTGCTAAATATCCACATTCAAACATGACGTTTTTCCAAATTCCAAGGTGTACTTATTTGTATAATATTCTATATTTCTGTAATTCTAAAATCCATGTATTATTCAAAAGTATGAACAATAAAACGGGATGATCAAAATCTATTTAAAAATTCTTACTTTTTTTTGTAATATAAACCAGAAAGGGACTCATTTCTTTGATTAGTAGCAATAAACATTTATATTAAAGAGAAGGCTGCCCAAAAATCAATTAGAAAACTATTTTGATTAAGGTCATTAAAAAAACTTCTGAATAAATTTGTATTTTCTTGAGAGCAAAAGTAAATGATATGCCCCAAAAAATATGAAATTTAGTTGTAACCATTTAAAATAAGACAGTGTGCCCATGTTATTTCACAAACACTGATAAACTAATTTAAAGCGTAAATATTGTTGTTAAGTTAGTTCAAAATGACTCCCCTAGAGAGCATGCAATTTTTTTTCTCTCTCTGGGGGTTCTGAACAGGGTTGTATTTAGTCTATTGTAATTTAGTCTAATGTAACATCTGTTGTAATTAGGTAGTTAGGTTCTCAACAGGGTAATTCTACTGTATATTTATTGTAAAATTTATTGGTCACTTTTGAGTGTTATGAATGTATACTGGTACTAATGAAATGAGAATAAGAAAACTTTGAGTAATTCTATTAAAATCTAAAAATTTCAAAATGAAAATATTCTAATACTATGAGATTCAACTTGTATATTTTATTGTTTTCACCAACAAATTGATGATGTGGTAAAAGACAAGATTAGTGTGCCTTATTTCTCAAACTTGTAGCAAAACAGCCATAGCTACTGCCTGGAAGATCAAAAATGTTCTCATCTGTGTGAGGCATTATGCAGATTAGTTACACATGTTTAAATAAAAGTTTAATATATTTGCTTTATTGAATAAAGAATATTAGATTGAAAAACACTGAGAAAAGTTTATTTAATCTGATGACAATCATACATGACAAAACAAGGTCACCTGATGAAGAATGTAAAACAACTTTCGAAACACTGTGCTTGTAATTTTAAATTGAATTAATGGAAACACAACATTAACATACGAATTTTGATTCTCATTTTTTTTCCTTCTCTCTCTTTTTTTTAATTATTAATTTATTATTATTTTATTATTTATTATTAATTTATTATTATTTTATTATTTATTATTATATTATTATTTATTATTAATTTATTATTATATTATTATTTATTATTAATTTATTATTATTTTATTATTTATTATTATTTAATTATTAATATTTATAAAGTGAGCGTGCAGTTCATCTCTTCATAAATTTCTTTTAACACCTCATTGACAAATGTGTGGTTGGAATGACTGGTGATGGGTTAGGTGTGGGAGCTGTAAAACTTATCTTGAACTACGTTCCTGGATTTTTTTATGTATGAAATTTTTTTCATTGACGCATTAAGAATATAAAAGACTACAGCTGTTTAATATATAATACAGATATAATTAAGAGAGTAATTTGAATAACATTATTTTTCATAGACAAATCCTATTATTTTGGCAGACAATTTGTTTCTTCTTTTAATTGTTTTGTTAAGTTGTACAAATTTGTTTACAATTTGTACTTTTTTGTAACTTACCTCAAATAATTAGCCTTGATCTCTAGTTTCACAATTTATGGGAAAATGACAACTTGTATAAACATTTTTGTGCTAAACACATGAAAAAACAGTGTTGACAAAGTTACTCTATAAATAGGGTAACTATGCCAACTGTTAAAATGAAGTACAAACCACATAAAAAGGAAGGAAAAAGGGTTTTTAGCTATACAAAAACTGTACAAATTATTATTTAATAGGGTAGGGGAAAATGTTATTTTTATGGTTTTAAAAATGGATATTTTAAATTTAAGGGATATTTTAAATTTAAGGGATATTTTAAAAATTATGTGTAATTATCAATTTAGACTTTTATTAAATTATTTTGTGATTATAAGAATCATTGCTAGTTCACTGTACAATCCAGCAAACTTATTACTATTACTTATTTACTACTGAAATATCTTAAAAAAAAAACTGTCGGACTATTAGTCTGTTAGTTTATTGAAAGGAAAAAAGCTTTAATAGTTGTTGTGACTCGAAAGGCAAAACAATGTTTTGAAGCGCTGTAAAACAAGCTAATTGGGCAATCAATCGTGGTATGTACTTACACATTTCTTACTGCATGTCATTGATCATTCTTATAGCTTCTGCAATGACAGTATCTGATCAATAGATTTTTTTTCATATATTATCAAATAAGTGGGTGTGTTAAAGGAATAAATTAAATGTAATCTCAAATTTGAATTATTTTCATCTAAAAGATTGAATTACCGGTGCCTTAAGACTTTTAACTCTTATTCTAAAACTACATATGTTCAATAAGCTGTTTCATGTAGTTAGTAAAGATTCTTCCAAAACATTTTTGAAAAATGTAATAACGTACAGTTAAATGTTCTACAAAACAGTACTAATTTTATTTGCATTTATATTCTCTTCTAAAAGTAGGGTCAATTGACTGTAAGATTAAATTAATACATTAAAATATAAAGGTTAATGTAAATAGGTTAAATAAATAGAACATAATTTGTGATGTGTTTTGCAATACATTAATTGATTTACTTATAATTTATCACCATTTATTATCATGAAATAAAGAGGAGTCCATAAGGATAGAGGCAGATAAACTAGTTTGCTTTTTCCTAATGCAAATCATGCATTCACATGTAAATTTAGTAATTTAAATATTTTTCTTTCTGGTTTTTGGCTATATCAGAATGTATTTATATAGGAAGATGTATTACAAAATTTGAACCAACAATTGCCCTGCACAATTATCAAAAGCAATTCATGAGTTTTCTTATTTTGCAATCTGGTTGCAAGTTTTTTCAATAGCTGAATGCCACAGCAAGATTTTACTTCAAGTCGTCGCAAAAAATATTTATGAAGTTCATTTTAAAATTTGTGGCATTACTGCTAAATGATTTCAAGATCAAATATATAATAGATGTGTATAATATTTTTAGTTGCCATGTATATATGGCCATATATACAGCAACTAATATTGATAGACATACAACTTTATTTAAAAAATCTATTTGCTTCTCTGTATATTTCAGGAATATATTTCTTCTGTGAACCAAATATTTATGTAAATGAAACAATTTTTAAATAGTTTTGTATCTTTTTTTTTTTTTCCAGATATACAATCAAGACCATCCGTTTGAGGCTGAGCCTTTGGTTCTTGGCAAAATCATATTCTCATGCATCATATTTGCCCTGCGTGGTTTCAGATATGGCCTGTTTTTGCATATGCCTTATGAAAGAATCATCACAACATTAGGACTCAATGCAGCCATCTTCTTGGAATGGTGATTTACATGTGAAGCTGGAAGACTCAGTGTAAATTAGAGAATATGTGATTTGGCTGAAATGGGAACGATTGTTGTCTTGTTGACACAATTTCATTTAACGACAGCAGGCTCTGGCAACAAAATTAACGACTGTATATACTTATGCATTTGTAGTTAATGAACAGATGGAAAATTGGACAAATATTCTTGATTCAATTTTGAGCTGTGGAACTTGTGGATGAGCGAGTCATACAGTGTTAGTGTCAAGAACAAAGACAAATCAAATAGTTCCTTCCATCAGTGTTGTGATGTTAGAGAACATCTTATTCATAAATATTTCGTGAAATGTTCATGAAAATATTTGTAATTGAATGAGTGTGATGTAATGGCTTAACACGGGCATTATGCTAGTTACCGGAAAGCTGATAGTATGGTAATTCAGGTTCACATATTTTAAAGGAGGGGTAAAAAGCAGCTACTCTTAGCATAGCAATTTTGTGTGGAAAGTGCAATAAAGAATACTTGGAAGTCCTGATGAAATATAAAACAAGATTCTATATTGGCTAAAAGTAAGCTTTTATCTTCTAATTTTGTATTTTACAAAATATGAACAAAGAATTGACAAATAATAGCTGTATATTTAACATATACCGAAGGTGATAATTGATTTATGTCATATTTTAATATGCCTTTTGACTTTTTTTAAAAATTGCCTTTAAAAAGTACAAAGTCAAAAAAAAGTCATAGGCACTTTGTTAAGGAGCTAATCACTCAGGATATGCAAAGTACTATAGATTGAGCTTTGCCTCCTTATGCGGGAGATGAGCTGTGATGCCCCACCCTGTGGTCAGAGCACCCAGCAGATGGAACTTGGGGCGCTACACCATCCCCAGATTAATGCATTTTTAAGTATAAAAGATTTCTTTAATTACCATTATCAGAAGAAATACAGATGCTTCTCTATCCTCTGGAACAGACCACAATAACCTTGCTCATTTTAAAAACTATTTATGTGTTTGTGCATTCTCACATTCCAGAGAGCTAAAGCATTCTGGAAGGGATATAAGGGCATGAAACTATTTAAGCTAGTTTTACCACTGTGAAGAAATATAATTGCAGGGAAGATGATAATTGTGCTGCTTTTTTAAAAATAACAATAATAACAGTAAGAATAAGAAATAAATTTTATAGCTTTATTCAGATTCTTTATTATTTTGTTGCATTGTTAGTCAACAAACTGAGTTAACTTCTGAAACATTCCTTATAAGTGCACTTTGTATATTTTGAGAATCTTGTGCTCTTTATATTAATTGTTTTCCTTTGAGGAGAAACCACAATACCGAGAAATTGGTTGTAGAAGAGTGACATTCTTGGCAAGTTATTTTTTTTTTTTTTTAATTTTTTTTTTAAAGAAAAAGTTATTTAAACTGTTATTTAATTAACAAATCTTCAATGAAGAAGGGTCTGGTGGTGGACTAATTAAGATTCTATATAGATTTTGTTGTAGTATAAATTGTGTTATTTTCTAACAGCAAGGAGCAAGGCTGCTGTGGTCAAAATATGTTATAATGTGTATTTGTAGGCTTGTTAAGATGTGTAAAGAACTAGTTGTTAAAAAGATATATAAAAAATTTAAGATTGTTACTGTGAACTTTTGTGAAGTGAAGTTTTCAAATTGGTAACACTTGTCTCTGGTATCTCAAAAGATACAAAAACAGTAGTTACCTTGTCCACAATTCCTTGTAAGGGATGCTGCTTTCTAAAATCTCTTTGCATTTGTTTTATTCTTAACTCTTTTCTTGGTTTAATCATTGTAATATACTCTGCATTATCTTTTTATTGCGCTTACTCTCACAACAGTGTTCATCTAAACAGGTTGTCACCTCATACTGGAAGTATCCAGTACATTTTGACTTGTATTTAGTGTAGGTTTTGTGATGGCATGTTATTGCTAAAAAAGCAATATTACTTAAGTGCCCAAGTAATAGTTTTAATTTTATTATTGTGGTCCATCTGTTGTTTGACAAGGTACTTTAAGGGTCTGGAAAATATGTATATTATGTAAATACATAGAACGACAGTGATAAATATTATATTTTTATGATATAGTCTTAATTTTTCAACTGTAAAACTTTATTTTTGTATGAAAGTTCAATTTGAAAATGGAGAATTTATATGGAAAATCCCTTTACATTGATTTTTGTCCTAGTAAATTAGCAAATCCTGCATGCTAGGGGTTAAATGTGTGTTGTTTGATTAATGTTGTGAACTGTTTTTACTGTTCAGGTAAAACCTGACAGTTCAGTGATATGATCCTCAAGCAGGTGGACCATATAATTAAAAAATTTAGACAACCTGAAATAATAGTATCGTTTGTTTGTTTTCTTTCTTTCTTTCTTTACATTCTTATATTCACTGCCATGGAAGATTTGCTGTTGGAATTCCAATTTGTATTTGGCATCCCTTGCATTGTTCACACTTTTTTCTATTTGCTGTTGAACTAAAACAAATTGAAGAATTGTTGGTATAAAAGCCATTATTTTATAAAGTGCTTTTTTCTTATCTAGAAAATATGTCCATATGCACCACCTGAGGTCATTATTATTTTTGTTTGTTGTTTTTGTGATCTGCAGAGAAATATATTTTATGTAGTTCTAAATAAAATATTGAATGTTAAATCAAAAGATTGATTTAATTGATGTTTAGACACTTGGGTGGTGCACTTGAAGTGCTTTAACATAGAAGTTAACAACTGAGCAAGTAAAATAATTTGTAATCACTTTGTAAGATGTTGGATCACCTACTTTCATGTTACATGATGCACTTTGATTTGAATGGTGCAGCCGTTCATCCCAATATCGTGAATTATTCCTTCTTTATTTTTCTTATGACTTACCTTGTGAATCTTCCTCCTTTTCCCTCCATGTTTGTTGGAGACAACTTTGTTACCTCAATTTTGCCCACAGTATCAAGTCACCATGCTGAATGTAAATATGGACCGGTTCTGTAATTGCTATTATTTGTACAAAATGCTGTATCCGTTGTACGGATATTATTAATCTTTTAAAAAGTATTGTTCAGTGACAGGTGGTTTGTTTCAAATCTTTGTTTTTATTTTCTTTTTTTTTCTTCTTCTTCTTTTCTTTGCCATTGGCTGGTGAACTGATAAATTACAAACTTTCTATGTGGTGAGAATTACTGTAATGCAGTAGATTTGAACATTTTTGTGTATTAAAAGTATTCATTTCTTTAATTAGTAAATTTGTGTGTTAAAAGTATTTTGATATTGAAACAGACCTCCTGTAATGCAAATGTTCCCCTACCGCAAACAGTGTGTCCATGGAGGTAGGCGACAAAGCTGTAGAATAAAACACCTACACATTTTCAAATATTTCAGTGTTTCTTTAATTATTTGAAACCTTCTGTCCTGTGGCATCAGAAAATATTCCTATATATATCTAGAAATTATTAGCACATAACCAGGGAAAGAAAAAAAAAAAAAGATTATGGAGCCTTGAAAAAGTATAGCTATTAAAAACTGAGTAATAAAAACCAGTTTATTTGATTTGGATTATTAATTATACTGTATGAACAGGCAAACACCTGGACCAATTGCTGATCTGTCAGTTCTAACAAACATCAGATATGAGGAAAATTATGTAAAATTATTCAATTAAAATATGCAATAGTACATATTTTAAAAAAGGTTAGAGAAAATATAGAACTAATTCAAATTCTTGCAAGTTATGCATAGGCATTCTCTGTCAGAAATAAAAGATTTTGCCAGAAAAATTCATATTGTGGGGCCCTGGTATCAAAAAATTGAGTAAATTACTTTTTTACACATTGTACAGTCAGAAGCCATTTTGTGTGTCTTTGACTCTGAAAAATCATGATTGCAAAACTGTCTGTCCGTCTTCCTCTAGCCAAAGTTAGCCTCGATTTTCTTCAAATTTGTATTCTCCAATTGATCTGGGTCAGGGGTTCCTAATGGGGTTAATATCGACCACCTGGGGCTCGAAATTTTGAAGGGGGGCAATAATGATCAAAGGATGAATTGGGGGTCTGTAGCCGAATATGAATCGGAGATTGATATGTGTAATCAAGATCTCATTGGTTTCAAAAATATTAAATGAACTTTATAATTAATTGCATTCTAATAGAGAACAACAAAACATGTAACAATAAGTAACAAATTCGCTCCTCTTCACTTGTATCCTTTGTTCAGCCTTCGGATAAGGGCTGCAGCTAGGGTGGTGCACTGCAGTGGTCCCCAGATGTAAGGGGCCTTTAATAAACACCCTACAAATGGTTATTGGCAAAGAATAAAACAAACTGCACCTCATGCTAAATTTCTCTACTCTCTCCCTATATGTATTACAATTAGATTAAACACACTTAATTTCAGGGTTATTGGAGATTGGTGTTCCATTTTAATTTTCTGTACCAGAATATCTGAGAACCTGGCTTTACAACTGGTTAAGTTTACAAATGTTTAGAAAAGTCAACAAATTACAACTATGTATTGACAATGTTATTCTACTGTGGAAAAAGATATTCCCAGATATACATACTGGAGAAATGTTATTGCTAGGAAAAAATGCTCAACATTTTGTAACCATTGCACTACAATGAAGATATGAAAATCAGATTCTCAGAAGTGGAAGAATCTTTGCTTACAATAAATCTAGATATTTACCAAAATATTGTATTCAAAATTGTTGTCTTTAGAATATTTATGTTCAATTTAGTGTTACGGTTATGTATAAATGGAAAAGAATAATGTATGGGGGTTAATGGAGTCGACAATTCTTCTAAAAAGGGTTGAAAAATGAAAAAATTTTGGAATCCCTAAACTGGATCGAACTTGAGGCCCTGTGAGTTTGAAATGGATAATTTCATTTTTGGGGGTACACCAACTTTCATGAAGCCTCAACATTTTCAACAATTTCTCAAAAACGGCTCCAATTATTTTATTAAACATCGTCCTTGAGTAGCATAAACCATGTTTAAATAATGACACAGGTCTAATTTTCATTAAATATCTGAATTTTAGAAAATAGCAGAAGTACAAAATGTGTGTACTGCTTTCCTACAACTACAATAATGAAAACTAATTTGTTCTTCAAGATAGAACTTCAAATAAACCCGTGTACAATTTTTCAAAAATTGAATATTTTGTGTTAAATTCAGGCTATTATTAATTATTTTCTCTGAAACAGCTTCAGATATTTCCCGTGATAGTGCAGTTGACACTTATTAAAGTGCACAGGTCCTGTTTTTAGTGTTCTCTACATTTTGAAAAATAGTAATTGTAAAAATAGTAGATGCTTCCCTTGTTATTCCCGGCTTATGTTGCTGAGAGGCTGGTAGGGGAAGGCACTATGCCCCTGCTGCTGCCTCTCCCTTACATAGGGAGCAGGGAATCATAACGCTAGCGCTCCCTTTGCTGGTGCGGGGATACTACAATGTAATCTCAAAAAACAGGGAAACTCTGTAAGCGATGTACGGGGGCGATTCAGGTTGGATTCCCACTGGTTGCCATAGCGCTGCCCAGCCACAGCTGTTTTTACTAATAGCATCGACTTTTTCATGCGATTTCAAAAATTAGTTTTTAACCGTTCAACAGTGTCCAAATTTTAACTGCTACGTAGTATCCAAATTAGGAAGTAGTTTCCTGTTTACGTGGCAGTTGGCAGTCTCTTCATGCTTTGTAATTACACCTTTTCTAATTTATTTGCTACTCTTTGAGCAGGTTGTAGCATTTCATGTCGCATTTCTCACTGATGTGAGAAAAGTCCCGTACACCATTGTTTACTATCGAGCCTGTCACATAGCAGTCAGTCACATTCACGAGAGCCTACAAAAGATGCTTATTTAAAAGTCAATAGAATATATTTAATGTCCTATTGCAATATAGAACCTAACTTCATGTATATACTACAGAGTGAACTTTCTGATTATCATGTTTATGAAAGATGTGATGATTGATTTGACATGAAAGATGTGAAATAATTTGCAACATTAATAAGCATTGATTATTTTTGACAAAGTCAAAAAATACTCATCATTGCGCATGAAGAACACGTATTAAACTGCAAGAGAAGCGACACCAATTGTAATGGAAAGTGAAGAAAGGCAAAGGATGAGGAGGGCTCAGAGTGGAGAACGTTTTAAGTTACAAAAAGAAGTCCTTTTGCTGTAGAAACAATCTTTATTAGAAATATCACCATTATGGAAAGAAATTAAAAAAAATATTCAAAATAAATCTTTTGTGCGAAAATGTTCATATCTCTCATTGTCTTGGGCCACAATAATGTCTTCCATCACGTTTCCTTGGATTTCAAAGAAATCATTCATATCTTCCTTCCAAAATATTATAAATTAATAATTTACCCATGCCATTTATTTTCTTACTAATAATTAAAAATATTATGTAAAAATTGCAAATAAAGCAAGTATGTATGTGCTGCTGTAGTGCCAGAAGTTAGATTAGACTATGCATTTCAAATCTTTATGTTCATATTAAAAACCGTTTTTTTAAGAAGTATGTGCCTCTCAAACACACTCAAATGGTTTTAAAAAATTATTGCAAATATGTTTTTAAAATGCTACAAAACATTGCCAAAACAGCAAGCAGAGGCAATGCTTATTTAAAATCTCTAAAGGCTCTTTTAAGACAAATGTGTTTCATAATTTCATGATGTAAATAGGTGAGATATGATTCACTCACTTGGTTGTGCAGAATCATGTAGGGTATAAACAAACTTGTAGGGCCACAAAAACACATTTTTTCGCGTTATTTCTCACTGATCCGCTGTATTATACTACTACACAAACCTGCGAAAGTGTTTTCAACCAGCAACAATTTTTTTCCGCACCATACTCGACCTCACGTTCTCCGAGTTAACTCGCCGTGAACGTAATCTCTACGGTATGAAAACTTAGTTTTGAACTCGAGCCGTCGCTTAAAAATGTTATTGTCTCAACCCAATATTTTCAACACGGAATTTTCTAAAATTGGGAAAGATTAACGAAAACGAGACCAACATCATACTTTTAAGCGTCCCCCATTTAATAAATGGAAATAATAATAATAATAATAATAATAATAATAATAATAATAATAATAATAATAATAATAATAATAATAATAATGAGAACAACATGATTATTTTTAATGAATGATGAGAACAGATTTTGTTTAAGACAAAAATCTATCTACAAATTTGTAGTTTTGAAATGTTAACAATTTGCAATGTTCGAGAAATCTGAGAATTCGCCGAAAATGAGCCACCTCCATATAGTTACCGTCCTTTATTACATACGAGGAGAAAATTTAATCAAACAACTTGGAGCGGCATTTGAGAAAATACTTTCTTTAGATATTGCTTAAATTTCAGACACAAATTACGCCAAATTTACTCGTTTTTTTCAAATAGTGTACAACACCCTTTTGAAAATGCTAATTTTTTACAGCAGACTTTGTTTATGGCAAAAATTACGATCTTCAATTTTGTAGCTTTGAAGTGTTAACAATTTGCAATTTACGAAAATACGGTGTATTCCCCGAAAATGCGACTAGCACCATTTTGTTATCGTCCCTTCATGTATGTACGAAGAGAAAATTTTAAGAAAAAAGTTGGAGTGGTTTTTGAGAAAAACAAATGTTTAAAAAAAATTTAATTGCCTATATTTCGTCCAAAATTACACGGAAACTACTCATATTTTCGAAGAACTGAACATGACCTTATTTCGATACGCGCCTTTAAAGAATATATATCATTAAAAAAATCATCGTCGATACTGTAGTTGTAGCAAGACGCCCAAAAAATTACACTTTTGCAATTTTTGGAAAATCAGGAATTTCAACGAACATGAGACTACGGTGTGTTCCCTTATGCGTCCTTTACGCTATCCGAGGACAACGTTAAGTCAAAAAATTTTTATTTTTATTATTTTTGAAAATATTGGAATATTTTCGAGGCTTCATGTAAAGTACTCTAAAAAATCGAATTATCCATTTCAAACTCCCATAGTCTAGACTTCGTTCAGATTGTTGACTACAGACCGATACATAGTTTTGCTGTTAATAAATTTTTCGGTATGAAGGACCCACAAAACATGGAAATAATGGCCTACATCACGTGTTACTCGTAGAGGAAGGAATTTACTAACTGATGGGACAAAATTCATCCACGGCCCGACAATAAGAATTTATCTGTTGTCGTGCGGGTATCTGTGCGTTCGTAAGGGCGAAAAAGTAAGAAGTAACTGGATTCCATACATAGTTAAATTTACTAAGATATGAATAGACCTACAAAATCAGATTCCTTCTTGTAAACATTGGATCATTTGGTTTGTTACTGCTGTTGCCTCCTCCAACTTACTTCTGTTTTCCAGAATGTTTGAATATAGGGGTAGGTCGGGTACTATCGGGAGGCTGTATCGGACAAAAGTAGTTTAGAGCACTGGGTACTGGTGTTAGCATGTGCCACACTGTCAGTGTGTTCATGGAAACGAATTAGCTTCGCATGCGCCATATTGGGTGAGTACATCAAGCAATTTCATTAGTGTGACATGTGTTCCGCTTTTCTGTATGTTGTCCAGTGTATGAAGATAACTTTGGTGTTTTGAAACTTCTCTTTGGAAACTGGTGCATCCATGGGGGGAGGGAAGAGGGGTTGGCATGGGGGACATGCCCCCCAAAGATTCTAGAGTTTTCTTTAACTTTCCTTTAGTTAGTAAAATTGAATTAAATATTTATGTTCGAATTATGGGATTGTTTAAACAATAATATCGTATAGTATATCTACAATACATAAATAATATACAATATAACAAGAATTTGTTTTTGTGTGACAAAATCTACGACTTCCCCCCCCCCCAAAAAAATGATCAGCTGGATCTAAAAGGGAAGAAAGGATTTTTTTTTTATAGTTGACTAACGAACTGCTATTAGTTTTACTAAACAGGTGGCGGGTTGCACAACCCCAGGTAATTGAAGAAGGTCTTATAAATGTTTTAGGAATATATAATTTTCCTTTTAATGACATTCAATATCTCAAGATATTGCAGCATATCGACGTATATGAAATCGTTTTGAGACCAAAGAGCGTCCAACTGGCACTCTCCTCAGCGTCTGGTGACTCCAGGTATTGCATCACACTCGTGGCTCTATTACTGGTTTTACTCAGGAATGGATCCAGAGACAAATTTTGGGGTGGAAATTCAAAATGTTGTAGTTGAATGTGTGTATTACAGATCTTGCACAATGTAAACAGGTACACTCAGCTCATGCTGCGATACGATTTTATTTGTTTCAGTGATTATCCGAAAATATTTTTGAATGAAGTTTCGTAAACAAATTAGATAAATATTGCGAAACACTACAGCAAAAACAATTCAAATTACGACTCACATGGGCCATTAAGCATATCTGCTATCTATTGCCGCCTAAGCACAAAGTGAAACAGAACGATTTTCGAGAAGTTTTTAAATCCCTTAGAACGAGATTCATCGTCGGGAGATTATATGCAAAATTTTGAGTGCTGGTTTCAGTTAAATACAACCTAAGAGGTGAGGAATTGAATAAGCTATTATATTTATGAAACTATTGTACTATTCAATAGGGCAAACAACTTATTAGCCATCAGATACATGTAAAATTTCTGAGCTTTTTGACTTCTTTATTGTGAAGGCATTTCCCCCAATTCATACAAATTGAGCCTGGTTAGATCTCAGCTCAGACCACAGTCTCTTTGTTATTAAAATTTGCTCACATACTTTTACTACAAAAGAGCAAGTTTACTTAACCAATTCAAAAACTGATGGGAAGAATTTCAGATGCATATTGAAGAGAATCTAATGGTTCAAATTCCAATGAAGATTAAAGACGAAGTGATAACACAGTTGAATAATAAGAAGATGTATTGAAGACGCAGCATGGCATTCGACTCAAATTTAACACTAAAAATAATAATGTAACTGTTAAATATACAAAAGAAAAAGTCTCTTGTCAAAAGAAAATGAAAAAGTCTATCAGAAACAAGATCCACTGACAAAAGAAATCTGAACAGGCAACAAAGTATTTAAGATTGGCATGTCAAGAAACTAAGAAATGAAAAAATAAATATCCTTAAAACATTCTGTCTGTAATGAATCAGATTATTGAATGTGAAAGCAACAATGACCAATTTAAAAAGACCAAGTCAACCAATCTTTCTGTACGAACGTTGATGGTCGATGGGTAAGAAGTAATACAGAGAAGGCAACAACATTATGCGCAACATCTTGCAAATGTTCCAGTTATATCACCATTGACCAGAAGCGAACTTGAAAAGAAACATTTATTCAATATGCCCTTGCAAATGTCAACTGCATTGAAGGACACTTCACAAACATACGAAGTAAAAGGGTAATACATTTATCTATCACCCAGCCATAGTCCCAGGTTACACACTTAATAAATGTAGAAGTGCTGAAGAAATTTATCTAAGAAGGCCAACGTACTACTAACTCAAATTCAACACTGTTTTAAGAACTGGCATTAACCTTTATAATGATGTATTCAAAATTTACACACTTTTGGCATATTATCATTACATCTCTGGCATCCAAGTGAAGACACTCCAGGCCCGATTTTTGGGATACTCCTGTAGTGATATTATTATAGTGTAAACGTATTAGCCAGCGTGCCTCTAGTGCATCTATTTGGGACGCTTGGCAGATTAGCCCTAGCCACAGGAATGTAGGGTTTTTCCTAAAGGAGAAGCCGGAATGGGGAACAAAGGCTTTGGGTGTCTTCGCTTATAGAGCTTTCACTGTTTAACAAGCGAGGGTGGCGTGAGAGGAGGTCAGTGGGCCTCGCTATATACAACAGAGTTACGGAAGCAGTTGGCACAGTTCTGGAGACAGTGGGAGAACTTCGTGCGTGTGCACAAAAACTTGGCGCCAAGACGGTCATATGCGAGCCAAGGGCTCGGAGGGCTGGAGTCATTAGTTGACGAAGCCTGCGATGTATTCCTTGGTGACTCGGTCACGATTGGGGAGCGATGCGTGTGCCGTGCTCCGAGGTGAAGAGTGGATTGAGTGCACGATTCACGCCGATTCTCAATCGATAAGAATCGCTTCCTGCCGATCGAGGCAAACCAGCCGTTGGTCGCCAGAACGGACTTTGTGTACCCAGCGGTGACATCCGGTCACAGAAGCTAGGATTTGTGCGCGCTGTCTCAAAAAGAGGAGTGGCGAATGCCACAATCAAACCATTTCAATCGGGTTTTGGATCGCTCCCGCGATCAGGGAAAGTAGGTCTATCAGAGGCTAGGGTGTAAGTAAGTTATTAAGGTATATAATTTGTTTTGTTTTTTGTTAATAAATATACTTGTGGTTAGACGAAAGTCTGTGTTCTGTGGTCGCTGTGAGTATCCTGACGTACAGACGGATGGACATAAATTGGTGGCAGGCGGAAACGAATCCCACGGGGGGACGAAGGATATATGCCCACAACTATAGACATAATTGTGGCAGCGGATAAACGCATCCACGGGGGGAGGAGGATGATCACACCAAATATAAACATAATTGGGCAGCGTAATCGAATCTCAACGGGGGCAGCTAAGTGCATACCAACAATAAACATAATTGGTGGCAAACGGTAATAATACTACGAAGAGAGCATAGGAATTACATAAAAGGCATAATTGGTGTAACGTGGGTGGCGCAGTCGTGGGCGAGTGTCGAACGAATGGACATAATTATCGCTACACCGCCGGAATCAGCGAGCCAGAACGGCAGCCTTATCACTACAACGCCAAAGGACAGAAAGGAAGGACGTCTCGGAGGTCACCCGCTTTGACAGAATCACAAATTCAGCAAGACTCCGGCGTAAGTATAGTTATCTGCATCTGTTAAGCTCAGTTCAGGGTTTTAATTATCGCGTTACTTTACCGAGATCGGGAAAGAGTGTGTAGTGCACGTGCACAGGATTGACTCGAATGTCAAGGTGGGGAAACTTTAAGCTGTGTTAAGAAAATTGATAGAGGAACATCCCGATTACGGAGAGGAAATTTGTGTGAAAGCGATAGTGCAGCCATAAGGAAGAAAAGAACGAGAGAAGGCGACTGCCGATTTAGAAAAAGAACGATAGAGAAGGCGAACGCCGAATCTAGAAAAAAGAACGATGAAAGGCCGACGCGAATTAGAAAAAAGAACGCGGAAATTCGAGAGGGAAAAGAGCCGAACGGAGCGCCGAACGCGAAACAGCCGAACGCGCGTTTCAATGTAAGAAAAACTCAGGATATGAACAGGTGCACAGGCGACTAGGAGCTAGTCGCAGCTTGAAATCGAATGTAAAAATTCAGATTCGATTAATTAGTTATGAAGTCGTTATTAAAGGGCGAAAACGACGACATAACGGCATTTCTGAGTGTGTTCGTAAGTAGGCCGAAACAATTAGAAATTCGGAAGAAGAGTGGGTGGAAAATCTAGCCGACTCTACATCAGATAAAAATGCGTCGCTTACCTTAAGGGCAAAGGTAGGAGATAAATATGCCCGAATAAAGTATAGCTATTGGGAAGTATAGATTTCAATGCCGGAGAAGTTTGACAATTGTTCACTGAAACATGTAAAAACCGCAAATATATTACTGGAATTTATACGCGAGGAATTGCGAAAATTATTGAAAGAGGGGTAGCTGGATTAGTACATCGCATTACTTTTGAAGAGTTATATTAAATTTAGATCGAGGTAACGGATCAACTGAAACGCGGAGTGCTATCGAAGATCAAAGAGCATTTTATTGATGAGTGGGGGAATTTAAGGTACCTCTGGAATTACTCGTAAAGCTAGATAGATTATCGAAATCAATAAGGGCAGGCTGGAAACGGTCACATTTAACACAGTACAGGAAAACCGAACCGCAGCGGAACATGTTAGCGAGCGCGAGCAAGCCGATGTCAGAAGCCAATTTGAGAATTCGGGGAAATCAGGCGGTAAGAAAACGATGTAGGCCGCTATGAGAAGCCAGAAACAAGGAAATGTTAAGTTTGTGGGTCGGGTCGATCAATGAGATGTGAATGCCCGAGGCCGCGAGGCGGAAAGATTAATCATGTTATCGACAAAACAGCTAGAGAAATTGCTTTTACCGCACGTGAGTGAGGCAGAATAAACCGTATAGGCCGGATTTCTTGCAGGCGGGAGCTCAGGCAGGCGCTCGTTTGATATTGTAAATTGAGAGATTTCTCAGCGACAAGATTTGACGGGAGAAAGCGTTCGATTTTGCAGCCACTGGATGCTCAGCTCGCAATCTCCAGTAGCAGGGAAATCGAGATAGAAGAGACCGTTCGGAAAGGGTCGTCACGAGAGCTCTTGTCGTACTCGAGAATGTACAGAGGTACTTACTTATTAATGTAATGAACGCCGCGTTATTGGAAGAAGTCAAGGCAGGATTTATAGAGCACACGTAGTTGCAGGCGGTAACTACTCGTCTAAAAGCCAGCTGAAACGCGCCAGTTGAGCGTGAGGGGGATGTGGCAGCTCGAGCGCCAGGAGACTTCAGTAGCGAGCAAGGAAAAGAAAAGATCAGGAATCCGGAGGAAGCTATTAGTGAAAGGGATGAAAAGGCAGTGTACTGAATCCCCAAGTGAATGAACTCATAAATGTTAGCCAGAATGAGTTTCGCCGCGTCACAACAAAGTGACAGGGAGATTAAAGTATTATAATGACACGTAATGAGCACTGTGAACCAGAAAAACAGGGTGAGAGGCGTATTTCCGTTTAAAAACAGTAATTCGTATCGTCCAGACATACAGCAACGCGGTGGAAATGTTTAAAATGTTAGTCGGTTCCCACTAAATATCGGCAGCCATTCGGAAGTGTGCCATGAAAACCGCGAATGCTCAACGTAGGTGCACTAAAGCAAAGCCAGTTTTGTCGCGATATTTTTATTGGCCTGTTGTTCCAGGATATGGAGACATATTGTGACTCTTGCGATGTGTGTCAAAAGAAGGCAGGCAAATGATCGAAAAAAGGCACCGTTAGTGTTAGTACCAGCCGAAACGGAAGTCTTTGGCAAAATCAATATCGATAGCGTGTGGGCCTCTTCCGAATCGTGAGGGTGTAACAAATTCATTCTATTCGAAATTAATCTTATGGGGCGACACAGGGCAAGAAAACACTTAGACTTTGGAGTCAGGTGTTTGAATATTAAAGAACAGGAAGTGCATGTGCAGCCGGAGAAATGTAAATATGCACGAAGAATGTGGCAATAACTGGTACATGTGAATGGGATTTTGCGGCAAGTAGAGCGGCCTAGGTGGAAAACAATTAAGGAGATCTGATACCACAAACAAAAAAACAAGTACGTGCTTTTCTTGGCTGAGGGGTATTACAAAGAATTTATTCGCGATTATCGCGAATATCTCAGACATTAACGGGACTTATTGCGAGGTCGCGAACGGCAGGGCAAGGTGAAGTTGGTCGCCAAAATGCGAGGTGGCATTTGAAAATGAGAAACGCTCTAGTCACGAAACCCGTCCTTCACGCGCCCAATTTTAATAAGGATTTATCGTGCAGTGTGAGGCGTCAAATAGAGGGATCGCATCATTTTGGCCACAGTATAACGACAGGGGAAGAAGAAAAACCGGTGTTATACTTAGTCGAAAATTCACGGATATGAGTTATTGCGAATGCCGATCGAGTAGAGTGTACGGAATTATCTGGGCAATGCAGAAGTTAAAATTATTCTTAGGACGAAAACGCCAAAATCCAAGGTAGAACTGACCACAATCCAATTGTATGGTTGAACATTATTGCTCAAAGTAAAAATCCTTAGACTTATGCGTGTGTCACTTTTAATTCAGGCCTACAATCTTGAAATTATTCACAGAAAGGGAAAAATCACGTTAAGCAGATGCCTTTGCAGTGTTTGATTGATACACTGGAACCTGAACTGACTGAGAATGCGGAGTACACTGAGTTGATCACTTGATTGCATTGTATCGATCTAAAGGAAAATATTGTATAGTATGTAAACAAGTTGTTTGAAAAGTGGTATTTTTGTGAATGTTGTTATATTCTTGTGTTAGTACATTTTGGGGTCTAGGAAGCTCTAATAGCATAGAAAGTTTCAGGGTGTGTTGTAAAATATTTGTTTGTGAATGCATTACGAAGTGTAATAATTAATGACTGTGGTAGATAAAATTTGTATATAATTGTAAATAAGTAAGCAGGTTTTAAAATGTTGAACATAATGTAATTAGGTAAAATTAGAGTTTTAGGGATTTAGTTTTTGTATATGTAAATTGTGTATATCTATGTTAATAATATGTAAACTAGGGAGTTTTGCTAGAATGTTAAAACATAAGACAGGTTTTAAGTTAATACTTTTGCCAAGTTCACGAGTTTAATTGCGTGATCTGAATTTTTTATTGTGGATGTCTCCTGCATAAAACATTCGAAATGATATGTAGAGTATGTAACGTCATTAGCCCAGCGTGCTTGTGGCATCTATTTGGGGACGCTTTGCAGGATAGCCTTAGCCACAGGAAGTAGGTTTTTCCGTAAGGAAGAACGCGGAATGGGGAGACACAAGGCTTTTAGGGTCTTCCGTTATGAAAGCTTTTTCACTGGTTATACAAGCGAGGGGTGGCGTGACGTAGGGTACGTGGGCCTCGCCTATATTAACAAGTGTACGGAGCCCAGTTAGGCAGTTCTGGAGACAGTTGGGAGAACCTCGTGCGTTGTGCACAAAACTTGCGCCAAGACGGTGCATATGCGGCCAGGCTCGCGAGGCTGGAGTCATTAGTTGTCGAAGCTCGGACTTTATGTCCTTGGTGACTGCGGTACACGGGGACGATGCTGTGTGGGTGCTTCCGGGTGAAGAGTGGTTTGAGTGCCACGATCACTAGCCGCATACTCAATCGATAAGATTGCCTCCTGCGATCGAGGCAAACCAGCGGTTGGTGCGCAGAACGGACTTTGTGTCAGCGTGACATTTTCCCTGGTCAGGAAGCTAGGCTTTGTGCCGCTTCAAAAGTTAGGAGGTGCGAATGCCACAATCAAACCCATCTTCATATCGGGGTTTTGGATCGCTCCCGCGATCAGGAAATAGCTAGGTCTATTGCAAGCTAAGGGTTGTAAGTAGATTATTAAGTGTATATATTGTTTTGTTTCTTGGTTAATAAATATACTTGTTAGACGAAAAGCTTGTGTCGTGGTCGCTGGTGACTATTCCACTGACGTCACAAATAGCACATTGCCTCTTACTGAAGTTCCACTGAGATGGCGACTTCATTGGGAGATCGCTTATGCTTCTGGATCTTCTCTTGATATTTTCCCGATATGTTTGTTGGGTATTGGGTATTGATATATCGATAGGGAAAACCTGCTATGGTTTGCTATCCAATGTACGTTATGTCGGGTCTAATTGCGCGACATGTCTGCAGTATAATGGAGCGATCCCAGTAGAGTGTGTGCTCACTAACTTTCAGCACATTCTGAGGCACATATTATATAATACGGCACGAAGTGGCGAGTACGCCCGTTCTGAATGCCAATAATTGGTGGACTTGCTTCGCCACTTCATCATGCCTCTTTTTGTATTCCAACCTGTGCGTGCTAGCTGCAATCCCTTGTCACGTGTTGATAGTTTCGCTGCAACCTCACATCTTTACACGAGTCGGGAATGAATGTAGAAATCTCCTCAGAATGTGTTTTCTGTAGTTAATGTTTTCCACTTGCGTCCCTGGATAGCGTATCATGAAGGCTTCTGTTCCGGAAAAGATCCCGGGCTGGAGCCTATCGCGTTGCGACGCAGAGATTGACTTTGGTTTAACTCAGCTGTGAGGGTACTCCGTGCAGTGCCTTCGCTTTCCCTAAGGATATTTTCTCTTCCGTCAATGATTGTTAAACAGAGAAAGATCAAGCTTTTTCAGTTACATGACTATAGGTATGATCAACTGCCTCACTGCTTGCTACACTCTCCCACAATGTTCAAGAAGTATCTTCTGAGAGAAGCCAATTTGAGAGCTGTGAAAATTTTTAAGATCTACAATACCTCGGCCCTCCTGCAACCTTGGAAGGGTAAAACGCTCTTGTACGTTGAATGGGGATGATGTTTTCGGGGGGTGTTGGAGTCATAGCGGTTCGAATTGTCCTCTGGAGGTTGTCGAGTCGTATTGCTCGCATTTTATAAGCGCCAAAGGAGTATGTCAGCACTCGAATAACAATAATTGATGGCAGCACAAGGTTTCTAGCAGAGAGTTTGAGTTTTTAAGAGTCCCATGCATCGTTTACACACTTCAGTTTGTTAGTATGTTCTAGTAGGACAGTGTGTTTGATTCGGAGTGACTGTTGGAAACCAAAGTATTTGTTAAGTTTATGGGGTTCCATGGAAGCGTAATCTTTGGTTGCATTATCAGTTTCCAAATTTATAACAAAATAAAAAAAACAAATGCAAAAATATGCAACCGCGAATGATATTCACTCTCCTGCATTATCAAACCCGAAATTCATCTTGATGTCGTCAGTGAACTTCTCCGCACGTTATATTGCCGCATATGACTCTCAGTGTCTGCCATAGAGCTCAGGTCATCCATGTAAAGAAGAGTGAGACATGGAGAGAGTTGTGTTCCCCTTGTTTAGAGCAATTTCATAATTAAGATGAATAAGTGAGTAGACAGGATCAGGAGCTAAGACAGAACAATAAAGGCTTAAAGAGTCCAACCCTGAAAAAATCCCTCGGTGGTATGTATTGAGTTGTGTGGACGAATTGATTTTCCATAGAGAGATAACAGTTTTTGTATTCCATCGACTCATCCGGCGTTTTAGACAGTTTTGGAATAAAGGTTGACCTTGTATACATTCCAAACATTGAGGAGCAAGACATGAGGCACGGTGTCGAAGCTTTAGCGTAATCTATGTAGCATGCGTACAAGTTTCTTTGTTTTGCAATGCACTTGCCCCATAATTATCAGATTATAATGAGATGCTCCTTGCATCCTGATGATCCGAGTCTACATCCTTTCGTTCATTGCTAAGATGTTCTGTTCTCAATGTGGTGTCATCAGTCATTTGTGAACCAAAAGTTGGTTATGAGTATTTAGAAAGTTTGAAGCTGGTAGACCTCGTACATTCGGAGGGTCTTTAGTGTCACCCTCCTTTTGGTAAAACAATTTTTTGAGTGTTCTACTTTCATTGAGGAAGTAAGGTAGAATTTTCTGGATTGTGAGAAAATATTGAAATATATTTAGCTATATGATGGTGAGGTGCTGGTAAATTTTTTCAACCAATAATTGTGCCGGGCATCACTGCCAGTGCCTTCCATGTTTGTGCTTTCGTTCTAAGCTGCTTGGACATTTCCACCGGTGATGATTGGTTCACCCCATTAGAGAATATCTCGGTTCCTGTACATTCATTTCAATCGCACGTTACATATGCGTTGTGGAGCACAGCAGATGACCAGATAGGCTTCCCAAAAGTCTTACTTGTGCCTTTGGAGGGAAGCTTTGACTCTTTGCGTATCATTTACAAGACATTTAGCCCTTTTGACATATTCCTGTAGAAGGCTTTCTGGTTTCCTGTTAAAAAGAGTATTCTGTTGCTCTTCCTTGTATTGCAATTCCTGTAGCGTCAAAGGCGTTTTGTTAACGCCAAAAGGCT
>BOPP01000004.1:452298-536936 GCA_017312745.1 Gryllus bimaculatus | reverse complement strand
ATCACCATGATTTAGGATAGATTATATATATATATATATATATATATAATATATATATATATATATATTAATATATATACTTTTTATAGTGACTAACGAACTGCTATTAGTTTACTAAACCAGTGGCGGGTTGCACAACCCCAGGTAAATTGAAGAAGGTCTTATAAATGTTTTAGGAATATATATTTTCCTTTTAATGACATTCAATATCCAAGATATTGCAGCATATCGACGTATATGAAATCGTTTTGAGACCAAAGAGCGTCCAACTGGCACTCTCCAGCGTCTGGTGACTCCCAGGTATTGCATCACACTCGTGCTCTATTACTGGTTTACTCAGGAATGGATCCAGAGACAAATTTTGGGAGTGGAAATTCAAAATGTTGTAGTTGAATGTGTCGTATTACAGATCTTGCACAATGTAAACAGGTACACTCAGCTATGCTGCGATAACGATTTTATTTGTTTCAGTGATTATCCGAAAATATTTTTGAATGAAGTTTCGTAAACAAATTAGATAAATATTGCGAAACACTACAGCAACAACAATTCAAATTAACGACTCACATGGGCATTAAAGCATATCTGCTATCTATTGCCCGCCTAAGCACAAAGTGAAACAGAACGATTTTCGAGAAGTTTTTTAAATCCCTTAGAACGAGATTCATCGTCGCGGAGATTATAATGCAAATTTTGAGTGCTGGTTTCAGGTTAAATACAACTAGAGGTGAGGAATTGAATAAGCTATTTATATTATGAAACTATTGTACTATTCAATAGGGCAAAACCAACTTATTAGCCATCAGATACATGTAAAATTCTGAGCTTTTTGACTCTTTATTGTGAAGGCATTCCCCCCAACTTCATACAAATTGAAGCCTGGTTAGATCTCAGCTCAGACCACAGTCTCTTTGTTATTAAAATTTGCTCACATACTTTTACTACAAAGAGCAAGTTTACTTAACCAATTCAAAAACTGACTGGGAGAATTCAGATGCATATTGAAGAGAATCTAATGGTTCAAATTCCAATGAAGATTAAAGACGAAGTAGATAACACAGTTGAAATAATAAGAAGATGTATTGAAGACGCAGCATCGCCAAAAGCTTTTATCGTAGGGTGTCAAGATGTTCTGTTATTGTTGAATTCAAGGGCTCGTGCTTCGAATGTATTTTTGTATTGATACGAATGTTATTCAACTTTCTTCTCAATTTTTCTGTGGTATTTCCTTTTTTAAATTGCGTGAGTCTCCCAATATTTCTTCTAGTGCTTTCTATTTCATCTTTTGTAGGCTCGCGTGAATGTGACTGACTGCTATGTGACAGGCTCGATAGTAAACAATGGTATACGGGACTTTTCTCACATCAGTGAGAAATGCGACACGAAATGCTACAACCTGCTCAAAGAGTAGCAAATAAATTAGAAAAAGGTGTAATTAGAAAGCATGAAGAGACTGCCACCTGTCACGTAAACAGGAAACTACTTCCTAATTTGGATACTATGTAGCTGTTAAAATTTGGACACTGTTGAACGGTTAAAAACTAATTTTTGAAATCGCATGAAAGAGTCGATGCTATTAGTGAAAACAACTGTGGCTGGGCAGCGCTATGGCAACCAGTGGGAATCCAACCTGAATCGCCCCCGTACATCGCTTACAGTGTTTCCCTGTTTTTTGAGATTACATTGTAGTATCCCCGCAGCAGCAGAGGGAGCGCTAGCGTCATGATTCCCTGCTCCCTATGTAAGGGAGATGCAGTGGCACGGGCATAGTGCCTTCCCCTACCTGCCTCCCAGCAACATATGCCGAGAATAACAGGGAAGCGCGCCGTCCTCAAACGTCGACCGCAGTGCGCGAGTGGCACACGTGTGCGCCCCTCCCCAGCGTTGCCAGTGGTCTTAATCATTTCCCTCTAGAAAGCGTTGCAAAAACCACAAAAATATTTTTAAAAAATTCAAAAATAAAGACATTTTCTGGCGAAAATTCGTTTTCCGACGCACGATTACATAATTTTCTCTTCTTACGAAGATTAGGGCGAGAAAAAAAGATGATGGTGAACTCAAGTATTTACTGCCACGCAGTGCTAGTCAGGGTCATGTGGAGTTGTTCTTTTACAGTATACATAGCAGAGGAGGAAACCAAAACCACCCAAATACCATTCACTTTAAAGCTGTATAGAGAATGATAGTTTATTCTTCAATAGCACAGTTGGTGTTTTGAGAACCCTCTACTAGTGCCAACTATGTTGGTGTCAAACTGGATTGTTTTTTTCTCCAATTACTGACATTGTCAACTTGATCATGATTATTTTCGCCAGTATGAACCTTTTAATTACCTTATTATTATAAATAGTAGCATTAAAATAACATTTCGAGATGTTAATTATTAGCAGATAATTTATCTACTGTATAATATCTTAATCTAGCTATAACAAGTATTGTATTTCTTGGCCATTGACCCCATCTCGATCAGGTGTTGTTAAGTTTCCCTGGTCCTTTGAGCAAATGCTGAGATAGCCCCTTGTTTTCTCCTGAACAGTAATGTAACTTCGCTCTCTCCACCCAAGGCATCATATTGACTCGTCATACATGATTGTAATTGTAAATGTGACTCAATAAATACTATTATTATTAATTATTATTATTATTATTATTATTATTATTATTTAATTTATTTACAGATAATGTAATTGTTAATATTGCCGGGAGCACTATAGACAAGTCGCAAATAAAATGTCTTGTACTGAATGCATTCAATTGTTATTTGCTTTAAAGAATGCTGAAAAGAAGGATTTAATTAAAATAAGAGATGTTGAAAGTAGTTTGATAAATCCCTCTGATGATGTTGTTGAGCTCCTACATGTTGCTGAGAAGTTTTTTAGAAGTGAGGAACAGTTGCTACTCAAATGCCCAAAGAATGTTTTATTTACATTTCAAATTAGAATTTTGGAACTAGTAGAGCATACTTTGTTTCAAGACAGTAATCATATGACTGAATTTGGAAAAGAACCACACTGTCTTCTTAGTGAAGTTTATTCTTAAGTGAGGTTATACCGCACTTCCCGACATAACTAGTGGAAGGCAAAATATGCGAGTCGCGGTCGTATTTATTGTGCTAAATAAGGAGATCAAGTTACGGCGACAATTGGTGAGGACGTGTGACTGGATTATAAGAAGAAAGGAAAAGGGAGCGTGTGTGAATTAGGTAAAAGAGTCTCAATATTTTTGCTTTTCCGTATACATACGTATATACAGAGTAATATATGTAGTGTAGGGAAAGTTACGTAATGCTGCGCGAAAAAACGGCGGATTTTCGGCAGAAAAAACTTCGTTGCCGGGTCCCGATAACGAAAAAGTGGATAAATCCTGTTGCTAAATTAAGGGGGGAATCCTCTAACACGTTGTGTAGCCAGAAACCTTGTTTTGTAGGGCCTTGATAACGAAAAATCGAATGACGGCCAAACGTTGTGTGTTCAACCGTTTGTGATCAACGCTAGCGCATAAACCGTTCAGCGTTTTTCTCCAAAATTAAAAATTTCCAATGGTTCTGACTGATGTCGCGGCCTCTAGAATTAAAAACCGATATTTTAATTTTGGGGTTGCTTTACATGAAGCCTCTCGGACATTTTCATTTTTTTTCAAACACTGGTTTCAAATTTTTTAATTGAATTTTGTTGTTGGATAATGCAAAGGACGTTTAAGAGAATGGTACAGGTCTCATTTTCTTTGAAATTCCGGACTTTTCGAAAATTACAAAAATTCAAATTTTTTCTGCGTCTTCCTATAACTATAATATTGAAGATACAATTTTCCCCCTAAAAATGTACTATAGACAGATTTTTAAACAAGTTTAAACATGTTCAACTTTCCGAAAATATTAGTAGTTGTCATGTAATTATCCCCTAAATATAGGCAATTTTTATTATATTTTCTGAAAATCCACACCAAATTTGTTGTTTACATTTTTTCCACGTGTGTAAAAAGGAACGGCAATATATATGTTGATAGCCCCATTTGGGGGTGTTACTAAAAAAACACTTCAACTTTTTTCTCTAACTTTTCTCCACTTGTGTAATACGGGACGATAACAAATATGGATCTAGTCCCATTTTGGGGTATTGTTTGTTTTTTTCGAAAATTCCAAAAAACGTTTCAAAACTACAAAATTGAATAAAGAGGTTTTTCCCTCAAAGTCTGTTCTAAAAGTCAGCTCATTAAGAAGGTCATGTACATTTGTTTAAAAAAGCTAGAAGTTTTCGCGAAATTTATGAAACCTATTTGGTAATCCATATTTTTTGTCAGTGTAGTGAGGTATAGAACATAGATATTTTCACTGAACGAAAGGTCACTTCTCTATGCATATTATAGACTTTCAAAATTTCAACGAGTACGAAGCAATATAGTAGTAAAACGTCGATTGTTGTTGTTTTTTTTTTTTTTTTTTTAAGATTCGTTCTTTGGGTAGTTTATGAGTTGAAAATTAAACAAGGGTTTTCAAAACTTACAGATTTATTTGATATCTTTACATTGTAAACACATTGCTTTTTCTCAGCTATAGAACTCTTAAGGGTTCTTTTTACTATTGTAAGTGTTTATTACTCTTGATGAGTTTCGTTAAAGACACTAAATAAAAATGTTTGAAATAAAATCACTGAATCACATTATAAACTTTAAAGTTTTATTTTTCTGCGCTTCGTTTGACGCGGTGTCAATATAATAAGGTGGTAATAAATTACTTAATACTACAAATCGTAGAACATTAGTAATTTAATTAGTTTATTAGTACTAGAGTTAGAGTTGTATCAACTGTGTATCATGTACTACAACTAACCCGGAAACAAGTTGATATCTGAATATAGATGAAAATAAGCGTTTTTCCGAAGAATTGGTATGATTCCCAAGCATTCATATTATTATACTAAAGGAATTGCATAATTTTGACAACACTGCGCTGGCAACAGTGTTACTCACTTCTGTATAATTTGCTGCGAATTCTGTAACAGTCAAATTTTTTTCCTGTTTGTTTCATTTGTCAAAGTAAGAAATGATTGCTGCTCCTGACTATCGAAATGAATGCAGATATGCATCAAAGGCGCTTTGTTTGAATTGCACGTTTTCAAGCAGTGCCAGCTGGTGTCGCACGAACAAGGTTGTTGCAGTCATTCCTAGGGCTCGGGCTTTCAGATAAAAACATATTTCCCCCCTTTAATGTTAAACGGTTGAAGTTCGGTGGAAATTCAAGAAGCGCCAAATGGTTTTCGTATGGCCCAATGGTTTGCTTGTAGCAAAAGAGAGAATTTTTCGCATCACATCCACAGAGCCACGCATTTCTAAAATAATCCTTTATTTTAAAATCCCTCTTAAATTGTCTATTTCCTGTCTTTACAATTAGCACTATATTTAAATTTGGCAATGGTCTACTGAGTTCTTTTATTCTCAGCTTTTTTCATTAAAAAGCTGAGAAAAACGTTTAACCTGTAAATCCTATACAGAATTTATTGTCAAAAACTCACATATAGAAGTTTCAAAACCAATTAATTACCTAATAAATGACGTTTAACTACTTGTGATCACCGTAATTCACTATACACTCAAAACAGCTCACACAAAACTTGTATATGAGGCTTACCAGCATACGCAATTGTGCAATCGATCTTCTTAATTCCATACAGTGTTGCCATATCGGCGCAATTCCCGCCGTTTTCTGCGGATTTTGAACTCATACGGCGGAAGAAAAAAAAAGTTTCGCGGACAGCGGAATAAACGGCGGAAATTAATAAAGATAGTAAATCAGTAAAATTAGTAAAGCATCAGTTTTCGTTAACCTCTATTAATAAGTTGTCTTGCACAGATGTATATTTTGAAAATTTCTAACTCCATGTTACTAGCAAGAATAAATAATATAATACTTATACAATAAATTATATACTACCTGAAATCAATTGTTATTATTCTGCAAATTTTCACCCAAGTAATGCATTCTATACTATCTAAAAATTGAATTACAGGTTCAATAAAGCCACTATATTTCGCAATCATATTTTTGTTTTAATAGAATAAATTAATACATTTAAATATGGAAAAATAATTTATTTTACGTTTAGCGGATTTAGGCGGGAAATTTAAAACCAATTCAGCGGATTTTCGATGGAAACTGAAACGAACATGCCGGAATCTCTCTAAACACATCTGGCAACACTGATTCCATATGCCTCGGTGGCTGAAGTCCATCACGGGCTTGAGAAGAGCTGCTCCGCGTGTCGGTGTTGGGAATCATTAGCAACATATTAGAAAGAGTATGGGATAATACAAAGAAGCAGGTCGGTTCGTAACCTAAGGCAGGAACCCGGTTGGTAGCTGAAATCCAACTCCCTCGATGACGTTTGCTCTCTGGGACGCTCGCTGGGACCTCTCTTTTAACGCTTGTAGTTAAGGAGCTCATTCGAAGATATACCACTCTCACGTTATTAAAGTGATTTATTTTTAATGTTAAGAAACATTGTCCGCAAAATTATGATTGTTGTGCAATACTGCAACAATGCCACGAAGCGCCACTGTTTTCAAGTAATAGCTGAAGTGTTAGTAGCGGAGAAAATGAAATATTGCAATGTTTCGTAGCTGTTTCCAATAATTGTAAGCGCTGTTGAGGCACCAGTCGTTTACAGTGGCTGCCGGTTGCGTGCGCATTAGGAGGGCGGAATATGTGAGATAATATTTGCATTTTTTCACTTAAGAATATTTCTTGAGTCGGGACAAACAACGGGATTTAAAACCTTGGTTAAGACAATAGCAACAATCAACTAATTTATGAAATCAGGTAAAAGGATTGATATTCTTCGCTTAGTTAATAGACGCGGATTCTACCGAACGACACGAAACCGAACGACGCTACTCCCACCCAACTGCCACCATCCCTCCTCTACTTCATGTTTCCATTGTTCAGCATGCACCAGCGATGTGACCCATTCTTAAAACATTGTTCATTCGCGTACACGGGCGCCTGAAATTAAATTCGCCTTCAAATCTTGCACTTGTGTAATGCACAAATTAATTTGTGGTTTAAGAGTCGGTTTACTGTAAGTTTAATATATTCTGCAACATTTTCAGTGATTGAGTTCTTGTAGAGGGCTCTGCTCTAGTCCTTAAGGAACACTGCCACTGGTTTCATGTGAAACTAGTGTCAAAAATTGTCAGAGTCGTTTAATATAAAGAGGATAATTTATTAACCAAAGAATTTGAGATTCATTAAAATATATTCTGTTCCCTAGTAATATCTACGTGAAGCATTATTCTTTTATACGACGTAACCGTACTTTACTCTCTTATATAAATATTTAATTTTTGTGTAGAAATTGGAAACTTTTTTGTTCATAATATTATAATAAGTTCAGATTACTGAAACACAATATATACCACACCAAAAGTAGCCTCACTGAGACAGGGTACACCTACGTAATTTTATACTAGTAAGTTGTAACAACGTAATATACGAAATAACTCCGTTAATAAGAACATATAATGCGCAGTTACGTCGTGTGAGATATTTCACCATGTGCACATGTTCGTAATTACGAATAACACGAGAATCGTCGTTCTTTCGTTCCATTTGGAAAAGAGTCGTTCACGAACGACCCACTTTTTGCTGTATTCTTTCGCGACCGCTCAGTAGACCTTCCTGTTCCGTTGCTGTACATACAAGGAAGACCACAGGTACGTGCTCGTTGGCATTTATATTTATTACTTAAGTTGGCTTTTCTCTTAAATTAAGGATGCAACTTATTTAACAACAATAGAGTATTTTTTCATATGAATATAAAGTAAGTATTTATGTTTAGGGGTCACAAATATTATTAAACATGTTTTACCGGGGCCAAGGACCACGTGTACGCTAAGTTTCCTTATGTTCCGAAAACTTATTGGATATACATTATTAGTTTACCAGCGTTATTTCGTGACAATTACGCCTACGCGATATACTTATTATTTTTATAAATCTTTTTACAAATTAAAGCATGTAACTTGGTATTTATTACAGTGCGTCATGCTTGTGCAGTGGAATGTTCTTTGAATTGAATAGGAAATGGCGCGATCTCTGTGTATGCGCATGAAAACTTGATACTTTCGAAAGTTCATTGCATCTATATATCAGTGAACTTCATTGTTTCTCATTCCCGTAATCGGTATTCGGCTGTTACGTCGTTGAAATTTGATCAATTCGTTTCTGAAAGCTGTGCTACGCGCTTGCGTGTAACATGTCGGAGTACTACTGTTGAACACCGCCTGGATGCTTGATGAGTAAAACGATGTGGGACGATATACACTACGAAGAGGTAGTGTTTTTTATTCTCTAGGTGAAAGTAATCGAAACGTAAATGTGTTAAATTCGTATTAAGTTTTCGAATTCGATGAAGGAATATTGAAAAGGTAAAATTGCGGTGATGTTAGGAAAAGTTGCGATCAGTTTATTTACTTTTAACCTTTAAATGTGATTACAAAATAAAGATTAGCAAGCGATAATTAACTCTATTAGGTATTCTTGTAGCATAGTGGTTTGCTGTTGCATATCTTCATTTTAAAGCTTATAACCATTCCTGTAACAATGCATTATAGAAAGTTATTGAATCTATTAAGTTTCGTCTGGTAGTTTGTGAAGTACAGATTGGTTGTAGTTTTGTTTACAGAAGTAATAGGAGCTAAAGTGATTCATGTTTATTGTAGAAAAGTTGTAACTATACAATGATCAACTTTGTAAAAGTTTGTCTGCAGACAGTTTTTCATTTAAATTTTTGTAAACAATGAAATCTGTAGAAATGGATAGAAAATAGCATTGAGTACCATTGCTTGTTTGCTAGTCACTTGTGCATTTTATATTTTTGCAAGTGGTATGATAACTTACTTATTCAGCATGGGTAAAACATTACTATTCAATAAATTGGAAGAGTTAATAGTAACATGTGTAAATAGTCTTTCAAACCTTTTCTTGCATGTAAAGGTTTTAGTGTACTGATATTAGTTTTCTAAATAGGTAGGTAGGTGTTGACTGAATGTAATCTTTAATGACTTACAGATTTGTGTAGTTACTTCATTCTCTTGAATGGTAGGTCTTCTGTAATAATGTAGAAATTGGTTAAGTAGTAAATTGTAAATTGGTTGCGTATACTTATAATATTCAATCTTATTGCTGTACTCTTAGCTATGTATGCTACTCAAGGCAGCTTCCTAAATTCATTATTTCTTCAGAATGCTTCTCCCAAATAAAAGAATGTTCATTTTAGGAATTATTAAAATAAGTTTTTTAACATTTTGTAACCTTTTTACCAAAAACCAGCTTTTTGACTGAAGTGATTGAATTGTTGGTGCTGGGTTGATTCATATGTATACCATTTAATTTTGGATTGATAGACATGGCGGACGCTGCTCCTGCCGGTGGTCGTGGGGGTTTTCGTGGTGGATTTGGTGCTCGAGGTGGTCGTGGTGGACCCAGAGGCAGGGGTCGCGGACGAGGCCGTGGAAGAGGTCGTGGCAAGGAGGCAGAGAAAGAGTGGATGCCTGTAACAAAGTTGGGCAGATTGGTTAGAGATGGAAAGATCCGTTCCCTTGAAGAAATTTACTTGTACTCTCTGCCCATCAAGGTAATGCTATAGATTCTTATAGTTCCTAATGTATTTTAAAATGAAGGGGTGTGCCAGGAAATTGCTCATACTCTGTTTTGTAACATTTCCAGGAATTTGAGATCATTGACTTTTTCATTGGAGTTTCATTAAAAGATGAAGTTCTGAAAATTATGCCTGTTCAGAAGCAAACTCGAGCTGGTCAACGTACAAGATTTAAGGCATTTGTTGGTACGTGTAATTTGATTGTGATTTTGGGCTTTAAAATTATTGTGATGAATGAAGGTTGTTTTGATCATTGTATTTCTGTACGAGATTGAACAATATATTTAATGGTTTGATTTTTCAGCCATTGGTGATTCAAACGGCCACATCGGTTTGGGTGTGAAATGTTCAAAGGAAGTGGCAACAGCTATCCGTGGAGCAATTGTTTTGGCAAAGTTGTCTGTGGTGCCTGTGCGCAGAGGTTATTGGGGAAACAAGATCGGAAAACCTCATACTGTTCCATGCAAGGTGTGTATTTCTCAAACTTGGTGAATTAATTAAATTTAGTTTGTAATGTCTTTGGTTTGGTGTTAGTCTAAATCTAAATATATGGAAATTTTTGGCCAAAGGGGTTAGTTGCCATTGTGAGAACTGATAGATTGTGCTGCTTTCCGTTAAATGCATTGAGGATTCAGTTTTAATCTAAAGTGTTCAGCTATTTCATAAATATGAAACTTGCTGCACATCTGAAGACATGTAAGAATTGTAGGAATGACAAATGAATCCAACATCTTGAATGCTGCCTCTATGCCTAACATTAAAGCTGCTTAATAACTATGTTTTTATATTTCAATATTCATTTTTTTTAAATGGTAAGATATTGAATACTTTTCTGTATCCACTTTTCATACAAAAGGGTTTGACTGAGAAAGATGGTATCAGTGTTAATTTTGCATACGTACAAGTTGGCCAGTAGTGCTGTTAACTGCAGATCTCTGGATAATTTTTTCTGAAGTCCAGGAGAATCCAATGACAAAACTTATTACTGGTACCAAATGAAGTTAAATGTGTGTAGTCATTGAACTGTGATGTTAAATGCTCCCTATTCCACAGTAACTTTAAAGGTTTGTTCTTTTTTTTTGTGACTAATCTTAAACAATTTTGCTAAGTTTTCATTGCATATTTTCAGCATGGATGTTATGCAGTCTTACATTTTGGATAGGTTCTTGAAAGTTCTCAATTGTGAAAATTCATTGTCGATTGAAGTTGCAATGGTCAATAATTGGGTATAGGTACAGGAGAAATTGCATGTTTTTGTGACCAGTTGTAGGTCATCCATAATTATAGTAACATTTTGTAACTTCATTCTAAAATTGAAGATATTTAGGATACAACAGTCCTAATGCATTCATTGTTACACAAAGGCTGTTTTCTCGGGTCAATATAGGGAAGAATTTTCATGTATTTAGTTACCATTGTGAAGGTGTTTTTTGTGCGTGATTTCAGCTGGATTTCTCACATTGTGCAAATGGCATATCGATTATTAGAAAGTCGTTCAAAATTAGTGCAAATGTATTTGGAGAATTTGAATTTTTTTACAAAATTTTCTGCAGTGGACGCAACAAGACAAATATCAAAAATAATTTTAAAGGCCTGAAACTAAGACCAATGCAACCCCTTCAATTTATCAGCTGTGTAATTTGATTATTTTGTGTGGTGGTGATGGAAAGTGAAGTGGACATTTGTGTGTGGACTAGTGTGATTTGATTTAAAAAGACTGATAGAAAACTGGGAATGGTGGTAATAGCAGTAGTTATACAGATAGTCAGCTTCCAAAATTACCATTTTGCAGTTTGGAGCAATTTAACAATATTGCAGGCTAAAGTTTTTGATTTACTTCCTGTTATAAGGTAGTAAAGGTGTAGTGTTCCTATAAACCTAATGGTGGTCCAACTGCTTTGATAAATATCCCTGAATCAAAGCAATATTCTGCTTACTTTGCATACAAGAAATGTTTGTTTGTGAATTGTCCTAAATTCATAATTTGGAATTTAACTTCATTGAGTAAGATTTGTTAATATTAAATTTCACAGATCCATGCTTTCAAATCTTATATGTATCAAGGAATAGGTCATTTTATTGCCCAATTAAAACAGTTGAATAAAAAGTTACTTCCCAGGTGAAATAATGTCCTTTTACTTGGAAGGTTAATCTTAATTATTTGATATTTGTTGACAGTTTTTTCTTTTTTTTTCTTGGGGTTGGAATTTTACTGTGGAAAATGCTAAAGGTTTGGTTTGTACACTTAGAAGATATGAACCCCATTCCAGTGATTCATATATTATAAAGAATTAAATCATGATTACATATTTGGTTCACTTTCAAATAGTATTTAATGAACGCAATTACGTACAGTACTCGTGTACAAGAAATTGTAATGAAGATCAAATACAAACTAAGGTATTTCAAACATTTAACTGTGAAAATGAAATATATCAAGTCTTGTGTGAGGGGCATGTGGCTCTGCTGCATTTGAATTCGCCAACAGTTAATGAGATTGTGAAAGTATGTGTTGGTTAACATGATCCATTCCTGGTTATGTTGTGCTTTCGATGACCCCTCCATTTAATGTTGAAATATTTATTGCACATTTTCAAAACCACATACATTAGAGATGTGCACTATTGCTAGCAGTTGTATTGCCTTCACTGAGGTAGTATGAAGATGATAGAGCTATAATAAAGAAAGTTCTTTCACAATTTTGTACTAGTGTGTATTTTAAGTGTAATGGAAGTGAAGGGATTTGAGACATCCCCAATACATTAAAATTTGTTAGTTATAAAATTCGTTAAAAAATGCATTGCTGATATGAAACGAGCTGAACCTTTAAATTTTGTGAATGCAAACTTAGCATAAATTAATTTTGTAGTTGTGTATGTTTAGTAGGGATGGAATTGCTTCACCAACCATCTGTGTCCATAATAAAACATAAATTTTCTTAATTGTTTTCTTTTCATTGTTTAATAATTTTTTGAATTAAAAATTAGAATGTGTTTCTAAGAGTCAAAAATTCATAGTATGTAGATGCCTATGTCTTGATCTTCCACAATTGGTCGAGGTGATGTAGGAAAGTTTCTTCTAGTCTTGGAGCATCTGTATATTGAGGCCAAGACGAGAAGCTATGTGTAACAACTAGATGTAATTCTCTTCAAGTGTAGTTGTTTTTGTGTAACTTAGCATTTATGATGGAATAAACTTAAATGTTTCTAAATCTCGAGAATTTTTGAGAAGCAATGAAATAAGGATATTTAATTATGTCTCAGTACCTTAAAAAATGCATTGTTTTATAAGAAAATCTTGTGAAATGGTTATTTTAAAATCTATGGTGTTACAATGGAGCATATGCATATAATAATGCTTTTGTTTCTCACAAAAATGAAATTTCAAGAACCTTTGTCCCAGAGAATTTTCTCATTTTTGGGCTTTGAAAGTTAAACGAGGACCAACGAAGTTTCATGGGTACCAACATAGTACTTTATAATATAGTTAGAATTTGTTTTTGGTGGGAAGGGAAAAAAAGTTAATTTATTCAAAAGATTTACTTAAATTTTGCACTTGCAAAACTTGAATGCTCATTGATTCCAAGGGGTGATTGATTACTCAATTTTATGAAACTGAGAACTTGAGTGGCTATAGATAGTTTGAGAGAAATTCCATTCAGAACCTTGATAACCTGAAGCTGCTCGGCATGCATAGAAACTTGGAAGTTCTGGTGGTGCAGAGGTGGACAGATTTTGGGGGGTGATAATTGTTGAGGTAATTAGGTGATGTTCATGTATTAAATGTTTAATTTTGTCTAATCTTGTGGATTGTTACTACTTCTAGGTTACGGGCAAGTGTGGATCGGTACAGGTGCGCTTGATCCCAGCTCCAAGAGGAACTGGTATTGTGTCTGCCCCTGTGCCGAAGAAGTTGCTGCAGATGGCTGGAATTGAAGACTGTTATACTTCAGCCCGTGGTTCCACAGGCACTCTGGGTAACTTTGGTAAGTAATTTAACTTTCTGGGCGACTTATCAGTGGTTTTTCTTGCAACAGCCTTTTATTGAACATTACTAATTTGTGATTTCAGCCAAAGCTACTTATGCTGCTATTGCAAAGACATATGCCTACCTTACCCCTGATTTATGGAAGGAACAGGAATTGAACAAATCACCATACCAAGAGTTCGCAGATTTTCTGTCCAAGAAATACATTGGAATTTCAACTCGTGATGCATAAGCAATTTTGTTCAATGTAAAACTATTGGGGCAACAAATACAATAAAAGAGTTTTGAACCATAATAGTTTCTTGTAGGTATTTTATATTGTATTTTTTACAGAAACAAATGATACTTGAAGAATATTATGAGAGATTGGTAGGTAAGTAGTTTGTAATGGTTCCCATTTTCATTTCATATTTTTGTTTAGGCTGCAGTTAGTCATAATTTAGGTTTTTTTCCTGTAGAAATGTTTTTGATGAAGTCATTTAAGGAATATCCATTTTAACTTTGCATTACTTCTTTTTTTAGGTAGTTTTCATTTTTGAAGGTAGTTTTCATTTGGAAATGGTGACAATTTAATTGTCCTGCTACATCCTTTCCTCTAGGTTATCTGGTTAATGTCTGAGAAGTATGTTCTTAATGTTTCTTGCTGCTTCCAAGATTTAATTTGAGATCTTGTTACATTCTTAGTTTTTTGATGCATTGTATGAATCACCATCCTGATGCTAAGAATGCTGGTGATGCTTCGGAAAGTGGTGGAACAATTCTCATAATTTGCCAGTTTTTGAGTTGGGTGTAATAAAATTTTTTATATCCAAAGACAGGATTCCTGTTGAACTATATATTCTTTGCCAACTTGAAATTGGATGAAACCTTGGCAGAAAATTGGATCTTGAAACTATTCTTAGTACTTGTTTTTGTAAGAGATTGCACGTTATGGGGGTTACTGCAATATTGCAAGTTTTGGGTAATTCTGGCAGAAAATT
This sequence comes from Gryllus bimaculatus, assembly GCA_017312745.1. Lineage (NCBI taxonomy): Eukaryota > Metazoa > Arthropoda > Insecta > Orthoptera > Gryllidae > Gryllus > Gryllus bimaculatus. The sequence goes on along the minus strand of BOPP01000004.1, from coordinate 522,316 downwards.
ACTGCGATTATCCAATTGTAAGCCAACCTCCCCCACCCCCTTTTTTCATAGTTTAAAAATTGACGCTTAGCCTAGAATCAGTATCATGTTCTTATAACTTAGCTGACACCACACATCTGTAATGTTGCCTATTTTTCATTGGCCACGCTGCCAGGGTGGAAACAGGATAAAAACCACATGAAGCCATCACATATATTAATTTGAAATATAAAGTTGTTGGATAAAATGAGTGTCGGTTGGAGTAAAACGGATTTCTTACCTCGTGACACGCATGGATCTGGCCACCAAGCCTGGGACCAACTCGGTCGGTTGTTCTTTTTCAGTGATCTTGGGCTAATCTTTCCCAAGTGTGTGCTTCAATAGATGACGCCTAGAGTATTCTTAGAAGTTGTTGCAAGGCCTTTTAAAGTGTTTAATCACAAATGCATTTGATGGCAGTGAAGATGACCTTGTCATGGACAAAAGTGACAGTAAAGTGAGGTATCTGATGACATCTCCGTCCGATGATTGCATCAGTCAATCATCCCTAAAATGTATAGGATCAGTGATCAGTGTGTGTTAAGCATTAAATGTATTGCTTACGTTTAAATAAATAAATTTCCTTATTTTATTTTAATATAATTGTCTAAATACGGTACACCTTTTGACTACACTAATGGTACATCCACACTGAACTAATTTGAAAATTTTATTGCATAAAATATTTTTATATTTTGTTTTAATTTCTTTTTTAAAGGTGTTATGCAAAAAGAAATTAAAAAATTGACACAACCCAGGACAGTGCTTTTGGGTGGTTGTGTGATGAGTGCCGTTTAGTATAATATGTATTAATATAATTTTAATATATATCAATTATGCATTTTGTTGCCCTATGAACTGAGCATCTATGCCTTTCATGATATCTAGTGTTACTGCAACGGATATGCAGTGTTACTACAAACAAGGTCACTGCCCTTGGTTGCAGTCTCTGAGCCAACACTGTTGTCTCTTCCCAATCAGATCATATCCATTTGTCAGTCTTTGCTCAACTTACCAATAAGAGAATGCATGCAAAAGTCACATTTGACTTAGTCGGGTGCAAGGCTTAGTGGCAAGCACACTGCATTTTAAATACATTGTATTTCTCGGAACAGACGATGCCCTATGAGGTAGAGAGAATAATCAGTTTTTGATCGCTTTTAGCCATGTACACACTAACTCCAGGGTCATGCTCTGCAAACGAATAAGTGTAAATGTAGAATAGTTTTCCTGTCTGAATCATTAATTGCTAAAAGATAATAATGGTAAATTATGAAGAGAAAAATTAAGAATATCTCTTGTGTAACTTAGTTATTTTTCATTTCTGAAGGTGTATTTGCATGTATAATGCTAATATATTGTATGGAAAATGTTCAGAATATTGAATATGGATTGCTTAAACAATATATACAAACTATTATAATAACACTAAAATGAAATTTCAATCACCTTAAATATCACATTCAAAATGTAAAATAAATTGGTAAATGGCATTACTGGAGTTAGTCTACACAAGTGTTGCAAATTTTTGATATTTTTATTGCAGGTTTTAGTGTTTTTTACTGCATGAAAATCTGGTCCTTACTGTAAACCATGCGGCATGGTACAAAGTCTTTGAGCCTGTTAGTCAAAGTGAGTGCAGTGATACGTTCAATGTGGCTTCCCCCACCCCATGAAGTTGGCAGATTGGTGGTGGTAGAATTTTTAATTTTCAAAAATTATTTTTTTGAAAACAAGGCTATACAATTTTACACCATTAAAATTATTTACCATTTTCTAGCATATATTCATAAAATTAAGGAAGGATTCTTTGAGATGAATGTTGGTGCTTCTAGATTTTCCTATTCAAATCAAATATGGGGCACTAATTTATTTTGCTCTTTGTAAACTTCAACGGATATAAAAGCCTATGGAGTGTGAAAAGCATAAGGAATAACAGTATGTCATTAGTGTAGGGCCTTCCTCTTCTTCCCTTTACCCTTTACAGTAAACAGCTGAGACTCTTTGAGATGATGCAGAGTGGTCAGGCTTGCAGGATCTGTTTTTAATTGTTTACTCGTTATAATCTTTAATAAACTTGGTCACTAAATTTAAATGGTTTTTAAACATGTCATCAGTCTCAATGCTACCTGACATTGCTGTAAGCCATTAGGGCCATCTCTGATTCTCAAATTTGGTAGTCAGAAAATGCTGAGGGGAGGTAATTTTTTGTCTTTATCATCACTTTTCTGTCGATGTTTCAACAATAGGAATTATTTTTTATCTTTCCATGCACTTTGGCTAATTTGCAAATTGGCCGGTTTATATTCACTGTCTACAAAATGGTACTGTGCCGTAATGAGTAGCTGATATGCGATAATGGGTATGGGAGTGCTGGTGAGAAGAGGCCTTCCATTCCACAGTTATTCCGATTTCTCTATGCATTTCCAAGATTGGCTGTGGGTCTTCCAAGACTTTTATGAATAGACCTTGAGTATGATGGGCGAAGTGTAATCCAATGCATAGTTATCCAAAATAATTCTTGTGAACGCACAAGCCCGCAGCACGTGGACAATCAACTTTCCAAAATCTGAATGAATTGAGATGTCAAGCCTTTTTCTTCAGAAATTGTTTTAACATGAACATGTAATTAATTTTTAAGGTTGAGCAATTGAATTTTATGGATGTTAACATTTTAACCAAATCTTTTATTGTGTAGTTTTTCATTCTTAACATTAATGTATTCTTAAACTTGTTATTTGTGTGCATGTCCCTTTTTTGTTCTGGATGGTTTACTAATGAACAGACTTGTCAGACGTTATGTGCAAGTTAAATGGATGAATTAAGTAGTTGATAGTGATTTAACTATTTCTGTCAATACATCTGGGACTTTGTTACTACACTTTAAAATCTTCCTTTGATTGGCATCACTGTATTCTGCTGGTTTTTATTTACCAATATTTGTAACTTATTCTTGTCCGGTTGCCATGTCTGCGTGCTCAGGCATTAACATGTGAAAAATATCTAAACATGAAAAGTTTTTTGTCCCTTCACACCCTGAAGTTCATTTTGTTTTCAATGGATTGGTTTTCCTTGGCTGTAGTAGCTAATGTTGATATCAAGTAGCCCTCGAAGTTCACTGGAGAGGCTTCTTATCACAGTCTTTGGATTTTGTCTTAGAGCATTGTCTCCCAGTGCTGTTATGAACTAAATAGTTCGCTTGCTTCCTCTGATTCCACATTAAAGATATCGATCTGCCTCATATTTTTAAAAAGTTTTTAATATATATTGAGGTTATCTTGGAATTAACGATTATAAGTTCATAAATTTGTGACAACTAAAGCTGTTTTTGGAAACAATTTCAAAAGCAGGTTTTCGTTTGGCCACAAAAACGGTGTGCAGGATAGACGGGCAGTGCCATAAAATGCCATTTCTTGAATGATTTCTAGCTACAGGAAAGCTCGCTGTAATGCTTATATACAAATAGTTAAGAATACGCTTTAATGCACGAGTACGTGTTATGAAAATGATTGGGAGGTTTCAAATTTGAATGAATGCAATAAAGCAACAATATAGAAGTTGTATACGCTATACAGTTGTAAAAAGTTCCCGGGGTTGAATCCAAATTAATTTTGGGAAAACTTTGTGGCGTCACGGGTATTTGACATTGTGCGAGACAACATGGTCGATTTGATCGCTACCTCACCACGATTCTAGCCAAAGAGTGTATATCTAGCTTGGATTGACTGAATGTATTACGACTTAATTACTTGTGCCTCAAACGCCAAATGACTTGTCATAACACAATCTGTGCCGTAAGATGTGTACTTGTGTGGACGATTTCTTGTGTCAAAAGAGGTAGTTTATAATGCTGGAATACAGGACAGTCTTCATACATGCTGAGATAAGAACAAAACATTACTCGCGGGCCGTGATCAGTGCTCTAGTATTGTTCCTCGTATTGTGTAACTTGTATAAAATGTTAATGAAATCGCCAAGGACATCATCGTTCGTCATCCTTTGACATATTTCATACAGTACTCTTGCCACCAGGAGAAAAAAAAATGTGATCGTAACCTTGGTGGCAATCTTGGACAAACCTCGATTCGGGGGATGGCGTACTGACCAATTGCCGACTACAGAGGAAGAACCGAAGTCGCAAAATGGTAGAGTTTGATGCAACTTGATGGGTGGAAAGGAGTACTAAAACCTGGATTTGTCAAGTTGTAAAAGCCTGTCTAGTCCAGAGAAATAACCTTCAAAATTTATGCAAACAGGGGTTATGAGACAAGTCACTGGAAAAATAAGTTCCCAGAGGTTGTTTTTTGTTGTTGGAATATTAACACTTTTTCATTTTATGCAAGTCGGTGCTTACTTACAGAAGGCATGTTCAGGAAAAGGAAAACTTTTGGGATGTCAGTGATTTTAAAGAAACTTAATTAAACTGTATGTCTGTAAAGAAATGTTTACACAAATGAAGAAAACCGGAAGTACTCCAATGCAAAGTAAAAGGATTTGCTAGACCTTCATTTTTAAGCTTTGAGACAAAATTATTATTTTACCATATTCCGCACCAGAATTCGCTTGTCAAATTTGTTTATTTGTGATTTTATTAGCTAGTGGCACACAGCATATAGTTGATATTAACCCATTAGTGCCTAGCGGGGCACAAATTATACGCGAATCAGTTCAATTTCGCACATATTTTATTGCTGGAATGGACAAGTTTAAACTTGTTCGGTGTTTTTCTCTTTTCTTCAATGTCCACATGTTCAGATTTGTTAGAGCAGTTGTGCCGATCCATCGTCAGATCCAAAAAATATTTTCTCGTAGAAAATGTTCGCCCTAGTCGAGACGTGGATAAATATAATTTCAAAATGATTGAATCAGTGAAACACGCATTTTGTACTAACATTCTAGAGGCTTCATAATCAGTACTTTCATTAAATGTATTACGTATCATTGTTGGAAAGAAACTTTATCCTTAGAAAAGTCACTGTGCCATTTATGGTACGCTAAGCACTAATGAGAGCATTTCAATTTGTATTTCATTTTCGATCTTTTAACGAAATTCTGGTAATGTTCACACAAATACAATTTGGTTTTGCCCATCAGGCAGGAGTTTTGTGTGATGTTCATTTGAATTTTTACAATTTTTAATAAAATCAGTATCTACCTCTCCAGCTCTAAATGGTATCTATTCATTCTGTCTTACTGCTCCTAAAAAGTGGTAATGATTTTCGGGCATATTCTGTATCTGGAAAATCTATCTTTTGGGTTCAATGGTGGTCAGCCAACATATTAGAACTATACTTGCCTTAATACCTGTGGTCATTATAGAAATTTACTAATGAAAACGCTCGCCAAGCTCATCACTGGCAGTCCCAAGATGTTCTGGTAGGAAGTTTTAAGTCTAAGAAGTTAATTTTCAGCCATGTTATATCTCTTAGGTCTATAAGAATGCAGTCGATCAACCACAATGTCTAGTTTTCCATTTTGTTTCCAAGGAAATTGCAATATAAATTTTTGAAATACTGTCAGGCTTCTTTTTCCACTAAATTTAACAGTTCGGGATGTTTATCAACCATTAATGACCGCATTTGTGAATATGAAAATCCCCCCCTTTTTTTTTTTTTTTCAATTTAGCATCTCTTAATTTGGGAAATTTCAAGTGCAAGAATCCATCAGGAAGTTTATCCATAGCTCTTAGGAAATTTCTCAATCCTCCTAATTATTTATGCGATGGAGGTAAATATATTTTTCAGGATTCACTAAATGGATACGTGACCCTTTTCCTGGACAGGTATACGAGATTCCTTTAATATTTGTCAAACAGAAATAAGTTGCTTAAATAGTACTTCGATGTTCCAAATGTAGGAATTGCAAATGGCAAATGGTGTACCATTTTTCAATCAAGACAACAGTCTTAACCACAAAACATATATTTGGGACCTAGCTCTTTTCAAAATCAACATCACAGCCGAAGTAATATGGATTTGATGCGCAATTATTTTGCGCAAGTTGCGTTAAATGCGTCTTTCCAGTCAATTCACCACAAATACAGCAGAACTTCTCTATGATTTACACGTTCTTGGCGTGACAATACAAATCACTTGAACACAGCTTACATAGTACACTTCTAAACTAGTGATGCGATATGGAAATTGTTTATAAATTTGCAACGTATTTTGTCTCGTATAAATGGTCTTACCTAGGGTCAAAATTCAGCATCGTTACAGCGACTAATACAGTGAGACATCCACTGTTGCATCACCATACACGTGTTTCAGTAATGAATGAGAATGGGCATTTCAGCCTTCTGCATTAAAGAATTCAATCACACAACGCTGTCACTTACGAACATCGATGTCGATTGCAATGGATTTCTTACGAGCATCGATACTGCAATGGATTGTAGACGGTGGTTTGAGAAATAGTGCTACATTATTTTTTTTTTAACTTAACTAACTTTATCGAAGTAGAAAATACAGGAATCGTTCTGGATGGCCGAGGTGGCTAGGAGCGTGTACTGATCCAGCGCTTCATTCTGAAGGGTCGCGGGTTCGGATCCTGCCTTCGCCATGGTTGTTTGTCCCTTCTCTCATGTGTATTGTCGCCAAGGGCATCGCGTTCTACTGACCCCAGATCAGTGGAACCCGCACTTATCTTAATGTTTAGTGTACGGTCGAATATGCGTCCCATCGGGACATAAACGGTAACTGGCTGTCGGTGGGAAAAATCTCTGGGAAGAATAAAAGGATACATTACTTTCTGACTGACCTACGTAAATAATCTTCCATTAATAACAGCTTCAAACAGATGTGCCATTTAAATAGGTTAATCTGGAGTCTCAGTACAGAAAGAGTGACGTACGAATGAAATGTTGACATTTTGAATTCAGTGCGCCAAAGTCACACTTTCGTAGTTCGTCCATACATTATTTGTTTAGCACGAAGTCAGGGAAATTTACGTATAATAATCTTCAGTTTTAGATATCCTAGGTGGCAGCCAAGTTTATTCAGGTCGTCCCAGTGTTTTGTTTACCTTGCAGTACTCGATTGTTTTATATGGCCATGGCGTCTTAGTAGTACACGTATAGCAAAATCCATTTGCCGCACGAGAAGAGAAGGTGCTAATATGAACCCCCACTTTTATTTCGACTTGAAAAATAAAAGCTTTTTTTAAAAACGAATATAACTTAAACTTCTATATTTGTGTAAATTATATAAACGTATGAACTTTATTAAGTGCTCAGAAAATAGGTAAAACAGCAATAATTGAAAAGAAGTCATAATTAAAAACAAAAACAAAAAACAAATAAACTTATATGTTGGTATTATGAGCCTCTTAAATGTGTGTTAAGACATGGGTTTAGAGAAACGAATTACATATTTACGTATGTAAATGTTCTTTTGTTACAAACAAAGGAAAATAAAAATCATTTGCAAAAAAAAATCACAAATGTAAATGTCCTTTTCGGCTCCAGCACAGTCATTGGGCGCCCCCATTTCACACAATTCTCTGGGCCAACAGTACTCCCAGGTGGTCGGCTGAAAATAGGCTACCACAAAACAAACAAGGCGTTCGGCCATCACTGGGACTTTCAACCTCTACTAGTGATTTCATAACATAATCGTGATTTGACAGAGTAGTCTGATTCTTCTGGCTTCTCAAGAAATTTCCGGTTTGATAGCTTGCTCATGTACGGATGTGGTTTTCTTACCAGTCTGTTTTGGAATTTTCGCATGTCCATTTTTAAGTTTCTCTGTATCTGCATGCATGTTTCTTTTCTCCAGACGCCTTGAGAACCTCCTTGTAAAGAGATGTGATAAGGAATGCCTTTGAAGCTAAAACCTGCTTGTGATGATTGATAAAATAGTTGAACAAATTTCTACCGGCGAATGTATCTTCTGTGAATAAGGTGTTTAATTTCACTTCTTTCACAGAGTTGGAGCGCTATTCCGCGAAAATCTATTCTGGGGAGACCTCACAATTTACTTGCCATAACAAGCAAATACTAGACTTTTTTTAGCTCACCCCAATATAGATTTTCTTCCTAATGTAGTTAAAACTGCTTCTTCTAAAGATTTGTCAACGCGAAAAAGCCTTTGAAGAGTAGGTCTTGGTACGAGAAACGTTGTGGACCCTATTTCAAATCCATTTTCTTGCTCTTAACTGCTTGGACTGAACCATGTCTTCAGTATTTCGGTTTTTAATTTCTCGCCTTACGAATACTTCGTCAGAAGAGAGTGTTATGTAAATGTGCGCCAGAAAAGGCTGAAATTCTGCCAGAAAAAAACTTATTGCCGGGTTCTGGTAACAAAGAAGTGGATAACTCCTGTTGTTAAATTAAAAAAAAATCATCGAACTCGTATTGCTAGGAACTATATTTTGTTGATTCTTCATGCCGAAAAATCGTTTGACTGCAAACGTCCGTCTGTCTGTCCTTCTGTGGTCAACGCTGGCGCCTAAACCTTTCAGCCGATTTTCTTCAAAATTGATATTCCTCAATCGATCTGAATGAACTCGTGGCTCTGGGAGTTTCAAACGAATATTTTGATTTTAGAGTGTACTTCACATTAAGCTTCGAACACATTTTCAAAATTTTCGCAAACACTGCTCCTAATTTTGTGATTAAATTGTTAAATAGTAGGAAGGACGTTTAAGGGAATGGTTTAAATATCATATTTGTTAACTTCTCCGACTTTTGGAAAATTGCAAAAAACTATTTTGAAACTACAAACTTGAAAATAGAGGTTTATGGCTGTATGTCTGTTGTACAAAATTAGGTCTTTAAAAAAGGTCATGTACATTTTTTTTGTAAAAGTTTGTAGTTTTTGCGTCATCTGCGCTTGAAATGCTAGAAAAAAATCAAAACTAGAAAATTGAATATATTTTTGTGTCAGAAAAAGTTTGTTGTAGAAAATTAGCTATTTAAATAAATAACTAGTGGTGCTATTGAATGGCACAGACTTTCTCGCAGTATTTAGGTTTCTAATCTTTTTAGTCTGAACTAGGATTTTAGTTGTTCTCATATACCTTCTTTGGTCACCCAAAGGACATTTTAATTTTTTTGATTTTCTGGCTTCCTAATGCTTGAACTGAAACCCCCATACGCTTATTACTGTTACATAAGTTTAAAACTCGTGTACTACCAGGGTGGCTAATTGGTGTTTACGTACTCAGCTTTTCGGAGGGCAAGTTCGCTGCCTCGAGTCTTGGTCAGTAATTATTATTTGCGACAATTCTGTTGCCGCAGGAAATAATTGATAATTTCAGAAACTTTATTGAAAAATATTTGAAGCAATTCTAATCGCAAATACTAATGCAGATAAATAATCTGGAAGTGTCTGAATGTGATTTTCGAGTTTTCCACTTCTAAACAATTTTCCACATCTCATATTGGATTAGTAAAACGTATGTCTCGACAAATCAATTGTCTTTTGTCGCTTATGACTTATGGATGTGCCAATTCTGTGTCTGACCCAGGTGGCCGAAGTGGGTAAATGTAGGTTTCGGACTCAGCGGTTCGGAGGGAAGTGCCACTGGTTGGAGCCTACCTCGGGGGTAATTATTTGTCACAAGACTATTAGCGCTGAAAACTATTGGGAATTACAGAAACTTCATTGAAAATCAAATTGAAGCAATTCTACTCACAAATACAGTCTATTAAGATACTAAATAAACTGAAAGTGTCTATATACCATTTTCATATTTTGGAATTTTCAACTAGTGTACAACTCTCTTGTTCTATTTGTAAAACATATCTCACATCAAATCAATTTAATATTGCGAAACATTTAGAAACATCGCGAGAAAGTATGTGCTTCGGCCGCACCACTAATTAAAAAAAAAAAAAAAGATGCGTCTGCATTGACGCAACGCGTCTCCCAACCCCTTGGGGCGTTGAGCGCTTTGACTTAAGAGTAATCCGCCATTAAAATTACCTGTCTTTGTCACGTCTCATCGCCGTCATTTGTCAAGAGGACCGCCAGGTATCAGTTCCGCGTACGGGTAACCTACTACGCGCTTCTGCGTTACTACACAATGGTCAGAATTGAGAAGGAATTAGGATAGGAGCAGGGTTTAGGACACTTCACAGACGATCTCTTTGCGGATGATACGAATATTATGTGCTATATAGAATTAGTAACTAGTGATATATCAAATGTTTAAAACTGGTTTCGTAATAACAAATTAATTGTAAACGAAGAGAAAAACTGTTTCAATGTAGTTTTCCATTTCAAATAAACATTGAAAATGAACGATGTGCCATTGATTGATGATAAAGTAGCAAATTTTGGGGTCTTTCAATTCAGCCTTAAATGGACCGTCCATTTGAATGAATTGAACATAATAATAATAATAATAATAATAATAATAATAATAATAATAATAATATGTCATGCGTTCATAGTTCATTCAAATTCAGTCATCCTTCTTTCTTCTCGTGTATATTTAGCGAATGTTCATTTCCGTCTGTGATTTTCTTAGTGCTTTTGCCGTCTGTGATCTTTTTAGTGCTTAGTCGAGAACAAGCACCTCGACAACTGCATGAACCACCTTTGAAGATAAAGCTGGAGGCTCAGATCAGATGTAGCAGTTGTGGAAGCCTATCTGAGGGGAAATAAAAGCAAAAAGATGAGAAAAGCATAAAAAGTCATGAGAATGCATCGCAAACACGCAGCGTAAATGAGTAAATAATAGAATATATAGATACTCTGAAACAGAAACTTAGCCTTTACAGCAAAAGATTGTGACGCTATAATAAGAGTTTAAAGCGCAGAAATGACAACCAAACATTTAATAGAAACCAAAAAGTGTTTTATAGGAGATTGAAAGGAGAAATTCAGAATGTTCAGCTGCTTGTGAAGTCAACTGTAGAAGAATTCTGGAGTGGAATATGGTCAACAGAAGGCCACTTCCAAAACAGCACATCATGGATGAATGATGTTACAAATCCTACTGATTCTATCATACACGGAAACCAGTGAAATTCCTATGGATATCTTACGAGCTACTATTCGTAAGCTGGCTAATTGTAAATGCCCTGGCCTTGATGGGCTTTATAACGTCTGGTTCAATAGATTCAAATGTCTCTATGAAAATATCTTGACACTTTTAAAACATTACCTGAAAAATTCGGAAGAAACTCCAGACATCTTGAGTGAGGGAGTTATATACTTTAAACCAAAAGTAAATGACACTACACATCCAGAGAATTATCGACCAATAACATGCCTCAATGCATTATACAAGATCATGATTGGCTGTCTACAAACGATCATCAAACAACATTGTACACAAAATGGTATCATCTCGAAAACCCAAATAGGAAGCTGCAAGGGCTCATTGGGAAGTAGAGAACAGTTAGTAATAGGCAGTGTTATCATGTCTCAGGCGTGTGAAAAAAAGAGCAACCTGTACGTGTTTTATAGATTATAAAAAGGCTTTCCACATGGCCCCTCATGATTGGCTCATCTTTATCCTTAGAATATACAGTATAAACCCTGATTGAGAAATTCCTCAAGACTATAATGAACCACTGATGTACGAGAATACACATACATTTAGAGAACGAGAGAGTAGTCCCAAAGAGTTTGAAGATCAAGCGATTAATATTTCAAGGAGATAGTCTCAGTTCGGTTTGTTTCTGCCTGTCCATAAACATACTGTCGTATACTCGTATACTGGACAACCCAATATTGGTATTTGAACTGATAGGCCAAGAGAAATGTAGGGTTACAAATTTGGCATACATGGATGACGTAAAAATAATTTTCTGGTACACTTCAGGGTTTGAAAAATCTAAGATATATCACTGAAAGATTCTCTAGGCATGCAGTTTGGTATAGAATAATGTAGAATACAAAGTATTCAAACGGGAAAGCTCACAGACAGTGCAGAGCACGAGATAGCATCAAGAGAGATCATCGCAGCATTGGGAATGGATGAGTTCATAAGTATCTGGGGATACAACAAAATAAAATGACCATACACTGTCATGTAAAAGAGAAGTTAAAACAGAGTTTACCAACAGATTGAATACCATACTCACAACTTCCCTCAACTCTCGTAATCTGACTAGAGCAATTAATATATATGCCATACCTGTGATTACCTACTCATTAGGCATTATAAAATGGACCATAACCGGTTTGGACTCGCTGGAGGGATCATAAGGTTCCAAATGACTCTGTTCAAATACCACCATCCAAAAAGTTCTATTCAAAGAATAACACAACCAAGAAAACAAGGGGGTAGAGGTATCTTAAAGATTGGTAATCTCCATGAAAAACAGATGATGGACATGAGAGAGTAGTTCAATGGGAAAGCCTTGTCATGGAGCAAGTAGATGAGAACTATACACCCCTCAACCTTAAAAAGCAAAATGTCGTACAGGAACTATCAACTCAAGCCGAGGAGTTAAACAAAAAAATAATACTTCATGGTATATATCCCACAGAAATAGGCAAATCAAATGTGTACGTCTGCTTATCGTAGAAGTGGCTAAAAATAGAATATATCTACCTCGAGTCTGAAGGATTCTTAATAGCAATCCAGGACCAGGTAATTGCGACAAAAACTTATCTCAAGCACATTTTTAAAGACCTAAAGGCCCATTAAAGATCAGCTAAATGCTATCCCCCTGATAAAAATTAATGCATCTGTCTCTGAGAGAACATTTCTGAGGCCCAGTAAATGCAAGTCGATTCAAGTCAGCCTATTCGCGAGCAAAAAGACAAGAAACTAACATTGAGATATCAGGGCAAATTTTAGAGGGAGTTATAAATGGTCAAGCTTGACATACCTGGTGCTGATGATTCTCTTGATGTGCCCGAACCTGCAGGGAACTGTTTCTAACGAATTTCATCGTGACAATGCCGACCTGGGTAGCCGAGGTGAATCTTGGCAGTGCCGGGCGCGTTTCGGCAGTATCGGCTCGAAAGGTCACGACTCAAAGGTTGAATTAGCGTCGGTTAGCTTTGTGGCGTGGTCGGTACTCTCCCAAGCAACATGTATCACCTTTCACACCGTTTCCTTCCATTCATACCTGGCCTGGATGGCGTAGGAATGCAGTGCATTTCAGTTCAAGTATACGTTACATTTTGACTGACGGTTCGAATTCCGCCGTCGAACCGTAAGGCATGGATGTTATTTAGTAACATTCCTGGCATTCAATACCTTACCTTTAAATCCGAATCTTGGCCTCAATTCGTTTCCCTTCCCCGGTGGAGGTGTGCGAATGTAGAGAATGGTAGGTGCACGGCATCTGGGACGCAGGGCCATCGAGGTGTGTCCTGGCTTCTTTCCTCTACACCAGAATGAGCACGATGTGTTTACGAGCTTCGCTTAGCAGAAGATAGTATGAGTAATATGTGATGCGGGCTCGCGATGAACGGGGACCTGATAGGTATTGCGATGGTTGTCCCTCGAATAAATAGAAATAGCCTCAGCCGACGAGGGGTCTACGTCTATGGGGTTCCAGAAGGTGTTAGGTTGTAAATCAGGAAAATATCTACAGACATAGTTACGTATTCCAACATTGGGACATCGTGGGATTTTCGTGTCTAAATTTCTTGAAAGTCACATTGTTTCTAAACGCGATTGGATTTTTGAATGTCTTGAGTTACTTGTAGGCTGGGGATCAGGGCCGTATTAATGCATTAAGGGGCTCTAAGCGTAGTTAAACAATGGGCTTCGGTAATATTAAAAATTGAACTGAGGTAATCAGTATGTATGAAAACAAACTATAACCTTTGCAACTTCGAAAATTAATACTCAAATAATTTTAATATTTATACAATTAACATTTATACACTATACAATTTTGGTAAAAAAAAGAATGTGGTATCCCTTTTCATCGGACGCCTTAGCGCGTGCTATATCTGCTTGTGTGTTAATTCAACTCTACTAATGCATCATCCTCATTAATTCATGTTCGTCACAAGATTCAACAACAAAGTACACACATTTTTCTGTAAGAGATTCTCAAAAAAGCAATAAAATTGTGCTGGGTGTGTTCTGTTTGTGGGGTGGTTTTGGGTATGAAGAAAAATAAGACAATTTTTCTCCATTAGAAATTATATTCGAAAGCACTAGGCAGAGTAAACACTTTCAGCGTCGCATGACCAACACTACTAGAAGAGATCGTGGTGTGGTGGTAAGACAGAAATAGATAACCGTTTAAAAACAGAATGTCTGCCATGCGTCACTATAAACAATTTTGATTTATATGCTGCTCTCGCTGCATAATGTAAATATATCTGAAAGCACCACTAACGTTGCAATTCAGTATACCAGTTATTACAAGTTTTTGATGGAATTTAGTAAGGCAATGTATTTCTCAATTGCAAAGAAAATTCAAACTTTTTAGAGAAATTATCCTTATCATGTACGTAGGTTACATGATCTTAAACTATTACTTAGGAACTGGAAGAAACAACATTTATTCACTTGTTTAATTAGACGGTTTTGTGAGTCACTGAATTCCCTCTACACTCACAATTGATTGAAGTGGCACTCTGATGGAATGCTGCGATAATCATGTCAGCATGTGAAATGCAGAAGAACTCTGATGTCTTCATCTAAGTTGTTTTATTACCACAATTACGGAATTAGTTTTCCATTATTCTTGATGCACACATATTCCATCATGACTTAACACCAAAAATTTTCGCTTATGATTCACTTTCACATTTTCCAATTTCATGGAATTTACACAGAATAACGTGGCAACAGGGCAACTTGGACAAGTGCAACGTTTGATAGCAATGGTGTCAAAGTGTGTCTGTTTCAGTTGGCGATCCACGAGGAATAATCCTTAGGAAAGTTTCAGTTTTGGAGACAGGTGTTACTATAGACTAACAATATACGGCATAAGATGAAGCGATGCATTTTGATATGTTTCAAGAACAATGTGGGCACTTAATTCAAGCTATTATCTACGTCTTTTCGAACCCACAAAATGTCAATTACTTGCGCCTCTTTCATTTTCTGTCTTTTCTAGAATTTGGACGGCTATATTATTTCTCCCAACACTCTCAAAATGGACTGTAGGTATGGACATTAGACATACGGGAGACCAGGATTAAGTGGTTTCCAGGGATATGTGGTTAATTTTATTTCCAGAACTGTAAAGTGTGTGGACTTACTTAATAGTTTATCTTCGAAATTCTTACGAGATATTTAATGTACAATACTGTCGTGTCCTTTTGCTCGGCAACCCAATACGGGCTTTGACCGATCAGCAGTGGCCCAGTCTCTCGGCTATGAGATAGGGGTTGTGTTGGAAGCCATCCTTCGACCGTAATATTTACTGGTCTTCATAATCTTAGGGTATGCTTTCTCATCGTCACTCAGCAATAAATACTGGAGCATTTGTAAGTAAAGCGCACAGTTATAATTTTGCTCCGGACGGGAATCGCACCGTAACAAACTAGCCACCGAGGTGTACAATGCTAAAATGGTCCATTTTACGAAAAAATGTTTGCATATTCAGGTCCTATCCCGAAGGTTAGTGTCCCAACATGTCCCAAGTCGAAATACAACAATATTGACGAAAGACGCGAATATAAAAGGTTCAGGGAGGTATTAATTGTGTCCGGTAAATAGATTGTCCTAAAATATCAATAGTTTTCTAAGGAACTTTAAGAAATTAGAGTGTGAATCAACTGTTTGTTGATTTAAGATACTATTCGATTATTTTCCCGATCTGGCTGACTGCCCTCCATTTTTAAATGCGTGAGTGCCATAGCATTATTTGAGTTTATTTTATTTTTTAGCCTCCGTTCTGAATAGCAGGTTTGCTGTGAAATTTCAAATTATAATTGTTTGACCTTAACCGGTTAACCGGGGATGTTTTAGATTATTTTTACTGATATTGTTCAACACACAGGTACTCTGTTTTAGTTTGAGATGCGAAGTAAAGTTTATTTTATATTGACATTTCCAGGCAACACTTGTGTAATCAATTGCGTTGCTATTTCATTTATTGTTGCTGGAGGTGTTTAATGAAGCGCCATGTATTTACGTGGTGAGCAATGACTAATCTTCAGATCTGGAAGAAAATACCATGAATTACTTTACTTTGGACCTTGATATACAGAGAAATGCATATCTGATAAGTACTCGACTTTATTGATTTACTCGATTTTAGTTTAGTGGACTTTATTGAAGACTGGACTCGTAAACTCAAAACAATATGTTGCTAGACTAATCTCTTGATCGAATGAAAAGGACAATGCTTTTGGACATTTTGGAATTGGCCGTTCTCTACATGGACGTTTTCTATGAGAAAAAATCTTTGAAGAGCATCGTTGGATGATTCCATCACTAACAGAGCTTGGTTGAATTATCTTAATACGTGAACTGTCTGCAACGGAAAAGGAGATGCGGATGTGAAATGTGAAAGTTCACTCACTTTAAAAAGTCATATTTTTGCAAATTTTAGCTAATTAAAAATTTCAAATGGGTGAAAAAAGGCTGAAGAATTTTAAAAATAATCGTAGAAATCTACCTCTCTTCCGTTAAAATTTTCGATTTCATAAACAACTAAACTTGAAATACCGTTGGGGGTCACAAAGCGATCCAAGTAAATCCGTCATTATGAATTCTATCTTTATTCTCGCGAAAATTTAATATTAAGATATCCGGTAGATGGAAAATTGTTTCTGTGCGTAAAATATCGTACGCAGTTATCTTAATTGACATCTCTATACCTAGAGAACATCAATGCGCGATACCAACGGCGGAACCCACAATAAATCGCAAAGTAATTGAAGAATTGTATATATTTAATTTACTAAGTGTACATGAATCTAGCAAAATATTACAATGATTTTCTCATTATATTTCTATTTATATTAAAATATATTCAGTTTTTGAGCTGCAGCAAGGTTTTAGAGGTTCACACATTTTGAGTGTTTTCTGTATTTGCGGGACTTTCTACAGAGACGCGGATGGCCACGCTCTAGTTTTGAAATTTCTATTTTGACTGCTAAACCTCTGGTTCCAAATTCAGTATGCTGCTTCGATTGAACAACTGTCCTCTGCTTCGACAAATAAGATTTCAACTTTGCTTTGGGAATGTCTAATTGAAAGATAATTCTGCAGTTTCCACGAAATTTTTATGCATTACGACGGATTCGAGTTGTTTTGTGAACGTCCGTCAAGTGACGGGAGACGAAACTATCACTAAGGATTCATAAAAATTGTAATAATAAATACCCTAATTATTGAAACAGAAACTCCTTACGTAAACAACGCTAGAGCGGGGGAAAATCGATTCCTGTATTCGTCGTTGATACTCCATTGATGTGCGTTTGTTGACGCAGATAACATTTTTGATTTGAGCATGTGGTTTCATTTTCAATATATTCAATGTTGATATGTATTAAATTCACAATAAAGAAATCAAAACGAGAATAAATGGAAATGAGAATGCATTGAAACATCATTTTCATACGCGCTTCCTTTTTTGGAAACGGATGAGGCGAGTGCAGAAAGTGGAAATAGATTAAGACATATGAATAGATTAAGATTTTAAAAATCGGAAGTGCTTAAAAGAATAAACGTTGATGCGAAGTAAAAATAACAGAATTTACATACAAAACGGAGTGATAAAAGAAATGAAAACAATTTTTACAGGTACAAAAATGATATGAGATTCCATCTTTACCTGTCGATCGAAGGAAAGAAGTGAGTCACAATAAAAAATGAAAACTCCGATAGATACAATATTATAACTAATGTTTGCAAAATAAATTATATTTTGAAAAGTATCAAATCTGCTTTTTTATGTAAAAATTTCACCAAAATTGAAGACATGCTCACTTACCCCAGGAATTTTGAATGTTGAATTTTCGTCCGTCTTTGTTTTTTCCTGTACTTCGATTAAATAAGAAGTGATGTGCTCATAGTATTTGCTAAATAGCGTAGTGAAAGAATCATTCAAAAAATAGATTTTACTTACATCATTAAATTCTCTATTTTCTGTGAGGACATTGTGTTTGAAAAAGCTAACTGGTAAGCTCTAGTCTCCTTAACCGCAGACGGGAACGCGAGGAAGGTACCAGCAATATTTAGCAAGAATTGTATTTTTCCCTTTAGTTAATCATTTTATTACGAGAATTACCAAATTTTATTTCAGGTTATGTTTTGTATAGTATGTGATAACAATGTGCATACAATTGAAAACATACATTGCAAACAATGTGTTAAAATATTAATACGGTCCTGCCATCGTAGAGAAATGCAATGCCTCACGGCATCAACGTTACTGTACATAATAAACGCTGACTCCAGCGGCGGAGATAGCTAAGGTTTGAGCGCAGTGGCGGTGTTCGAATTCGAATTCCGCCTGAGTGTGAAGAGGAAGTTAAGGGCTTTGTCATCCGCCATGCGTACACTCTCCAATATTTCCCAGCCTGACTGTGTGGTATAGGAGCTTGGGCTGTGAGACAAGAACAAGATTCACATGGGCGTGCCATTCCCTAGTACATGCCCTCACGCGGGTGCCAGTTTTGGCTGGCGGCGTCATGTTGCATCCCGAATGTGCCTACGCCAGGTAGGTGCGGCCGTGGTTCCTCTATCCGCTAATACGAGACTAGCATGTTGGGGACTCACGGGATACGCTAGTGCCTCCAGAATAGTAAGGTACCTCCAGAATATACAGGTCCGTGGGCCATGTCGGTGATAGAATGGAGGAACACTGGTAAGTGCTAAGGAATGCGTACCTGGAGAAGAAGGGAGACGAAACCGCTGGGAAGAAGTGCCTGTACTTCTATAGCGGCGATGGCCAGAGCGCGGCACGTGAGACGCATGCGGACCTCCACTATTCTTGGAAACTCTGAGGCTAAAATGAAAATTATGTGTATGTAGTACCAAGAGATTTATTTTCATTTTTGAGATAACCTATTTGTGCGAGACATTAAATTCAACAATGAAGTTCATGAAATGGTGCGGTTCTAATCGATGTACATTTCAGTTTTTCAAACTTCTTTAACTGCCAGGATTCAAGCAGTTATGGGCCTAATTTCACATTTGAAGCAGTTTGTGTTAAGTCTTTATAATACGAATGTTTTAGGGTCTTCATTGAGTGAATGAATGTTTCAGATTGTAAATGTATTGTTTCTCTGTAGTAGTCTGCACTTCTGTTATAAATATCACTTAAATATTATTGCATTTAACCTTAAAATTGAGAAATATGCGTTGTAGCGGTCAGACCAGTCCATTTCCACTCCTGGGTCGGGGTTCTATTCCCTGTTAATCTGTGGGACGAAGGGAGTTCGCGCCAGGTTTTCTCAGGATTTTCCTTTTTCTGTCGTTTCACCATTCCTTTATCATTATTTATATCAGCAACTCCTCTTATCAAAATCATTTGTCTTTATGTACAGCTATAGCTTAGCTACTGAGATCATAATAAGGAATCAATTTAGGAAAATGCATTGGCTCTTTCCAAACAGTTCTCTGACGATAGCGCCTCCCAAAGTTCTGATAGTTCTCCATCCCCTGTAGTATCGAACAGGATGGAAAGACACAACCCACTAACAGCATTTCCCTCGAAACCTCAAAAGAGGTAGTAGGTTATGCAGGTACAACTACTGCTGCTATTTTACAAAAGAGTCAGAATAAAAACTGTGAAATACGGTTTTGCGCAAGAGGAAAACTGGTGACTCACAAAAATTTTTAATAATTTTACCGATGATTGCCTACAAGTTGCTATGAATTTTTATGTTTCATTGCAAGTACAGGGGTTATGACATGAAGCGGCGTGACTATCGCATTTTCAGATCATTTACATGCCCGCACTGATCCGCCAGATGTGTGAGCACATAGAGCGGCTTGTGGTTTGTGTGCGCCTGGCGCTGGTTCAAAGAGCCGTCCTCGCGGGCGGGGCGGGGCGGCGCGCGGAGGCGGCGCGCGGGGCGGAGCGCTTTCCAGAGCCACGCGCGTGGCGGTGTGAACTCGCGGCGCACACTTGTCAGGCGCTGTTTACCGCCGCGCGCTTGCGCGGCCTCCGCTGTATTATTGACACTTGGCCTCGCGCCGCCGGCGCCCGCACCCCGTCTCGCCCCGTCGCCCGCGCCCGCGCCCGCGCCCGCGCCCCGCGCCCCGTACCCGCCGTCCGCCCTCCCCGCGCCCCGCACCCTGTCGCTCCTGGCTCCGTAGCCCCCGGCGCCCCGTCGACCCCGTCGTCCGTCCCCGTCGCCAGTCGCCCGCCCACCTTCCGCACCGTCGCCCCACAGTTGTCCCCTTCGCCCCTGTCGCCCCCGTCACCCTCGTCGTCCCCTTCGCCCCTGTCGCCCCCGGCGTCCAAGTCGTCCCCTTCTCCCCGTCACCTCTGTCGCCTCCTTTGCCCCGGTCACCAACGGTCCTGACCTCCCTTCGCTACGTCGTCGCCCCCTTCGCATCGCAGCCCCGTTGTCCCCGTCGCCACCTTCCCGGATTATCCCTAATCGCTCTTGCGACGCCCCGCCAGAGCAAGCCACACATTGGAGCTGCCATTCAAAAGTCATTTTGACAACACTTTCTTACAACGTTGTATTTTTACTTTCTCGCATACTACATAAGGAAAAGTGGTATAATGGGTTCCTGATACGGAAAAAGTTGTTTTAGAAACAAGACTTTCTTATAATTGGCTCCAAAGTTTTAAGAAAACCTTTTTAAATGGATAGTGCTAAATAACTGACTTAAACTGAATTACTAAATAACATGACAGAAACTTTTATTGTTTCAAAAATTACACAAAGTATGTTCTAGTAGTATTATAATATTTTGAAACCGTTCCTAATAATGCGAGAAAGTACGCGCTGTTGTAGCTCCACTAGTTCAATTGTGAAATAGAAGGGTGAGATAATAAGCAACAATTTTGGGTTTATCAAGTTGACTATGACACGATTCTCTCTGAGCAACTGTATTCCCGTTCAGTAATACAGATTTCCAGTTTCTCACTTTGATTGTCTTACTGACTCTAACTACGGCAGTATAACACCTGATCTATTCGACAAATATTAAACGAACTCTAGCTACAAACCGCATGCATGAGGCTGATGATTATCTCTCACTGAGCGCTTCAAATGTAATTTACTATTCGCTCCATTGAGTTAATTTGGTCGACCTGGATGGCCGAGGTGGCTAAGAGCGTGTGCCGACTCAGCGCTTCGGGCCGAAGGGTCGCGGGTTCGAGTCCCACCTGGGCGTGGTTGTTTGTCCCTTGTCTCTCATGTATGTGTTGTCGCGGAGGGCCTCGCGTTCTGCTGACCACATATCAGAAGAGCCCGCAAAGTGTGTTGGTGTTTAGTGTATGGTCAAATAAGCGACTCATCGGGACGTAAAGAGTAACCGGCTGTAGGCTGGAAAAAGCAGGAAGAGGAAAGGAGAATAAGAGATTTGTTTCAAGAGGAGTGTGTGTGTGTGCAGTACGAGTAGCAACTCTGTTGTAGTTTGACGGTTAGCACATGATTCAAAATCAATTTGAGAGGTGATCGCTACCCTACTGGAACATTGCAAGGGGAGGAGACGCGAGTTGCCAGGGACGCCCTGCGCCTGCTAACAAAGTGAGGAAGGCGAGCCGCTTGCTGCGAGGGAGTAAGCATTGGCGCGACGTGGATGCTAACAGACGGCGCGGCGCCCTCCTTGAATTTCGCGAAAGACGAAAGTGGCCTGGGGCCGTCTGCAAACAAACGCGTGTTATTTGTGTACCACAGCATATGAGACACGTGTCAGCAATAGAAGCTCAGGATGTACGAGGCAGTCCCCCGGGTCTCTGGGTTCATACGCAGCGCCATAGACTACATATTTTAAAAAAACTATTCAAAAAGAATATATTGCTGTTTTGCCTACTCGTTTTCTTTGGCGTTTCTTTGGTATTTGACACCTGGACGTGCCAACTGTCGAAGTGTACCAATTGCCCTTGGGGCCGCAACCCCGCTCATACTCTAGTCAGGAAGCCTTGTAAGTGGAAAACACGAATCTCCAGTTGAGGCCCATTATACCTTTCCGCGAACTTCAAATGAAATGTCTAGAGTGAACAGCGATTCTCAGTGAACGAATCGCGCTTTTTGCCGGACTAATTGATCCGGCCGGCGCGTTATATGCATCCGTTGCCCCAACAGCCACACCAAGGCACGTTCTCCTCACGCAGCTTGCGCTCCGGGGCGGGCAGCCCCCGCGCCCAACTTGGCCTTGGTGATGTTGAGCGCGGCCGTCCGACGCTGCTGGCCATGCTTGCCGATGCTGTTGGCCCTTCCACGCGATGGACGTGGAGCGCGGGAAGGAGCTGTCGATGGAGGGGCGACGCTGGACCGCGGGGTCGGCCCCACCCCCACCCCTGCCCCGCCGTCATGCAGCCGGCCCCCGCCCCACCCACCGGCCCGCCCACCCGCCGGCCCCGCCACCGCCCCCAGCGCCCCCGCCACCCCCTGCCCGTTCTCTCGGAGGCGGGCGTTTCTTCTTCGCGCAGAAGCCCATCTTGCGCTGGCTGTTGGAGCACATGGACACCTGCTTCACGCAGTGCTCCTTGGAGAGGGAGTCCTGCCAGCAGGACGAGGAGAGGCTGTGGTCCACGAACAGCGAGCGCCCTGCTGCGTGTCGCCCACGATCACCGCTCATTTTGTGCAGAGATTGGAAGTGCGAGCCGTAGCCGGAGCACTTCCGGTTTGTTTTTGAAACGGCCTTGATACACCGGTACATCCCGTCGGGGGGCGCGACTTCAGGCTCGGGTTGATCCTGAGATCTGCTTCTGCGCCTAGAAAAGAGAATGGCGTCCTTCATTTCTTCACATTCCTTCTGAAGGAACGAGTTTACCGGACCCGGTCTGTAAATGTTCCCCGACGACGATGGGAGATTTACACTAAACACTGTCGGAACGTGAGAGTCAACCTTTTTCAGCGATCTTTCACCGTCCGTGGCAGGTTGTTGAACACTGGTGTCTGATATGCACGAATCTTTTTTTGACGTGTCTTCAATATTTGGAACGTCTAAGTTCCTCTTCAAAGAAATGTCACTATTTTGAAAATTTAATTTTAATGGAGAAACATCAGTGTGCGTGGTGGATTGTTGAATTTTGGGAACACTCTCTTCCTTACTCCAATTCGGCGCTCCGTGGTCGAGCTTCGTTGGTATCTCACTATCCGCTCGTTCATTTGGATGTGTGCATCGCCCCATAGGAGCAGATTCGTGTAAATTAGGAACATAATTTTGGGAATGAGTCCGCTCATTTACGGGAGGGAAACTTCCTCGTTTTTGAAACAGTCTGTTGTCTTCGTGAGCGCTTATGTTCTGCAAACTCTTAGACAGCCATCGCAGTTGTGCGTCTGCGAGCTCAGAGGTGCTTGGGGAGAGTGGCTTGCGGCCTCTTGGGAGGAGGCCCAAAGATGCGCCCGAGGAAGTCCTTTGCAAGGGATCTGAAAAACGCAAATGTAGTAAATGCAATGGTAGCAACAACAATTCATTTATAAATATTCCCGTGTAACTCACTCTGAATTAAATCAGTACATATGATTAGTGATTTTATAATCTTTTTTTTCTATTTAGTAAGCTGTTTCCCGATTTAAGTTGTCCATGTTTTGACATGGTTTATTTGCTTTGTCTGCATTAAAAATGGAGTGTATTACTCCTTAGTGCATTTGTAATGTAGATTGTTATGAACGTTTTTTGTAGCGAGAGCTGGTGGAATAATAATTTTTGATGCGCTGTACGAAAAACGTCTAAGGAGTAAACGTGTGTGCCTAGAACGGGCGTAATACTTGTAAACCAAAATGGCGCGAAACTATTAACAATTTAAAACATCTTTTATGTGTTTTATTAAAAATAGTAAATAAATATTCATTAAATGATAAATAGTAAGCAATTTCTTTGTATAATTGTACGAAGCAATATTTGCCTTGTTAATATGAATGATGGCTGTCAGTTGGATCTGCAAAAATGTTTTCATACTTTGCTATTTTAGTTCCAAAACCCATTAAATCCACACATATTTTGTGAACTGAACTTCTTAAATAATTATGCTTACAGAGTTATTGAAGATACATTATACTTCAAACCTTGCTATATCTAGGAATACAATTTTAAAAAAAAGTGCTTCAGCAAAAAGTTTTACAAACTTCTAGGGCTTGTAGGGATGTCGAGACAATCTTTCTCCCAATAAACATGTGATGGGAAATTCCATATATGGAAAATGTACGTGGTACATTTTCTCTCATTGGTAGGCAACGCATCTTGCATTGGTGTTTGATAGGTTCATTTACTGCCGCAAAGAGAATTTGTTTATCTGTTACACACCAGTTTTACTACAATGTTCTGGTCAACAATCTGTCAGAAGCAGTTGGGTGTGCAGAAGATGAGCACGAGCCAATACACACTACAAATAATAAAAATAATGACGAATCAACTATTTATTGAGAAGAAAATAAGTTCAAAAACTCACAAATTGAGTAATATTTTCAATGTAGACTATTTCAAATAAATCCTAAATATAGATCGATCTAGGCTTTCTTCTCAAGATTTTCGCGGCAAAATTTTTTTTTCAATTTATTCCAAAACCATTTAAAACCCAACTGGTAAAAAACAAAAAGTTCATAAATCCAAATTTTAAATGAAAATTATTTAAATGCTACCGTAAGATGTTTTACGGGCTCTTACTTTTAAATATTGAGAATATTTTATTTCATATTCCAGTACTTTAACTTGAATATATACGCCTTGAATGTATATAGATAAAAATTACATTTAAAATAAAAAAATTTCAGAAATGAAACTCCTTTCTCAAATAATCAAAAGAATTATCCACATTTATTCTAATGGAGGATGTCTCAAAATAAATGTTTCAAACTTCTAGGACATATGGAGACATCGAAAATGATCTTTCTCGCAATTTAGTACATATTGGTGGCACTGAAAATATTATTAAGGGCACTTGAGAAAATTTAGACTTTAAATGCAGACTGCAGACGCATCGTGAATGTACTTGCGAGCTTGCTTGAAGCATCGTGTATTTGATTTTGAAACAGATGGACAATAATAGTTAGTTGATTTTATATAACAAAGGGGGATATAATTCAAGCTACGTGTCAAATGTAACTTGAAAAATGTGTGGTTTATTTACTGTGGTTCATTGTTAGCCCTGTTACCACACCCACATTTGCTAAATGACTCCAGCAATAACAATTTTCGTACAAAAACATTACCTTTATTTTCCAGGTAGTCTATTGATTCAGATGGTCTTTGATCGGAACTCTCTTGGACTTCGAGATTTTTAGCTGAAAAACACAAAAGATCAATTTATAGTAAATTAAAAAATCTGGAATGAAGATCATCATTATATTAGTTTTTATAATGAATAATTGGCGTCATTCTACGTTGATTTCTAAACAGCTTCGTAGAAGCAAAGAAGTACAACTATTGTATGTATGAGCGACAGCCAGTGAACGGGCTCAGGCCTACCGGTGACAGACATCCCCATGCCGTATTCTTCACAAGCTGAGAAGTGAATTTTCTCAGTGTTACACAGCACGTACACTGGGGCATTGCAAGGAAAACGCACACTATAGACTTGGCTCGACCGGGAATCGAATCCGGTGCAGCGTAGCGAGCACCCTGACCAAGAGCTAGCCACCAGCCCAGTACAGATATTAGCATAGACAAACTAGACAAATCCAATGAAAAAGTCCCGGAGTTTCGAAACATGGCATCATTGTTTGTGGGTATCTACTGCATAACATACTAAAAATCATAACACACTAAAAATATACTGCATAACATACAAAAAAACTGAGGGGGTGAGCTGGGGGGCGGCTGTTTGAAGGTGTTTTTTCGACGTTTTTGCTTATATATCTCCATAAATATCACTTTCAGAGAAAATCATCTTCTATACAAAATTAATGCAAATATGATTTCCTCAAAAAAGGTCCTATAAGGTTTCATTGTAAAATTAATCATTTTAGTGTTATAGGTTTGAAAATTTCTTGTTTTTGTTTACAACAAGGCCCTAGTTGAAATGATGTTTTGATAAGTTCAGTGCCCGGAAGTAATTTTATTTTGGTTCAACATTTATCAACAATATGCATTTGCATACATTGCGCAAAAAACAAAAACATTTCACACCTTTAAAAATATTATTTTGTATAGACTTGTGAGTATCCGTGGGACATTCTTTATCATTGGGAGTGTCATTGGGGTCATTGGAGCGGTTTTGTAGAAAATGTTTTTTAATAAATTGCATTACTTTCATGCAGAAATGACGTGAAAACTAGTACGTGATCTGGCCGCGGAAGCCTACGACTTCATTCAACGTGAAAACTACTGGTTTTTTTTTCATAAAAATGAAGAAAACAATTTTTAAAGGTTGATTTTTTGGAACGAACGTTTTAAGGCAAAAATCTCTCTCTTCAATTTCGTAG
Organism: Gryllus bimaculatus; assembly: GCA_017312745.1. Taxonomy (NCBI): domain Eukaryota; kingdom Metazoa; phylum Arthropoda; class Insecta; order Orthoptera; family Gryllidae; genus Gryllus; species Gryllus bimaculatus. Next base: position 495,917 of record BOPP01000004.1, on the reverse strand, counting down.
TTTTGAAATGTTAGCGTCTTGGAATTTTCAAAAATATGGAGCGAACGCCGAAATGGACTTAGCACCTTATTTTTATTACCGTCCTGTGATACATATGAGGAGAAAACTTAAACAAAAATTGGTACTTTTTTCGAAAATTAATTGTTTAAAACATTTAAAAATTGCCTATGTTTCATGCAAAATTGCTACTACTCATATTTTCGAAAAGTTCTGCATGACATTATTTGAAGATCGGACTAAAGACAATAGCAGAAACATATTTTATTATGAAAAACATCTTCAATGTTGTAGTTGCAGGCAGAAACCAAAAAATGAACCTTTGCAATTTTCAAAAAATCTGGGATTTCAACGAACATAAGACCTGCATCATTCTCTTAAGCATTATGTTTGCTATTCAAGGACAAAGTTAATTAAAAAATTTGGTGCCATTTTTAAGAAAATTTTGAAAATGATTTTGAGGGTTCTTGTAAAGCACCCTCAAAAATCAAAATATCCGTTTAAAACTCTCAAAGCCTCGAGTTCGTTTAGATCGATCGGGGGTATCAGTTTTGAAGAAAATAGGCTGAAAGGATTAGGTGCTAGTGTTGGCCAAGACGGAGGGACAGTCGTGTTTTGCCATCAATCGAATCTTCGGTATCAAGTATCCATAAAACACGGTTTCTGGCTACACCGCCGGAAAACTGCAATTTTTCAACAGATAAACTGTTAATGCAGGGCCCTGGAAACGAAAAAGTGGATAAATGGTGTTCCTACGTGTAGTAAATTACTTCCTCTGTCATGTTGTGTAATCAGATTCCATGTTTTGCGGCTACTTGTTACCGAAAAATTGATTGATGGTAAAACGTGCGTCTGTGTCTGTTCGTTGCCAAATCTAGTACCTAAACCATTCAAATTATTTTCTCCAAAATTTATATTCCCCGATTGATTTAAAGGAACTCGAGGCCCTCTGAGTTTGAAACGTATATTTTTATTTTGAAGGTACTTTACATGAAAACTAAACATTTTCAATGTTTTGTCGAAAATTGCTCCAAATTATTGTCTTAAACTTTGCTCATAGTTAGAGTAGAGAACGAGGAGTCAAATGCCCTAAGAGTGATTATCGTTAAAATTCGTGATTTTTCAAAAATTGCAGAAGTTCAAAATGTTTTCGCCGACAAGTTGCCATTAAAATGTTGAATTTTTATTTTTCAAAACGTGTTGCTCGAAAATATATTCATAAATAAGTTCATGAACAATTTTATGAAAATATGAGTAGAATGCATGCACCGAAGATGGAAACAATATAATCACAATTGTGTTTAAAAACATTGTGTTTATATTTAAATAAAAAATCTCACATTAAATTGGCTATTAAATCTGAAAGCATTAAAATGCAGTGCGCCAGGAAGTTTCTCCGCGCCGACCCGAATCAGGGTGAGCTACTAAAAATTGAATATATGTTGGAAGCAACCAGATCACTGGAACTCAAGTGAAGGAAACCATTCCATATAAAAAATTCTCAAAAACGGATCCGAAATTTTTCTTTAATTTCTTTTTTACGGATAGAGCAGAGGACGCTTAAAAATGGTACAGATTTCATTTTTCGTTGAAATGTCTGAAATTACGAAAACTGCAAAAGTTAGAAATATTGTGAGAAAATATGTACTGTGAAAATAGGTACCACTAGTTCGTGTAAGAGCTGTTTTTCAATAATATATTTTTAAATGTCATGTTTCATGTTTTTTTAAATTTGAAAATATTAGTGCCCCTATTCAACTTCGTTTTTAAAGCGCCGGGAAGATTGTTTTTCAGGTTGGGCTATTTGGTATGGTGAATCGTAAGTATGTAAGTTCGACTCCCAGAATGGAAAGACATTCTCCGTGTTGGAATACTCAGGTGGAGTAGTATTAGATTATTAGAAATGCTCATAAATAACTGACGAAATACTTGCTGTTGTAGCGCAACTAATTTCAAATCAAAAACAATTAATGATTTGAAAATTTAAATTGAAGGTGACAAGGAAACAATTGCAACTAAATTTTGAAATCTTCCAAAAGGTTATGTTAACATTTCTTATAATAAAGATCATGCAGACAGGCAGTGCAAATATATTTTTTCCAAAACTCTCACGTGTCACGCCCTTTTCATCTTAATGGATACATTTAAAGCTTACCTGGTGTGTCGTCCATATGTGTCACGCTGTAAGTCCCAGAGCCCTCAGGACAAAAATTGCTTTCGTTTTTTTTAAGTTCTGAAATTTCTGGTGAGGTCTCTGGTCCGTTTCGTTGAGCGACGTACGCTGTTGCTTCTCCCGGTGAGTATTCTGAGGTGCTCGGCTTCTGAAAATGCGAAGGGGGTTTAGGCGTTAGAAGACAAAGCTCATGCGTAGAGCTCCCCGTGGATGGGAAACTCAAATTGATGAGATTTTCAAAAACATTTCTATTTTCATATTTTTAATTTTTAATTCTACTTTAAATTGAAGAACTGCGTTTGACATTGCAATCATGATATTAGCTAATGAATTGATTCCAAGGCTGTGATAAATTTACTTCTCGCCATATAATCCGATGAGTAATTTTTATTGTGAGATAAAATAACATAAATAACATTAACAAAATACGAAACAATATTTGTACAACGACACAAAGAGAAGGTTTCCTCGATGTTACAATTGTAATAATTGTAACATCGAGGAAGATGACGCAGAAAAAATGACCAATTTGCTTACAATTCGAGAAAAAGGCAGGAATTTAGTAAAATTTGGAATATACTTTAAATCTAGGCAGGTATTATACACTACTTAATATAGTTTGAAGAATACAAACCTGACATTTATTTTTGTTGTGGGACCAGTATTTCAACACAAACAACTCTTAGAAGCAATATTATGTAAAATTTGGGTACGTTTATATAAATTAAATGAACAATATAGTATTAAATTATTTATATAAATAGTATGCCTGAATCCAATATGTGCCATTGCGTCTTACTCACAGAAACGCATTAACCGGCCGTTGAACTAACTCTGCAGAGAATCAGAATTGACCCGAAGCGCCGGTCCGCACCCGCTCAGAGATTTCTTTACAGCCCCGATTGGAATTCTATTTCGAATCGTCAGTCTCCGGTGGTGCACTCCTCAATTAGCTCGCTGGGGAGTGTTTAGGCAAAGCGTGGCTGGCATTGCGCTATCGAGATGCAAAGGTCCGTCCATAAGTTACGTAACGCAAATTTGGAATATTTTGAATACGCCCAATTCCCCTGGTAACTCACCCGTAACGCGCCTTTAAATCCCCCTAAATGATTACGTAACGCTTGCGGCACCTCCCACCTCTAAATGTTAGAAATTAAAACAAATTATTACGAAGCATAAACAATTTGTATTCATTTTATTTGTGTTGTATACTAAAATTGATAATTAACGTAGGAATTTGTTGGTGATGCGGACTTCACCTAACCGTAAGGTTGTGAGTGAAGGAAGGACGCATAGGAGTGAAAATGTTTTATTACAAGCCGTACACACGCCGTTGGAGATAACGCATAGGCGAGAGTCTATTGCGCCAATTTAATTGCATTCTAGAATATACTACATGTAAATGTTGAATATTTTCTTCGTAATCTCGCAGGTTCAAAAAAATTATGAAAAAATATTTCAAATTATTGTGACAATTTACATATGAAATGTTTCCTCCTTGCACAATGCAATTGTGGGGATGGGAAAGTTTGTAGTCAATTATAAAGATGACCCACTAATGAGGCAGGCCATTACGTCTGACCGAAGAATGGGAAATAGAGGCATTGTAAGTGTAGCAAGAAACATTGTGAAGAAAACTATGTAAGACACACAGAATAACAAAGACACTGACCTTCTGATGCTACTTAAAATAAAATATGAAACGCAAAAATGTTAAAGCAACCCTGGGGAGACACACCACTCCATGAACAATATCTAAAAAGAATGGACAAAGTGCAGATCAACGAAGTTTAATAATTTATGTGGCTTAAAGGAGAAAGAATAAAGCAGAATCGAAAGTAGTTTGAATAGCTGCCCAAGATAGGCGTTGAGAACACATTATGGTAAAATGGTTTCCAAAATTTTTCAAGATGGTAAATGCCGCATTTGCTAGGAACAATTAGAAACCATCGATCATATCGACTCAGCTTGTCCAATTCTAGTAAAGAACGTACACTTGAAAAGATACGGTAGGGTGTATAGTTACATACATTGGCACATCTGTAATGACCTCGAAATGCTCCAAGAGGTACGAACACTCACAAAAACTGGTGACGTCTGTTGGCTGTGTACAATATTGTACGATCAAAAAATTCAAATTGATCGCACGATGGCGGCGAACAAACGGTTTATTGTTATTCGGGATTTGGAGAAAAATGTTGCTGTGCCTTGCGACCAAAGCGGCGTGACGTCGTTCGGATGGGCGAGATCGCTATGCCGTAGCGATCTCGGACTGAAGGATCGCGTGTTCGACTCCCGCCTCGGACATGGTTGTATTTGTTTCGTCCTTTCACTCCTATCATCACTATATCATGGCATCTTCACACATAATATTAAGTTTAATTTAGTAGTGTGTAGAAATAGAAACGTGTTAAATACAAGGGTGGAAATTGAAATTAACAGAATGTGGGGCGTAAAAGCACTGGTCGTCCCAATATTTATCGGAGTTCTGGAATATGTACTACGAAATTTGGGTAAGATCTTCGCTAAACTCTCAAGTCGTTCAAAACACTGTGCAAGACATTGCTTTATTGGGAACAGCCTACATTGTGCAAAGTATTGGAGAGACACCAACAGTCTCTAGATCTGTTCCTTAGGAAGTTGATGGTAGCCCGGAGTAGATTTTTTGTTCAACCGTCTCATAACATCTTTAGTCGTGGATTTTTGAAATGATGATGATAATAATTTTAAACAGAGCGAAGTGGCTCAGTGCGTGGTGGACTGATTTCGCAGTCGGGACGCCCGAGTTCGATCCCGAGGCCAGCCTTCCTGGCAGGGGTACAAGAGGTATCCGTCGGCCAAAAGGCGAATGCTGGGATGCTTCAAGAGATCACTATCACCTCTCATCATCATCCTATCACCTCATAATACAAGGTTTAACAACCTTGTCTTGACAAGGAATACACGTGAAAACCTGATCCCCGTTGTGGCACACGTTAATCTCTCTATAGGATAGAATGTGACTGAGCCTCAGAAGAGACTTTGGGTGTTTCAAACGAATATTTTGATATATGAGAGTTCTTTACATGAATTCCAAAAAACATTTTCAAAATTATTTTAATAATGGCCCAAAATGTTTTAAACTTTGTATTTGGATAGAGTAAAAGACTCTTAAAAGAATAGTGTAGGTCTCATTTCGTTAAAATCCCTGATTTTTCGAAATTTTCAAAAGTGCAATTTTGTGGGGCGTATTCCTACAACTACAATGATGAAGATAGAGATTTTTTATTTCATAAAATCTGTTCTTCAAAGACAGATCTTGAAACAAGTTCATGTTCATTTTTCGGAAATATGAGTAACTTTCGTGTAATTTTTTGCGAAATGTAGGTAATTTAATTTTTTTAAAGACTTTTTTCTCAAAATACACTCAACTTATTTTCTTTAAATTTTCTCTTCGTGTTCCAAGGGACGGCAATAAATGTTGTGCTAATTCCATTTTCGGCTGATTGTGTTTTTGAACATTACAACAAAAAAATTTCAAAATTACAAAATGGAAGATATAGATTTTTCCCTAGGCAAGGTTGTTGTAAAAAATCATCTCTTCAAAAATGTCAAGTACAATTTTTTGAAAGAACGAGTAGATTTCACCTAATTTGTGTATGAATTTTATACAATTAAAAAAAAGATTTTTTCTAAAAATCACTCCATATTTTTTCATTTAATTTTCTCCTTCTATGTAACAAAGAACAGTAAGAAATGGTATTCGTGTTATTTTTTGGCAAATTCTCTGTGTTTTCAAAAATTGCAAAATGTGGAAAGGTAACATTCTAAAATTACAAAATTAAAGTTAGAGATTTTTTCCATGGACGAAATCTGTTCTGTAAAAGCAGCTCTTAAATGAAGGTCTAATACAATTTTTAAATAAACGAGTAGTCTTCATGTAATTTGTGGTTGAAATTAATGCAAATTATAAAAACGACATTTTCTCAAAATCTGATCTCATTTTTTCCTTTACAATTTTTTGCATTTATTAAACAAGGGACGTCTAAAATAATGACGTGTATCTCACTTTCGTTGATCTCTCTGATTTTTCGAAAATGCGTGTTGGAAATATTGGATTGAGACAATTGCATTTTTCAGCGTCGGCCCGATGTTGAAACCCGCAACGTTTCATGGCGAGTGAACTCGGACGGTTCGAGTACCGGTGGGGGAAACAATTTTTGGTGGCTGAAAACACGCTTGCAGTAGTACAATACAGCGCACCAGTTAGAAATAATGCGAGAAAATATCTGCTGTTGTAGCATCACTAGCTTCGTCTTGGCTTCCATCAGCTTTCACATTCTTCCAACATTCGCGTCTCTTCCGTCTTCATTGCATTCATGCTTAACGGAGAGACAGTTAACCTTTAGTTACAGTTTTACTATAGGCGACGAATTGAAATTTTCTTTTCTTTTCGATTCTAGTAATTTCATAGCGCAAACATAACCGGGTTTCCAATATTGGTAAATTTCATTGATGAATATTGTGACGTCATGGATACTCACAGCGACCACAGACACAGAGCTTTCGTATAACAAATATATTTATTAACAAGAAAACAAAACAAATATATACACTTAATAATCACTTTAAACCCTAGCTCTGATAGACCTACTATCCCCTGATCGCGGGAGCGATCCAAAACCCGATTGAAGATGGTTTTGATTGTGGCATTCGCCACTCCTACTTTTGAAGCGCGCACAAAGCCTAGCTTCCGTGACCGGATGTCACGCTGGGACACAAAGTCCGTTCTGGCGCACCAACGGCTGGTTTGCCTCGATCGCAGGAGCGATCTTATCCGATTGAGAATCGGCGTGAATCGTGGCACTCAACCACTCTTCACCTCGGAGCACGCACACAGCATCGCTCCCCCGTGACCGCAGTCACCCAAGGACATAAAGTCCGCAGGCTTCGTCAACTAATGACTCCAGCCTCGCGAGCCTGGCTCGCATATGCACCGTCTTGGCGCCAAGTTTTGTGCACACGCACGAGGTTCTCCCACCGTCTCCAGAACCTGCCTACTGGCTCCGTACACGCTGTTATATAGGCGAGGCCCACGTGACCTCCTACGTCACGCCACCCCCTCGCTTGTTATAACAGTGAAAAGCTGCTATAAGCCGGAAGACACCCAAAGCCTTGTGTCTCCCGTCTCCGCGTTCTTCCCTTTACGGAAAAACCCTACTTCCTGTGGCGAGACTAATCCGCAACCAAGCGTCCCCAAATAGATGCCATGAGGCACGCTGGCTAATACGTTACAATATTCATTGTGAGAAAGATTTTATTAACAATTAATCTTTAATGCTTTACTCACAAAGCAGAGGGCAGATTTTATTAAATATTGTGCATTACACTAATGCTATAAAGTATGAATATGATCATGACAGATACATTACTGCTCTGTAATGAATTGTCTGTATAATGTTAATCTAAAAGAAAGAGCGGCGGTTGGATGGCCGTAGCTGCCTCGTCACTCATGCCGTATGTGTTGGTTTCGAATCCCGCCCGGGGTAAGGATGTTTGTGTAAGGGATGTGGAGTGTGCGAGTTTCGTTACCGTTACAGTTACCCCAAAATTACAAACCCAATCTTAATTACTCTGGTCGCTGTATGACCTTAGTAGTTGAAAAGTGCCCATAAAAAGTAACAAAATAGAACATTTGCCAACAGGTATGTTCTTGAATGTAACACAAAAATGCTGCATAGTTTCAAATTTCAAATGTCTGAAAGTAATACAAACGAGTTACTTTTACGTTAAGATTGCCGAAAATAAGGGATTCTTTGTTGGCTCCTACTAAAACGTGTTGTGATGGGAATTTTTAATCCATTTAGCACTAGCGAGAAACCGCAGATTAAAGATTGTAATAGATGCAACAGATGACTTTCTCACGCTACTGCTTCGAGATAAAATAAAGTTTATAATTGATGTATTTTGTTTATTTCAGTTGATGTGATTCACTTCATTGGTACAAATTACAGTAAATAAGAGTAGTTCCTTATTCTTTAGGACAAAAGTTTAGAGAGCCTGGCGTTCATGCATATAAATTGTAAAAGGACATACTTACTTCTGAGTGATTCCGTGAGAGCAACGTGCAATCAGAATTTGAATTCCAAAATTCCCTATTTTGGGTACGTTGCGTATAATGTAGACTGCCAACGGAGCTTTGTTGACCTAAAGAGGAAAAAATATTTTCTTAATATTAAAAAAATTATTAGACACTTTCAATATAATGAGATTGTGTACCTGTATTTTCTTGGACGTCACTGAGGAGTTCGTCCAAATTTCCACCTTCAGGAAATAATGATTTTCCTCGACCAGCAAACGAATCTTCATCACTGGAGACTGAAGGATTTGTTTGTGAATGGAAGCCATTTGTTTGAATAGCACTTCCCTGTTTAGACAAACGGATACTTTCTTTATTTCGATATGATACTTGAATGAAATTTGAATTATGAGACACTGAGGTTAAATTCTTCGTATTTTCCATCGAAGGATTTTCAAATGTGAGATCATTGTCCAATTTTTCTTTGCGAGGTTGTGAGTCAGTCACTAAGAATTGTCTATTTTTTACGCGATCGAACTCTGAAAAAACCTCGTTTGGTTGTGTTCTGTGGAGAGCATGATATGAATTTGTTGTTGCATTCATTGTATATAAGGAATGACTCCAAACATTGTTGTGATGAACTTCTAACATTGTTGGAATCTCGTAAGATGGGGGACACGACTTTTCGTTTCTGCGAGATCCCAAATCACTTGTGGCATTTCCTAATTCTGCATCGTTTGAAGCATTTCCATATTCTACTTCTGGAAAAATACTTTCTAAATTATTTTTGACGCGTCCTTCTTTTGAAGAGAGTTCAGTTTTGGCACGTACACTTGAATCGTCTTCATCTGCATTAGAATCGATTTCTTCATCGACCATACTAAGGCTGTCGAATTCCACTTTTGAGCAACTTTTACTCCTTTGAAACTTAATGCAGGTAATATTTTGCAAATTTTGTTCGTTCTCGACCATATTTCTTCTGCTTCCCAGGTCTTCTGTGTCGTCATATTCCTTTCTTCCAAATTCCTGAAAAAATGAAAGTCGTGTACGATTAGTTTGTAACATGTATCTCATAAATTCAGTGAAAATTAATACTCAATTTTCTTTTTTCAAGCAATGAGAAAAGCTTCTAGCCTTACAATAACATAAATAATAAAAGGTTTAAGACCAGTTTCATTGTGTTGCTGGACTCATTCTCTGCCACATTACTTGTATAATTTTTTCGGTTTGTTATTTATTATGACGATCAATGTGACTTTACAAAACGTATGTAATGCCTTGAATCTGGATTTCTATCAATTTTCACCCTCCAAAATGGGCGGTGTTATGGATTTTCAAATTTAGCATCAAATGGGCACCCAAGGGTACCAGTTATTTTTTGGCTTTCGTTCACTCCCATTGACCGACAAGAACTGGCTTCCGAGAGAGGTGGCTCAGTGCATCAACTGATGACACTGCAGTGCCTCAGACCGGGCCCCTGGGTTTGAGTCCCTACAATGGCAGGATTATCAACACAAGCTTCTCAGCTAGGTCGAATTCAGTCGCTGTCTGGAGAAGAATTCTACTGCCGGCTGCTCTGATCGGTAGTTTTTCATGGTTTCTCCAATCAACACCAAGCAAATACCGGAGCACTACTATAACAATCGGGCCATGGACCGCGCGCGATCTATCCTACCTATTCCTTGTCGTATCCTCACCCTTTACTTACACACATTTACACTAACATGCACTACACTACGACACATGTCGGAAGACCGGTGGAGGGCTTAGAGATAGTCCTGGCTGTGGTGGTGCCCTGCAGGTGGGAGTACCTGGTTAGGGAAACCCCGCTAGTCGACGGTAGGTCGGCGCCGGATCTCGCCTTTCAGCGAGAGAAGGTCACCGTCACCTCCCGACGAAAAAAAACATGCAGTACTCTTACGGGACTAATAACCTCTGTAATTGACGCCCCGGAATCATTACCTATCAATCAATCAAGAACTGACCCAAAAAAGTCTCAGTGATAATTTATCTATTATTTGGGTCGTTCCTACTAGATAGCAAATAACGCCATGTTCCTTACCTTCTTCCCCTATGATGACCCACCTCTAGCTTTTTATCAATGGTCATGCTGTTTCCTAACAAGAAAATTGTAGATATGTTACACTTACCAAACGGAACATTAAAATAGGAGTACAGAATGACCTGAATTTGGGATGAAACATACTATCACAGATTTTGAAATCAGCCCAGGTTAAAACACAATCACAATATGGAGAGAAAATAAATAATAAAAATTATCGCCCCATTTAAGTTGTATTTATGTCTCTTAAATCAGAGACACTTTTAGGTCCGACTTGAATTTTTACTTTCTCCCTGCAATGTACTTATGTAGTAAAGTAATTGCAATGCTGCAGCAGAAAGTGACGATTTTTCGAAGGAATCCTGTATTTAAGGATCCCTGATACTTAAAAAGTGGAATATATTGTTCCTGCATGTAGTAAATTACTTTCTAACACGTTTTGTATTTACAGTTGGTTTACAGGAAAACGTCTGACTGCTCTCTGTGGTCAATACTAGCGCCTAAACCGTTCCGATGATTTTTTCAAAAAAAAAAAAAAATTTTCGATCGATTTGGGCGAACTCGAGGTCATGCGAATTTGAACCGGATATCTTCATTTTGGGGTGTTTTAAAATCAGTTTTAATAAATAATTGTTACCAACAAAATGTTAATAAAAACGGTTAATAAAAAAGTGAACATAGCCACTATAAGTTAAGCTAAATTATCACATTTATTCATAAACAAACTTCATTCTCAAAATTGATTTACACTGCGATATGTGCACGGTTAAAACATATCTTATTCATATCAAGTCATCTGATAATAAAAATCGGATCATTGTGTATTACTAATGCTATTCTTCGACTTCTGTCGAGTCAACAACACACTCGCCTTGGTGAGAAACCCCATATGTTGAAATATCTAACATAACATCTTATAGAAACAACAAAGTATAAAATAACAGAACATTTAATAGAAACTTTAGAGGTGTTTAAAAGTATGTCATGATTTCAGTAAAATGTGAGGGAGGTACGTGATGGCTGAATTGAGATTAAAGAGGAAGGAAAGTTAACATGAAATTGCGACATTCATTTAATTCTGTTGAAACGCCACCCAACAGTTCATTGAAAACGGCGGCGAGCACCATACTGATTTCCAATTGTAGGCGAGAGATAAGATTACGTCTTCGTCCTATGTCTTCCCCTTTTCTGACAAGGGGAAATAAATTGGTGGTGTATTTTTTTCTTCCACCGAATGCACAATAGTATTTCAAATACATGGTCGATGATCCAAGATCATGGCTAACGAGCTAGCTTTCCATTCCAGAATCCGGGTTCCATTCTCGTATGAAGCAAAGATTAAAAAAAATATATTTTTCATTATCACGTAGCTTGTTGAAAACGTGAAATCGGGGTAAGTGGTTGCGACCTTCTTACGACAGGTTTGCCGAGCCACTGGCCATCAGGCTGGGACGCCATGGCATGGTTGTAGTCTGACGAGGCTATAGTGCCAGAGTATTTATATAATCAGACAACGTATTATGTTTCTCTAAGATGTTTGTGTTTTTATAGCAGGAGAAAAAGTTTTGAATTTGCCAGCGATACATGTCGTTCGTATAGTAGTGCACTTGTTTATTCAGAGACCCTCATAATACTATGTAATAAAATAATAATAATAATAATAATAATAATAATAATAATAATAATAATAATAAATAATCATATCAATGGCAATAATAAAGTGTGTGTCTGTGGGCTCACCGGGCTGCCGTGGAGGGAGCCGGCGGCGCCGTGCAGTAGCCCCAGCAGCCCCTCGAGGCGGTCGTACTCCTCGCGCAGCCCCCAGATCTCCCGGCGCAGCTGCTCGTTCTCTCGGCGCAGCTTCTTGATGTCGCTCTGCCCTGCAAGCACAGCCAGCACCTCAGCCCCGGCGCCCGCCAGCGCCCTCCGCACGCAGCTGCGCCCGGTCAACGGGGATAACTGCTCATGCAAACATTTCAATGCCATCTTCCCCTCATTTCGCTTTTTTGTAGTACAGTGCGTCAGGAAAGTCTTTCCGCGTCGAGTCGAATCAGAGGCTCTATAAAAAATTGCAAAAATCTTTCCTGGCACACTGTACTACAAAAAAGAGGTGAGTACGCAATTTAAGTTATTATTTGTTACAAGCTGTAGATCGCGCTACCAACGTCACATCTGTTACTAGCTATCTCACTAGCCACTGATGCCAGTGCGAAGAGACTTTCCTGGCGCCTCGCATTACTACCGCGAAGAAAACGTGACGTTTGGGCTAACCAAATATGATTATCCTCATAAAGGAGCTGACACAACTCGCAGATTTAAAAGTGTTTATTTTTCATTTTGCAGAAGTATACACACTTTAACTGTTTTGCTAGAACATTCAACATGTACTCACTGCATTAACCATCAACGGGATACCATATTCAATGGTTTTTATAACAATTATGACAAATCTGCCTGAAGATGGGTAAAACCTGTACCAGAAACGTAGAAGTTATGTACTTCTGAGAACAATGTGTGTCGAAATAAACATCATATTTTACAGTTGTAAAGAGTCAACGTATTAATTATATAGTAGACATGCCTGCCAAAAAGAGTAAAAGTGTGAAACCTAACATTTAGTAGCTAACTTGTACACATTCTGGGATCTTTGAAATAGTGGTTTAGAGAAAACAAACTTAGTTTCTTTGCTCTTTGGCTCGCATTTAATTTTCATTAATGTGTATTGTATTTAAAAAATATATTTTTAATAACAAATTTTATTTGCCGGTTAAGATGGACGAAATCGATAGGGCAGTAGTGCCGTAGCGGTTTCGGACCAAAAGATTGTTTGTGTATGTCTATATGTGTACCGTACTTTCATCCTTCACTATCTTCATCATCTCATCGTCCATAACCCCAGGGCTAACAACCTCGAGTGATTCAGCTAAAATGCTGATCCCCCCGTAGATAATGGTACTTGCACCTGCTGAAGCAGGATGCACGCGAGGTCCAAGTTGGCATATACACTGAAGAAATGTTTTTTTTTTAAATATTGTCACTATAATTCAATAATTAATTTAGCTTACAATTGTATGCATTGCGTTTTCTTTGTGGAGCTTATCGTTTTATGGTTTTTAAATTGTAGCAACACAAAATGTGTTACATTTTATAAATTCGACTGCTTTTATTAAAAGCAACACCATTTGATCTGGAATTCATGTAAAAAAATAATTTGTTGCATTACAACTCAATAAAACAAATACAAAATAAGACGCAAAGATTTAAAATGTAGAGGAATGCGATTGGCACATTTTGTGTTATTGAGAATTAAAATTAAATTAATGCTTTCATTTACCTTTTTACAACAATATATTTACTTCAATTCCCGATTTCTGAGAGATTAATTATCAATTTAGTCCACTTCTTGGCGTTGAAAAAAATTGGCCATAACCGAGTCCAGAGACTGGCTAGTACCAAAATTTGGCAATTTTCAAGTGGAAACTTCTGAAACAAAATCGTATTTTAGAAATAAATGAATAAGAAATATAAAAAATAAAAAAATTCTTTATTTAGACAAGGGATTTATTCACAAAGATGTTTACTAATGATTTATTGTGTTTCATGCAACAAATTTAGTTCTGAAACCAAAAATTTGGGGAGAGAAAACTACGAAAATAAGTGTGACCACAGGTGGTGCTTTTACCCTACTCTAATTAAATCAGAGTTATTTAAACTTTTATAAGCCATCTTTTCTTATAACTCTTCCTGCATAAGTGTTTTCTTTTAACTTTACGAACATTCTGATTCCCGTTTTTTTTAATATTCTATAATAATAATAGATAATATAAATAATAATAGACCTCAAAAAGCATTAATTGCTCAATCAGAGAGAGCATGAGTAAAATTATCCTTTTTGAAAAAGATTATCCCGTATACCTTTGAATCTGTGAGGAAATGTGTAAAATGAAGTCGTTCTATTCCAAGTGAAACAATAGAAATGGAAGATGCCGTGGAACACAGGTTTCTCTTAAAATCATTTTCATATGAACCATGACGGATCGCCATGTACTGTCTATCATGACAATAGAGCAAATTCGTAGTTTGGAAATGTTTAATATCATGCACCAAGTAAAAATAACTTCGAAGGTGTAACAAGATATTTTCTAAAACCATTGAGGCAACAGCAATCAAGAAACAAAGGTCTATCGTCAAGTGAATTTAGTTTATGTGTCTTTTGGACTCGTGTGGTTCTGGAACTTTTCGTAGAATTTCGGTCGAACAGAAACTGGCCTGATTGTTTTCTTTACGTTATTCATCTGAAGATTTGTTTCCTTCAATACTTATATTTCGTCACTTTCTGTTCTGTGTCAAACGTTTCACTCCATAAGAATGACATTCAGCATAGTCTATGATCTGACGTGACTACAATTCGTTTTTGGCCATCTCGTTTTCACAGTCTTTGACCAAACTCTCTCGGGCCAATATTTCACGCAAAATTAATAGAAAACTATTCATATTTTAGAAAAATGTCACAAGATCTGCCTTGAAAGAACAGATATCATTTAAAAAATATTTTCTCCAATATTATAGATGAAGGAAGACGTTGAATAAATATTTTATTTTGCAATATTCGAAAAATAAGGGATTATAAAACAACACCTGCGTAATTTTAAAGCCATCTTTTTGTTACCCGAAAAAATCCATGTAACACTTTGGTGCCATTTTTGAGAAAACTTTGAAAATATTATTGAGGCACAAGAACAGCTGCAATGTAAATTGTTCTTTAATATTTATACTTACATAAATTTAATATTTTTCTTAATATTAGATTTTGTGAGAAATTTTGAGCGAGATCGTGAATTGTTTTCAAAAAAACCGAAGAAGGTTTTCTTATATAGGACTGCAATTATTCCTTGTAACTGTTTTTGTAAGGATAGTGCACAATGCACTAAATTCTATAGCAGTAATGTCACTTTCATTAAAACAACCTCAATTTGATTGTAAATCAGACGAACTTTCTAAAAAAAAACGAAGCTTGTAAAATTAACGCTTCATATACAGGTGCATGGGTACGAGTGCGTTTATATGCTCGTGAAAGCGTGTATGAGTGAGTGCGGGCGCGTAGGTGCCGGGGTGTAAGGTATCCAGAGGCAAGAATGTTCTAATGCTGGCACGGAGTTCTGTGCACATGTGCCGTAGCTTGAAGGCATACCACTACCAGAATGCCAACGTTAAATACGGATTTGTCAACGCCTTTCGTCGAAGTTTCGTCATTCACGCCTCCGGGGATCAACAGAGGGAAAGACGTAAAAGACTTCTGAAACTGCGCAATCTCGTAGCAACAGGGTGAGAATATAGTGCGATTAGTGTTGCTACAAGAGCACGTATTTTTTTCCTATTTTTTGTAATTATTACGAAATATTATAATACTTGCTTAACCCATGCGAAAATATCTCGATCTCTTTGAACTCGATTGCACGCGTTTTAGCTTGATGTTTTTTTGGCCGACAAAAGTTATTTCACTTAAAGACCGCCTCACTAACGCAACGTACGCCTCTACAAGAATCTTTTATATTTTATTTATTTATTTCAAGTCAAAAAATATATTTTATTTATTAATTTGAAGTTGAAAACTGTGTGATGTAGTTTGGGGAGAATTGCAACCTGTACACGGTTCCTTGAGCACTCGGATTCCTGATCGATCTCATACATTTTAGGTTGAGTTATGAATGCACGTAGCAACGAGAGATTTGCCTTGAATTGATAATCAAATAATCGCTCTCGTGTAATGAAAACAATTTGCCAAGGCAAATCAAATAGAGATTGTGGCTATTTACACTTATCGTGCCCTTCGTGTCGAAATTGACTTACTGGTGCGAGTACACAGAGAACACATTGCCGCGAGTATATGGAGATAACATATTTGATCAACTATTTGCTCTACTGCACTCAAGAAAACGGGCACAAATGGTACATTTATGTTCAGAAGCAGAATAAGAAGCCGTCTAAGTCAGAGTGCATTTGTTCAAAGAATAGGGAAGGTGGATGAAAACTCTGATCGAGATGGGGGTTGTTGACCCAGAATCGGAGGTACAATATTGTTACTGGTATATTTAGTCTTCTAGAATTACACACTACAACTGGTAATTAATCCTGTAAAAATCATTGTTAAAATCAATATTACTTTCATAGTCAGAATAGTCTGTAATTGTAAAGAAACCGGCACGCAGAAGAAAATATTTTACTTGCGTGTGTATCGGTTTCGTCTGTATTCTCTGAAAATATGTTCCCACGCTTGAGTAAGTCATTTTTGACAAAAAAACACCGATACGCAAATGAAGAAAATACATTGGTAGAATCCCTAGCTAAAAGAATACGTGAAAGAAAAGAGATACGTAAAAGAATCACATGGGTGGGATTTGCTTATTATTCGTACTATTCTTGTCTGAAATATAAAAGTCTGGGAGGTATAAGATGTGTTTCCTCAGTATATTATGCCTTATCTCAGGCGAGAATGAACGTTTGCGAAATATACTCAACGAGCAGTATGAAAATTGACTGAATTCCAAAGAACTCTGAACGCGTAGTATGATGAACTGAATATTCTCTTTAATTAATTGAAATAGCTGTTCCATTTGAGGTTTGTCTGCATTGAGAGAAACAAAAGTGTTGTTACTTTAACACCTGTCAATAGCATGTTCAATAGAGAATCAAATTGTTGATTTGAAATGGAGAAATGAATTCAAACACTTTGCCTTTCGTTTAATATTAATTAGTTTATACAAAACCAGTTTAAACCATCTTATATTCTGCTATTTATTGTTCATTCCGCAAAGTGTATTCATATCATCAGCAAAGAAAATTGTTCTTACTTTTGGAATGGTTGAGGACATACCGTTTTTGTTTGTTAGGAAGAGAATATGGCCTAAAATCGAACCTTGCTGTACCGCATGTTCAATTTGCAATGAATAGGAAAGGAGTAAACTATAATTACAGTACGACATTTTTTCTTTCTGAGATGGTTATTTAAGGTACGATCACAACCAATCTAGAGCAATACTATGAATTCCGTATGAAGGTGATTTTGATTGTAAAATGTTACGATCAAATGCTTTTCAAATATCTAAAAAATATTCTAATAGGTTATTCATTTTTATCCATTGAAGAAGACATCTTAAGAGAAAAGAAAATGTTTCCACACTTTTTGATTTTTAAATCCACGTGGCAATTTGAAAACACTTAATGATAATTGAAGAAATTTCCCTTTCTACTTAAAAAAGATCTCTCTAATATATTTGAAAAAAACAGACCGATACGAGACATGTGCAATGATTTTGAATTTCTTTTCTGTAGCCATTTATGAACGGCTTAATTTTAGCCTTTTTAAAATACATGATAGTATTACAACGGATAAGGATTATATTATGTAACTTAACGATTGTATAAAGACAGACGCCCAAGTCTTTAACAAACAATCCGGAAATTTATCTAAACCGACCGAATATATGTTTTTTAATTTACCGATTATTTTGAGGAATACATAGGAAGACGTTTCGGAAACAATTAGCGTGTCGATCATTTATTGGAAAACGTCTGATGCCGAAAGTTTTGGCTTTAGACCCTTCTGAGATCAACAGCAATTCTCGGTAGATAACAGAGGTTTACAAATTGAGATACATTTTTGGACTAGAGACGACAAAGGTTTCCTAAAGTATTTTTAAGCGCTGACTTCAAATCCGTAACTCGTTTCTCTCTATCGCGTCAGGTTTCTTTTATTTGTCATGTTGACAGTATTGAGGTCTCACAACTGCTGATCGCAACAATGCTAAGGTTGTTGCAATCGCACTCGAGGAGTATTTTTATGGTTCTAAACCGAAGGCGAGTGAAAAAGTTCAAGAAAGTTGTATAAAATCAGTGCCGAGTATTTGTGTTGTTTGTAGCCGGTATATCGTTGGCAAAAAGGCCAAAGTCAAAATATTTTTTGAAGAATGTATACATACACTACTTTGGATTCAGTGTCAATAGCCAGGGTACCGAAATTGTTCTGCAGCGGGTGTCGAACCAAGCTGCACAAATTGGCGAGGGGCGAGTGAATTTATTTTCCATTGTCATCGCGGATGCTGTGAAGAGAACCTCAGAACCACACGGAAGAGTTACTATTGCTTGACCAATGTGGTCGATATAAATTCCAAAACTTTTAGACATTGAAGTATTCCGAAGTTTCATCAGTGTTAAATCCAGTATACCCAGGAAAACAAAGCGTCTGTGCTACACCTTTTGTAGATCCAACTCGTGTATTACTTCCACCATTACACATTACACTTGATCTTATAAAAAATTTCGAAAAGGCCCTTGACCGAGATAGACCAGATTTCCAGTATCTGATAAAGCTCTTTGCCAAAATGTCCTATTTCAAAATCAAAGGAGTTTGACGGACCAGATATAAGAAGAATGATGATGGACGAAAACTTCGCTAAATGTTTATCGGAGACGGATGCAGCAGCATTGGAGTCATTCAAGTGTGTTGTTCGATACTTCCCTGATAATAGAAAAAGTGAGGCCGACAAGCTGATTGTTGCAAATCTTATGGAGAATTACCAAAAAATGGGTGTCGAATGTCATTGAAGATCTATTTTCTTCATTCCCATCTGAATATCTTATCTAACAACTTAGACGAAAATAGCGATGAGCAAGGAGAACGACTAAAGTAAGATTTACAAAGAATCGAGAAATTTACAAGGGTTTTTGAGACGATGGAATGCTGTTGTTCTCATATACGCAAGAGGAACGTAAAAAATTGCAAACGACGTAGTTCCACTGCACTTCATTTCTGATTTTTTTATGTTTTTTTTTTCAAATAAAGTAACGATTCTTGGTTGAAAATTGCAAAATATGGCTCATTGATTTATCTAAGGAACCTGACCTGATAGCGGAAAATGGACTGCAGATTCGCAATCAGCGCCAAAGGTAACCTAAAAACTCACCTTTGCTGGTCCAAAACCGTGTAAACCTGTGTAATGGTTGAAAAGGCTAGCTATTGTTGCCGGATCGTTCACTCCCCTAACATTCTCTTTTAAAACTAAATTCTCCACAGAGTCTAGATGATGTGGTGGTACCTACTTACCTAGTAAACAGAAAGTATTGCATTACTGCAGCGGGTAGTAGCCATTTTTCGTAAAAAAACTAGTATTTGGGGGATTTGTTGTAGATAAAGGAGATAAATGTTAATCATATGTAGTAAATTACATCGTCTTACACACTGTTTCAGAATTGAAGATTCGTGGGTTTTTGATACCGAAAAATTGGTTTGCGGCAAAACGTCTATCAATCTATCGGTTCATTCGTGGTCAACACTAGTGCCAAAAGCGTTCACACCATTTTCTCCAAAATTAAAATTCCCCGATTGATCTGGCCTACACAACGTTTTATGGATTTAAAACGGATATTTTGATTTTTGGGGTAGTTTACATGATGCATTAACATTTCACAAATTTCCTCAAAAAGGGCTCCAAATATTTATATTGAGTTTTTTCTCTAGCGTAGCACTCTAATAAATGGCTCAGGTTGTACTGTCGTTGGGCTCTATCATTTCTTGAAAATTTCAAAAGTTTAATTTTGGTTTGGCATTTTTACAACCACAGTACTAAACTAGTGGTGCTACAACAGCACATATATTATCTCGTAGTTTTTAACTGCTCCGCTATATTGTACTATTACATAAAATGTGAATGTGTTTTCAACCAGCAAAAACTATTTTCCGCACTAAGGCTCGAACTCAGGCCTTTCGAATTAACTCGCCGTCTGCCATACAAGTACGATATAGATGTAACACCGTGATATTCAAACTCTGGCCGAGGTTAGAAATGTAATTGTCTGAACATATTTTCAACACGTAATTTTTTTCAATTTTCGGAAATACGAAGAGTACGCCGAAAATGGGACTAGAACCATATTTTTAACGTTGGTTGTTACATACGAGAAGAAAATTTAAAGAATAATTTGGTGCGGTTTTTGAGAAAATAATCTTTTTAGAAATTGCATAAATTTCAGAGACAAATTACGCGAAATATATTATTTTTCATTGTACAAGATCTTTTTAAAGAGCAAGTTTATTGCAACAGACTTTGTGTAAGGCAAAAATCTCTATCTTAAATTTTGTATAATAATAGCTGTTTGCAATTTTTAACAATTGATTACAAAACTTTCTCTTCTTACGAAGTACCCTCGTATGGGCGAGGAAGTAAAAATCAGAGACTTCTAAGAAAGTGAAATCTGCGCCATTTTAAACGTTCTTTAATCTATCCGAGAAAAAAATAGAGCTCTTTTTGAAGTGATAATTATTTAAAAATTGCCTAAATATCACGCAACATTATGTGTAAAAACATATTTTTCCAAAAATTCTACTTTACCTTTTTTAAGACTATCTTTGAGCAATGGATCTGATTTTAAAAAATCCATCTTCAATATTGTAGTTGTAGCAAGGCGCTGAAAAATTTTGAACTTTTCCAATTTTTTGAAAATTTTAGAAGTTTCAACAAACATGAAATCTGTACCATTTTAACCGATTTTGGTTATCAAAGAACAAAGTTTAATAAAAATATTTTGAGCCATTTTTGAGAAAATTTTGAAAATATTGCTGGTTCATGTCCATTACTCCTTAAAACCAAAATATTTGTTTCAAACTTGCAGCGCTTTGATTTTGTTCAGATCGATTGGGAGATACCAATTTTGGAGAATATCATCTGAACCTGTGAGGCGTTAGCGTTGACCACCGACCGTTGAAAACACGTTCTGCCATCAATCCATTTCTCGGTATCAACCATTCATTCCACAAAACGTGGATTCTGGCTACACGTGTTAGGGGAAGTCATTTCCTAAATGTGTGAACAACATTCCTACCCTTTTCGTTTAAAGGGTCCGGCAATAAGTTTTTTGGTCGAAATATCGCCGATTTCCGCCGCAGTATTTCAATAATTTCTCTTTACTACGTACTCGTATGTTAAGTACAAGTATATGTACTAAGGAAGTATATTTAGTAAATATATTAAGACGTGAAAGCTTAATATTCATTTTTTTGTAGGAAGACGCCTAAAATATTTATAACTTTGGCCATTTTTGAAAATTCAGAGAGTTAATAGAATTATGTAATGCGCTATTGTTTAAGTGAACATTCTGCAACTCCACATATACGAATATCCCATGAAGAAATAAAGAACAAATTTGGAGCCTCTTTCGAGAAAATTTGAAAATGTCGAGGTTTCATGTAGAGCACCCCCAAAAATCAATATATCTGTTTCAAAATCGTAGTGTTTATGTTTCGGCGAAATTAGTAGAGGAAAATTGTAAAGAAAATCCTATCAACGATTTAGTCTCGTGTAGTATACAACCTGACTGACGAACAGACAAACGGACAGACTGACGTTTTGAATTACAAAACGTGGTTTCTGACTGTACTTTTTAGTGGAAAGTGATTTTCTGCACACATGAAGAATTATATACTTTTTGGGAATCAAGAATCCACATAACGTGTTTTTGTCGAAAAATCGACACTTTGAAGTACATCATTAGGAGTAAAAAAATGAAGATCACACCACTTGAAATGATGAGAGTGCGATGAGTGAAAGCCAAATAAAAGCGACTCTCCTTGTTGGTTTAAGGGTGTAATAGATTCCGCAGAACTTTACTATGAAAATTGCCGACATATTTTATTCTGAAAAAATAATTTATTAAATTTCTAAATTCATTATCAACATTTATTCCTTTACGTATGACATTCTGAAATTGAGAAGAGATTTAGAACCAAAGACATTGATCCAGATGGCCCGTTAAAAGGGAGAAAAATAAACACTGCTGTGGAAACAGAAACGAAGGAGTGAAAGGAAACTAACAGTGTAGTAGAGCACTCAATGTTACACAATGACGTAAAGAAGAAAACGTATAGTAGTCGTGAATGTGAAAGATAATAGATAACTTCCGGTGTATTAACTTCGGTTTTGAAAAATAGTTTTCGTTTATATTCGCTGGGTGATTCTTCCCTTACAATATTTAAAGAAATAAATTTTTAAAAAAAAAGATACTGTCTGAGCCTAGAGTTGAAACCTGTGTCATTTTGTTTGAAGAAAAAACGACCAATAAAATTTTGGTTTTAAGTATATAGCATACTCAAAAATCTCTTCATAAATAAATAAAAAATTAAGGAGAAATAAATTGTTTTCTTCACTTTGATTCTCTTTCCATGGAAGGAGAAAAACAAAAATTAATTTGAGGTAGGGCGCATGATTTTATTTTCTATTACAGGTAGCATACTTAAATGGTCTGGAGTATTTAAACATTGTTTTAGACCTATATCGTTTCCGTTTTAAAGCACGGGACAAATATTAAAATTAATTGTTCAACGAATGCTAAAATTCTTGGAACGGATTATTTAGTTTTATCTACCAGGCTCGCTATACTTTGGTGACTAAAGCCCGGTGGTGCCCATTTGGTGACCAAATTATCATTTGCCGTGATTGTTTTTTTTACTATTGGCAAGAAATGTAACGTTGATAATATCAATTGTTGAGAGAAATAGGAAGTAACGTTCCAACAAAATGAGACTTCATTCGTGTTCAGCGTAAAACATTGTAAATCTAAGTTAAGCCCGCGAAATGTAAAACATTATTGGACTAGATGCTGATCAGAAAAAAACCTTTGCTTTCGAGAACAAAACACGTGAAAGATAAATTCAATTGCGATCAGTGTTCATGTTGTGCCCTGACCCGCTCGCGTTTGAGCGAGTCAATCCTGGGAGCGCGTACAGAATTGACTTGTCTAGGAAAATCGGCAGGTTGTCGAAGAGTTATTGAGACACGCAACAGCCCCCATTCACAATACCAGTTGTGTGTTCGCTTTGATCGGACATCATAAACAACGAGCGGTTGGCAGCTCAAGTTCAAAGAGCGGGGGGTCCGGTTGCTATTCTGCGAGGTTGGCCGCGCCGTGCCGTGCCTCGCCGCGGGGCAGCCCGTCGTGTGGGCCGCGGCCGCGGCTGAGGTTGCGATGCGGGGAAGCGGGGGATGGAGCGCAGGCGGAGGCCGGGGCGGAGGTGGAGACTGGGGCGAGGGCGTGGGCGTGGGCTGGGGCGGAGGCGGAGGTGCTGAAGGCGGAGGTGGAGGCGGAAAGGGAGAGGGAGAGGGAGGCTGGAGCGGTAGTAGGGCCGTCCGGACGCGAGGGCGGTGGCGACGCGAACGCTGACATACTTTTCCGCGGGGCGCAGAGGGTGTCCTGACCTTCGCCACGCGCGACTCCAGCAGCAAAAATACGTCGCGCCTCATAACTGGAGCGCCGGCCGCCTGTCGACGCCGCAAGTGGGACGACCGACGCCTGCACCTCACCGGGGCTCCGCGCCCCGGGCGCCTTCGGAACGACATCGTCAGAACTCCTTTAAATAGAAGGGGAAATACAGGAGACACTGCGTCATTACTCCTAATCATTGACCGTTATTTCTACAGCTGTGTCATTTTTCTTGTGACGAAGTTTCACTATTGACATTCGCTCCTTATTAGTAGGCAACCCTTCATGCATAGATGTTTTGCAGATAAACGAAATATGTTTGACTGTAAGAGAACGTGATCTGCCAGTCAATAAAATGGATATATATTAGTCAGTAAAACGCTCAAACCGCATATTCTCTACACGATTCAAGATACTGAATAGGAGTTTCACCAAGCGATTCAGAGGCGTATTACTTGCAGTTTTTAACTTTTTAATGGCATTTTATTTCCTCGTTCACTATTATGTAGAATGGGAATATTTATCTAATGCTGCAGCGAAAAACAATTTTTTTGGCAGAAAAACTCGTCTTATGGATCATTGAAAAAGGTCAGTTCTTGCTCCAATATATAGTAAATTACTCCCTCTAGTACGTTGTTTAGTCGCAATCAACATTCTATTGATTCTTGATTCCCAAAAAGTGGATTAGGCCAAAAAGTACTCCCGTATGTCTGTCGGTGAACAACGCTGATGGCTAAAGCTTACACCGAATTTTTACCAAAGTTGATATTCTTTGATCGATCTGACTGAAATCACGTCTCTTAGAATTTGAAACGGATGTTTGGATATTTCGTTGTTCTCTACACAGTTTAAAATATATCTAAAAAAATAACTTAATTTTTTTCATTTTTTCTCGAACAGAGTAAAGTACGCTTATACGAAAGGCGCAAATACGATTTTCGTTGCTCTAGGATTTTTTTTTAAATTGCGTAAGTTTAATTTTGTTCGGTGTCATTCTACATCTACAGTATTGAATATATTTTTAAAAAATCTTATTGAAATCTGTTCTTTAAAATTAGATGTTAAATATTTTTACATAAAATATTTAGAAAATATAAGTAATTTAAACTTGTTTTCAAATGAAATATTGGCAACTTTAAAAAGTAACATAAACACGATTTTCTCTTCTGGAAACCATTTCTTTCTTTTCCTGACCACGTTCATTAAAACTGGAGTGTAGGAGGCTGTATACAGTTACAAGGGAATCCTGTAACTGAGAAAGAGGATATTTTAAAGAAATCGATATTACACGACCTTCTTAATAAAGAAATAGGTACTATTGAATGTAATCAAGAAAACAGAACAAACGGAAGGGCGAGATGTATACCTATATATTCCCACACATAGAGAAGTGTAGCGTCGTGCCACGCTCAAAACAGACAACCACGTGGAAATCGGCGTGCATCGCCGGATGTTAAACAAAGAGCGGAGTGATGACGCACTGGGACTTTCCGTGGACGTAGCGGGCGCAGAGCGGCTTTGGGGAGAAGGCAATGGGGGCGGTGGGTAGCGCCAAAAGGTGCTATATAAGGCCAGGAGAACAATGCCCCAATCTTCTTTTTAGCAGCGTCGGCGACAGGTGAAGCGCGTGTCTGTGCGTGTAAGTGCACTAGGGCGAGGTCGAGGCGTAGATGGTCTCAAAGTAAAGCGGTTCATACAGGAAACATCGGTGGTATGTTGCGAAGTGGTAACCGTTCTTAAATTATGTCCTTGTAGTGGGTCTATTTATTTAGTTTATTGTGAGCAGGGTAGTTGTTAAATTGAGACTACGGTCTAGATTGTTAATAAATCTACTGTTTTACAAACAACTCTCGTCTGTGTTCGATTACACCCGTATGACGCCACAGAAGTAACTGAAGTAATAAAGAAAACGAAAGAAAGTAAAATTGCACGTTCAGATAATAATATCGTAGCAGAACAGAACTGCGAAAAACTGGAGGGAACATTTTTATGGAGCGAATCCATAATTTGATTAAAAAATATGGATTGATGAACAAATACCTGATAAATGGTTATAAGAAATTATATGTCCAATTTACAAAAAACGAGACCCAACGGATGTGATGATTATAGAGGTATTACCCTTCTGAATATAACATAAAATATTTTCTTATCTGATACATAAGTGAAATAATA
This sequence comes from Gryllus bimaculatus, assembly GCA_017312745.1. NCBI lineage: Eukaryota > Metazoa > Arthropoda > Insecta > Orthoptera > Gryllidae > Gryllus > Gryllus bimaculatus. Next base: position 470,201 of record BOPP01000004.1, on the reverse strand, counting down.
GAACCCAAATAGAGATTTTTTAAATAGGCTTTCGTCTTTATCGCTCAATAATAAATAATATTCATATAGTTAAACAGATCTATGAAAAGTGTTACGAGTATAACATCGGTATATACAATGTTTTAATTGACTTTAAACAAACTTTTGACGGAGTTAAGAGATCTGCAATATATAATAGCCTTATTGCACTGGAAGTACCAACCAAAATTAGACTAGGTAAATTAACATTAAATAACTCCAAGGCCAACCTACGCATAAACAACGACTACTCACAAAATTCTGAAATATATTCAGACGTCAGGCACGTAGACCCCTCTTTTAGCATGGTAATAGACGGAATACTGAAGAAACTAGATGTGCGGGGTAGTATTTCTAATAGAATAAAACATATTAATGCGTGTGCTGACGATGTATTTATTTTGACGATGGACTTAACATTCCATCAGCTGAAAGCGGATTGTGAGAAAGCAGGCTTAATTATAAATGCCTCTATACACGAAATGCTCCCGAAAAACGTTTGAGAAATCAGAAGTTATTCTGAACTACTTGGAAATTGAACATTTTCACTCATTTAAATACCTTGGCACAGTAGTCAATATTAACAATACAATGGAAGAAAGAATAAAAGAACGGATTATGGTTGAAAATAAGGCATTTTATGCATATAAAACTCTCTTTGACAGTAAATTCCTATCGCAATATTCAAAATTGAGACTATACAATACTGTTATAAAACCAATAGTGGTTTATGGGTGCAAAATATGAGTACTGAAGCAACCGAATCAACAAAAATTATGAAATTTGCAAGAAAGGCCTTGAGAAAAATCTATGGCCCTACGAGACTTGATGATACTATCTGGAGTTTAAAAACAAATAACGAATTGCGAGTAATAATTAAACTTAATGTTAGAGAAATAAAATCTAGGAGAATAGCATGGGACGGACATCTAGAAAGGATGAATCCAGATAGAATCACTAAGAAAATAACAGAATGGAAACCGATAGCTACGAGGTGTGAAGGTAGGCCAAAAACAAAATGGAAAGATGACGTTAGGGAAGGCTGACGTAGAATGAAAATTAAGAATTAGAAAAAGATGGCTCGAGATAGGAAGGTTGTTCAGCAGGCCAAGACCCACCTCAGGATGGAACTTCAGGGTCAGATTAATCCGTCTTTTGCGAGCTAGCGGTGTTCCCAGACCTGGGCCCTGTACTTATTTATTATTCACGTCTGAAGCTAAGGGAGACATATGGCGAGCATGTATTCCCATCACCGTGCCTATCTTTCTTGACCTACCCGAGCTTTCTTTCGCCAAACAGCCACATAAACAGAGACGATTCGTACTAAAAAGCTATAGCTTCATTTTTGCCTCCAGCCAGCCAGGAATCGAAACAAGGACCACCTCACAAAAACTAGCACTCTGCCCATGTAATCAAAAACACTTTAACAGAAGTGAAACGAACTCTACCCAAGATTCTCCCCAATAAAATATAAAACGACCCAAAAAGACCCGGTCCTAATTTTGAAAAATGCAAGCCGGGTCCTTCAAGCGTGATGGAATCTTAATTATACCTCATGTTTCATGAACGGGTCTCGCGGGTGGCTCAAGAACAGCGGGCTAAGCTTCCGTGGCACGATATCGCATTCGATTCGTGGTCGGGTCAAAAATAGTTGTAGCTTGCCATTCCAATCGTCTCAGTTTCTATAGTTTTCTGACGAAAGAAAAGTTCAGGCAAGTCAAGCATGTTGGATACGGTGAAGGGAATACGTCATGCGCATCACATGTCTCCTTGACACTCAGGCATAGATAATAAATAAAACTGGGCTCAGGATTGGAAACTCTAAAATGCCAAATACATATTCATTACCGATATCCAAACATCAGTAACGTTGGGGACATCTTCGCCTATAATACGCCAGTCATGGCATCAAGCAAAGATCGTATTACAACCTCAGAAATAATTCAAACCCATCTAGAAATCATAATTTAGTAAGCTTTCTCGTTGGCAGATTAAAATCTATGAAGTAAAACCTCAACATGGGACAACACTGTAAGATGAGTGACTGTCCTGCAGTCAACAATAAACATAAAACACCAATATAAAACACTCGACCTCAAATTTTAATGCTACCATTGGTCATTCGTAAGCATTCAAAAATGTCATTATAATTCAAAATTTGCTTAAAAGAAGTGTCTACAAAACAACTTGGACCTATGCTATTTGTCTTTGTGTCCGACCAACGTCTTCAATTTCAAAATAATTTCGCCATTAAAGTCCTAGTTTCTTCAATCAAAAACAAACGCCCTCTGGAATACCAATGGCGTATACTGCCCCTCAATGATCTTCTAATTAATACAATCAAAGAATAAATAACCTCCGCGGATCACAAATAGCGCAAATGACTGGAAAATTGCCCACAATCATCATATGGCTATCAATCTGCCGGACAACAGGGAATAAATAAGAAGATTAAGAGGCATCAACAGCTAGTTATAATTTACCAACTTAAAATAATTAGAAATTCTATTCTTCATTAAGGTTTAAACTCAAGCAAGTTTCTTTAATCAAATTCCAAGTATTTTTGTTGAAATAATTTGTAAAAAAACATACTGAATAAAACTGTTATACTATACGAGGATGTAATGAATTTGACACACTCTGTCCGCAACTCCACGCGACATTTAAGATAATACAAAATGTAGTGGATTATTGTTCGTCAATACGAATTTAATTTGCCGAGCTCATGTTTTAGGTGTAGTAATTAGAAATATGAAAAGACAAAAATGATCATTCGAACAGAATATATACAGTATATTCCAAAAGCTATATTCTTGCATCATTGTAAGTACTCCCCCATTGATTAAAAATACAAAACTGCTATATTTATTGAGAGGAATCTTTACAATAAAAATTTTCATATTTTTGCTTTAGAACGGTTGCAACAACTCAACAAATGTGAGTTTTAGGAGTGAATAAATTCACACTTCGTGTCTTTCAACATTTCCTTCTGCTTGCGTACGCGCGGAAATACATTCAAAAATAAACCTGAATCATCGTCCCTCGTTTCTAGATTTGCCTGGGGAACCTACATTTTTGCTTATGGCCTGGGCACCCGCCTCACTCATTTCACCCATCCTTGATTCGCGACAAATCGAAATCGACTGGTAAACGACTCGTGTTAATTGGATGGAAGTAAAATCAGGTGTTGGATCGTGTGCGCATATGACTCAAGCTTCGTGTGCGTGAGTCATTGATTAGCATAATTTCGGCTGACCGTCTCGCAGTAAATTTTAAATTGGATATGTAGAATGAAACAATTTTAATATACAAGCCTGATATTATCATTTTCAATGACAATTTTATTCATGAAGTTTTGCTATATGAACGTCTAGGATGCATGGCAATTTTAAAACTTCCAACAGTCAGCTTTCAGCTTCCGATCTCTGCTTTTCCATCGATCGTTCGGCAGATGCAATAGGTTAAACTTTGTAATGTTGTCAAGGAAAATTTACATAAATTTAAAATTGAAAGAACTGAAGCTACTCATGAATCGTACTCAAATAAATTTTGAAACATAGTATTATTCTTGTATTCAGATTTAACAATAGAAACACGAGAAAATATTTTCCCGAATTTAAAAGAATGAGTTAGAAATTCGCTTCCAAAAATTAAAATGTAGGATGAAAATGCCTTCGAGGCACTAAATATCCTTTACTGAATGTAATATCATCACAACACAAAACCATCATAACATCTGAATTATCTCAGAGGTGGCACAGGCGCTGTTTCTACAGCGACTCTAACCAGGAGGTTCAAGGCTTCTTGTTCAGACGGTGGCGGATTTTTTTATTAGCAAGTGAATTAGATTAATTCAGCCACTGTCTGGCGGAGGCGTGTAGTAGCCGGCTGCTCTGATCGGCACTTTTCCGTGGTTTGTCGATCAATAGTAGGCGATTGCCGGAGCAGCCCCTCAAAAAAAAGACCACAAACCGCGCGAACTCTCCTTCCTTTTCCTATCTTCTTCCCTTTAACACGGTTACACTTACATACACTACACTACCACACATATCGGGACACGCGTTACTAGATTCTCGGCTAGGGTGGAGCTTCGCTGGGTGAAGATACGTGGAGGAGGCAATCCTCTGCAAGCGGATGTGAAGTTGACACCGAATCTCATTAGCCAGCGGGAGAAGAATACCGCCACCTTCCCGCTTAAAACATTCACTATAGCAGCGAGACACCTGACCTTGGCAGTTGCCGTGCCCGGGACCATCAGTGAATCAATCAAAATCGTCATTTTGTAGTTATACAGAAAGACAAATTAACTTTACAAAATAAATATATGAGTAAAAAATATTATTTGTTTTAAAATCTGGAATTAAAACGTATAAGTGCGGTATTTTCAAATTACTTTTTCTTGTAATGTTCGCTGAATTATAAAACTCATTTCCTCGAAAACGATTATCGAGCAAATTATTTTGACTGCTATATGTCCTTCGTGTCTTGTAAGAAAAACTTAATGTTTTCGAAAATAATTTGCAAAGAAAGATAAGGGAAAATCGGAGCCCGTAGGAGAGAGGAAGAGCCTTGAGGGCAGGAGAACTAGTGCTTCGAGAAGAGGACAGGGCATTTCCTGAGTGCGAACTCTCAAAGGTAACGGCTCACAGTTACAACGTGGAGTCCGAAAATAAATAGAGACAGGACTGTAACGAACACGCCGGATTGAAGTTTACGAGACAGCGGATGTGTGTTCAGGAAAATAAAAAAGTCAGGGAAGGGCATGGAGGTCAAATGTATGGCAAAGAAACAGGAATGTAAAATATGATATTGTCGAAAGTTCATAAAACTTGTTTATCAAGCCAAGTATACTTCATTAATTGAGAATAATAACACTTTTTACAGAATAGTCTATTTACTTTTACATTGTTCGTGGTTTTGTAATGTCCCGTTACAAACGTGCTCTTTTTATTTTAAAATAATCATGACAGTGAAACGTAGATAAAAAGAAGTCATTCCCCTGAAGTACGATTGCGTAAATAAGGAAGACTAGTTTCGTTTAGTCGGAAAGAAAAGTGTTGGTGCAGAGGAATGTGACACATCTGCAAAAAAATTATTTTGAAAAATATCCATTTTGGAGAAAATCGGTTGAACGGTTTAGGCGGTAGTGTTGACACCATAAAAATCGGAATAGAGGATGAGAACTGAACAATTTTAACTTTCACGAAATACCCTAGAGCTTAGAGGCATCCTAGTGTTCGTAGACATAAATATGCTAAATATGCTAAATATGCTAAATATAAATGGCATTAGCGGCATCTTAATACTACAACTCTTGTATAATATATTGTGTGTAATGATTGGCATTACGTAATATTTTGAAGAATATCCAGGTTCTCTTCTATTGGTTCATTAGGTTCAATATCTTCATGTTGTAGTCTTTTTTCAGCTCCTAACTCGTCTTTTAGGTCATTTTTAGAAACGATTTTCATATTGTCGCAACAATTTTCGCAATTCAGACACGAGTTACATCATTAATCCCTGGCTTCCTTCAGTGTCTTTTTTGTAGTTTTTTGAGCATTTGCAAAAGCTTTCTCGCCATACCACTCGAATCAAGTAAGTCTCCGTCTCGCATTATGTTGTCTTCTCTTAGGATGGCTGGATGTATGCTCAGCGTCGGGCGTATGCGGTGTCCGTGACTGCACAGAGGTCACAATATCCCTGGTTGCAAAAGAAGGAAACCCGTTGTCACTCTTTTGATGCTTCAGTCTGCAAGTCCTTGCACTGTGCGACGCGCTTCGGTGAGTCTCGTACAAAATTTATGAAATATTTTCGTTTCAATAACTTTTCTCGCTGTTAAATTCCATCCTGGACAGCGATATTGAGGTTATGGGCATTACAATGCGCAAAGAAGGCTCTTCTTCGAGTATTCGCGACTGTAAACCTGATATTTTAGCAGAAATGATTTATATCTCATCATAACACCTTTGAGTATTGAACCTGGGCACTTGGGTAGGACGAAAATGTTGACCAGGTCGAATAAGGTTTCCGCTTTCGCACTAGGCGTTGGAAAAATACAATGAAATATTTGTTTGCTGTTAAATTTTCGGAAACTATTCTCAGGCTAACGGAGACTTGCTGAGTTTGGGTCACGCCGGAAGTTTCATCTAATAAAATCGAAATGTTTTCAGTTTTTCTTATCTCTTCCAAGGTTGTCGACAAGACGGCAGTGGCCATCAGCTCGAGAATTCCATATTGAAAATCATGATGGAGTCATCTTCAGCCGTCTCTTTGCAACCGGGTGTCAATCCGTCTCGTCTTGTGCTCAAGCCTTCAAAACCGTCATGAAGTAGGAATTCTCGTCGTTGATGGCCCCGAAAATTGGAAGTTACTGTATCGCCAGTGCTTTCAACGTACTGAAGGTTTTCATCAATGACCGTTATATCCTACCCATTCATCCGTTCTTGTATCCTACATTTGGTTAATGTGAATCGTCGAACTGGATTGTACAATGTTCATATTTTCAACGCTTCTTAAGGCTTCAGTACAATCAATGTGAAGAGATCTCGTCGCATGAGTCTTTATCCTCTCTGTTGAATGCGTCCAGTTCGAAAATTCGCCTTCAACCAAGTTTACTTCTATTTGATGACACGCGGGTCCAATTTGATTCATTTTCGTCTGAATACTTCGCAGAAAATAGTGCAATCCCTTAATTGTTACTGTTCAATTCAAACCACGGATTACGTGTTTCGGGTGCCGAAAGACCTTTAAAGCTAGCTCTAAAAAAGAAAATATACATATGACGGCTATTTCTTACATTATTGTGCATATTTTACTAATATAATATTTTATCGTCTGAATATTATTACGAGTAATATAATAATATTTAACGACCCATTTTCCAGAAAAAAATTGTTTTTATTTCAAAAGTAGACGTTTGGCTATGTTATTGGCCTCATCACAATGATAATTTACAATTTCAAAAATACATATAATATTAATAATACCTTGCGTGTTGTATTGCCGTGGACTATCGGACATTCTGTGCTAAAACGTTTCATCTGTTTAGAATGTCCTACAGACCATGGCTATCAAGCCCGGAAGATATTATTAATAATATATTCAGTCGTGAAAGCCTACGTTATTTTATTAATACATCTAATGTTACATTTTCTATAAAAGTGTTAAGTGAGGAGAGAAAAAACAAACTTGTTGCAAAACTGAACTTGATTTTGAATATTCATTGTGATAGACTGCTTTTCCGAAGGTGATGGGGATTTCTTCTCCACAGACGGCATTGTCTACGCTCATTTTTTTTTCTTTTCCGACACACATGAATCTGTCCATCGGTCTGTCTCCCCGTCCCTTTACTTGTTTACACACGTACACACAGATACACCGCCATAGACGTGGCGTTTTGTGTGCATAACCTAATGCGCATGCACGAAGCGCAGTTTTTTCCGGCCGCAAATTCAAAAGCAGGACTTCAATCATACTAATTAATAAATAAGAAGAGTCCACTGAAGTAATGTGACGCAAGAATCCTAAATAGTCTTTTTTAAGGCTCGCGATGAGCTGAAGAAAAGACAAAGGCGCGAGCCTGGCGACAGGTTCCAAAAGGGTTTCATGTGAGCGTCGCAGACAAAACATAAGTAGCTGAAATAAATTCAAGACTATTTTATCGTAGGATGATGCGAACGCTCGCCCGGTCTCGAGACGCTACAAACTATACCAAAACTTTCTTTAATTTTGTATAATCATTTAACAACTATTGTCAAACGATTTACCATACAAAAGAAAGATTATATATATATATATATATATATATATTAAAGTACTTAAAAAGACCATTATTAGAACTGCCTCTGATGTCCCTCTTTGAGTGTCGTCAAATTCCAGTGTATAAAAAATGAAGTTAACCTTTATGGTATTAGGCATTTCTGGAATTTGACGTGTAAGGAATATTTCTCTTATCATAAATTCCGAGTGGGTAACTTACCGACTCGGAGTTTTTCGTGAAGGTAGAGCTACCCACCATACCCACATTTTACGCCGGATCAGCCTTCCAATAACTCACCTCAATGGGACACAGGAGCTCTAAACTCCCACCTGGTCTCCCGACGTGGAAGGTTAGTGCATATAAGTGTAAGTTAGTGAGTGTATGTGTGCGTGTGTGCGGGCGAGGAGGAGGAGGAAGGAAGGAAAATCGCGCGTCCTCCGTGGCCCGTTTGTTACGGTATTTGTTGTATAACTCCAGCATTCACCTCGTAATGCTAGGAAAAAACACGGAACCGGTACGAGCTACCGGTACGAGCAGCTGCCCGCTAGAATTCTCACCAGATGGCGGCATAATTACACCTAGCCGTTTCGCTTGTGTCGAAAAATCACCAACGTTGAGACTCCAACCCGAGAGATTTATTTCCTTAAATATCTTCTTCAAAGATAAATCTTCAAACAAGATCGTGTGCAATGTTTCGCAAATATGGGTGGTTTTCCCTTATTTCGTGTATATGAACGCAATTTTTAAACATGTATTTTCTCAAAAATGTCCTTAATATTGTCTTTAACGTTTTGTTCCGAAATGGGCAAAGGACACTTATAAAACATAACACAACAAACACACACACACGCGCGCGCACACACACACACACACACACACACACACACACACACATATGTATGTATAGGTCCCATTTTTGGAGAACTCTCCTTCTCGTAAATTGCAAAAACTTAAAATTACAAAACTACAAAATTCATGATGGATATTTTTCTTCATTAAATCTGTTTTAAAACTAGTGGTGCTACAACAGCACATACTTTCTCGCATTATTTCTAAATTTGAAATTTCCGAAAATTTAGAGAATTTCACGAAAATGAGACGCGGTGTATTCTTTTAAGCGTCCCTTCTATTTGTGGAAAGAAAACTGAAGAACGAATTTGAAGCTTTTTTGAAAATTGAATTAATTTAAGGACAAATTACGATAAAAATACTCGTTTTTTCAAAAGACTTTACATGACCTTTTTTACAGAGCTGATTTTTGTAACAGACTATGTTAAGGTAAAAAATTTTATCTTCATTTTTTTAGTTTTGATGTGTTAACTTTTTGCAATTTTCAAATATACTGAGATTTCGTCACGGCTTTTATAAACATTTTTAAAAATGTTAAAATTGTCTATATTTCGCGGTAAATTACGTGAAAATTACTCCTATTTCAGAAAAATCGTACATGACCTTACAACAAGATCTGTCTTTAAGGAACAGCTGTCATTAAGGAAAAATCTATATCTTTAATATTATAGTTGTATGCCCCCCTAAAATTGCAATTTTTCTATTTTCGAAAAATATGGGATTTCAAAGAACGTGAGACCGGAGCCATTCTCTTCAGCATTGTCTACGCTATCGAACGACCAAGTGTAATAAAAAAATGAAGTCATTTTTGAGAAAATTTTGAGGCTTCATGTAAAGCAGCCTCCAAAATATCGAGTTTAAATTTCCAAAGCCTTCACTTCATTCAGATTGATTGCGGAAGATCAATTTTGGAGAAATTCGGCTGCCAGGTTTCGGGGGGAGCGTTGAACACAGAAGGATGGGACACGTTTTGCTGTCAATAGATTTTTTTTTTGTTTCAAGGACCCAAGGCGGCTTTTTTTTCATGTTTACGTAGATGGTTCCATAAGTTTCTGGCCTGATCAACCTTCTGAACCGTATTTAATCGTATCTTTATTACTTTCCAGTATACATACGTGAATACGGATTAATGTACGTAGTATAGGGAAAGTTGTGAAATGCTGCGGAAAATAGATTTCTAGATTTCAACAAAAATACACGTTCTGATTTACACGGTCGCAGCCTACACCGATTTTTTTCAAAACTTAAGGAAATAAAGGCTCTCGAAAAAGAAAAATGTTGTATATGAGAGTAAACACTTTTCAAAATCTCATTAACTCTTTGAAAATGAAGGGGTCCTCACTATCGCGAACGTCTTATAGCAGACGTTCTACTCTTAAATGGGCGAGAGAAACCCAGTTTTACACTCGGGAAGTGTACACAAACAACTTCGATGTTCATAACATTAAAACTGGAGCATCTAAAATGTTTTTGACGCGGAGGTGATGTAGCAACAATACGTCAATCATCTGGAAGCATTAGCTGCCTCAGTCACTTCCTGTCAGAGGATGATCCCATTGAAACAGTAAGTGTCAGGGCTGAGATTGGTATGTAATTACATATTCCTTTTTTAAATTTATTTATTTCTAGTCGCTTTATAAGTCAAGGTCATTAGCGATCATTATACAATTGTATATATAAACATAATAGTTACAATTGTTACAAGAACAAAAATGTTAAATTTAATCACATTTTTCACATTATGTACGGTTTAATATAACTACAGTTCTAATACATTATTCAGCTATATAAGGCTGAACAGAATCTTATTATTCTGGTACACCCGTCTGTGGAACCGAGTAATGCTTGTAGGGTTCCTTTAATTTTTAGATGTTTTCTTATATTATCAGTAGCAGGGCATTCAAGGATAAGATGGGAGGTGGAGACTGCTGCACCACACTTTGGGCAGGGTTCTGGATCTGATATCGTAATGGCAAATCCAGATCTACATGGCAGAAATTGAGATTCAAATGACCTATCCTTGGCCTAGTGATTACAACCTCTTCTGTCCTCTTAAAATGTTTTCCGCGGAGACTTGTGTCAAGAATGTATTGTCTCACTAAATGGCGTTTGGAAACTTTCAAGTTATTGGGACTCAACTTTTTATTTAGTCCTAATAACTGAGGCAGGAGTCTTTTACAAACGTTTTAAAGTCTTGGAGAGTGCCTTAGTTGTCGGCGAAGGTAATTGATGTGGTCAGTTTAGCGGCTGCATCAGCGTTTTCACTGACAATGATTTTATTGTGCAAGGGGATCTATATTATTTCTATTTGGGTCCCATTTATAGATTGCTTTTCTAGAATTTCCTGAATTGTTTTGGATAATTGGATTAGAAGTGAATCTGTTCTCAATGGCTTTCAGAGTTGATAGTGAGTCTGAATGCAATGAGAGTATCTTTTGCAGTCTTAACGCTCAATATAATGGCTTGAAGGACTGCCAACGCTTCGCATGTAGCAATGGAGAAGTAATCTGGAGGCGGTAAGTGTAAATTTTATTAATTGATGACTGGAATATGGTACAGCCTGCATTTCCATCACGATTAGACCCCCCTATGAAGACTTGATAGAAGTTGTTATATTCTTGGAGTAATGTCGATATACTTTCTTATATCCTATCAATAGGTTCAGTTATGTTTATTGTTTTTTTGCGAGGTCGGTATTAGTTGTGATATTAAAGTTCTGCCAGGCAGAATTTGCATACCTTTTAAGTTGGTGATCACCCAGTTTTAGAAGCACTTCTTTATCGTCATTTCGTCTTCTTGTGAACACTATAAACTCTGATTTAGCCTTCGAGATAGTAATTTCAGCATTGGTTGGTTGACCATTTGGTGATTCTATCTACCGATTCATGCATAATACTTTTAGTAACCTTAAGGTTTTTACCTACATATTTTTTACTCGTTTTGTTTGTTTTGTCATATATTTACGAATTCGGTTTTTGAAGCGATTTTAAATCTATTTGATTTTCTGTATTTTCTCAAAACTGTATTTTTAATTATATATTTTTACATATTTGAGAAAAACTCTTCAATTCTTTGGATATTTCATCATTTTCCTTGCAAATTGTATATTTTATAGTCTTCCAAATTTATTCTTGAAATACTTTTTTCAACATGTAATGCAATTGATAGTTTGGATTAAAATTTGGATTTACTCTGGATTTAACTCCTGAAGGTTCAAGATGGGCGCATTATTATTTATGATGACGAGCGGCAATTTTGTCGGTACAAAGCAATATTAGGAGATAAAAATGGCAGTTACATACTTGAAAATTTAAAACAATGCTTCGTAACACACCGGCAAATATCAGAAACAAACTGAGGAACTTACGTTCATCATTTTCATAATATATTTGAGCAATACAGTTTTCAAATAAATGGTATTTCCCATTTCTTTGGAAAAATTGCCCAGAGCGAAAAGAAAAGAACGTAAAAAGAAAGAAAAACGAGTGATCGGATAATATATACATTTAAGCAACACATTCATTTTTGCATGCTCACTAAAACGTTCTCATCCATTCCGAAAGAAACTTGTAGATGTTTTATTTTTTCTAAAAGTTACTACGTGGAAGTCAACAGTGAATGTAAACATATTATTAAAATTATATTCTTAAAAATATGTACAACGCCAGACAACGAAATGATGCGTAATTCTGATTGATGTATTGCACGCAATTTAGCTACATTTTAAATAATAGAAAGCAAGATAAATATGAATTTTGCATATGTTCGTTCATAGCATTGCCCCTGAGAGAGTATGTACAAAGGGTAAACAAAGCGTCCTCATATCGCTTTCGTTTAAAAACCGCATGGGGCGTCCGCTGTCAGTCGCGTAAAAATAGGAAGCGATGAGGGATTCGCCGGAACAGCGGGAACAGCTGATTCGTTAGTGCTATTTCGACGCGCGAGCACTGTTGCCCAAGGCGCGGCGCGGGGCAGCGGCCATCGCTCCCCCCGGCGACAAGGATTTACAAGGCGGGGGGTAGGAAGCAGAGGCAGCCGCACGGTAACAGGAATCGGTGAAATCGAGTTAGGAAGAACGACGGATGCAGGGCAAATATAGGAATATTTTCATGCAAGGCATGCATCAAATTGCACTCTTTACTAATGTTTAAGTTAATTTCGAAGTATTGTTTTCAAAAATTACCCAAATGTAAATATTTTTAAAGATTTCTAATGCCTGTAATATACACATTTCCAACAATTTATAAACACTATTTTATTTTTAACTTAAAGTGCTTCAAATGAAGTTTTTCGACAACTCAAAAATTTTCTGTGAAAAAGTGCTTCAAATTTCGAATTTACTGTAGCGCCCAAGCGAATTTTATTAAAAACCGCTCAAAATTTTCAAAGAAATTGCGATTTATGACTAGGTTTCACTGTAATTTAATAGTCTTAAAGTAATATTTCCGTTCCACTACTAGAAAACCGAAAAATTAAGAATTAAAAAAAATGTACTTTGGGCGGCGATAGATGGCAGCTAGCAAGAGTATATGGCAAGTTCGAATCTCTAGCCGAGACCAAAGGAAATAGAAAACTAATGCGGGAAAATCTGTGCCATTCTGTAACAACACTAGTTATTTATCACATGAGCAGCATCTGATTGCTCTGCCACCTTCACCACATGTTCTGTCTAAAAGCCAGAAATCCGACAGTAACTGAATTCCTATACCTCTGTACTATTCTACAAGACTACAGTAGAATTTATGTCTTCCAAGCAACAGATCAGAATTAATGCTAAGACATAACTACTTACATAATAAAAATGTTGGTAACGACAACTCCTTTTATTAAAACTTTTAAAACCAAAAGATAGGAAGCAATAGATGGCGCGCGCCTACATTGAGGAGACAGAAGCAAAAGCCACGCGGCGATCGCGTAGCTCAGCCCCACGCAACGCGCCCCACCAACAGACATTCCACGCCCCCACCAAATTTAGCTCCTCTGGATTTCGGAGCGAGAAACACAGTTTCCGAGAACGTCTCGGAATTTCCCGTCTTTATATCAGGGATGTCACATTCGTTTTAGTCAAGGCGATATTTCTTACGAGCCAAATACACAGATGTGGAGGAACAGATTTTACAAGCCCTAAATCCAGGTATGAATTATTTTGCTTTTTTGTACATGTTTTAATTTGTTTCAAATACGTTTTGTTATACTGTACTGTTATTGACTTAAAGCAACCTAACTGTGGAACGAAAAGACCGAGAGAGGTTGCTCAGGGTATCAACTGATGTCACTGCAATGCCTCTGGCCGGGAGGTCTTAGGTTTGAGTCCCGTCGGTGACAGAATTTTCGATACTGGCTTGTTAACTCGATCGAATTCAGTCACTGCCTGGAGGAGAATTCTAGCGGCCGTCTGCTCTGATACGTAATTTACCGTGGTTTCCCTGTTAAACATCAGGCGAATGTCGTGGGAGCACCCAAACAAACGTGCCAAGGACCTCGCGCAATCTCTCCTTTCTCTTCCTTCTCCAATCTTTACCCCTTACTTACACACTTACTCTTACGTGCACTAATCTACCTCACATGCTAGGAAGCCGGTTAAGAGTTGGAGCTTGTCGTGGCTGAGGCGAGGCTTGGCTATTGGGAGATTCCTGGTAGGGGAAGTCCCACTAGCCCACGACGGGAGTGCTCCGGAGCCGGATCTCACCATCCTGCTGGGGAGGATCACCGTCACCTCCCGACGAAAAAAACATGAACTTGAACTAATGACCTTAGCAGTCCACGCACCCGGAATCACCAATTAATGAACGTAGGAACGAAAAATTGATAAGAAAATGTATTATATTTCTGATTAGTAAGTAAAACATTTCTAATTAACTTTCTAGAAATAAATATTTACCTTACATATTTTTGTCAGAAAAGTTCATTGCGGAACCGCATTCAGAATCGTAGGACAGATGCAGGGACGAAGATGAAAAGGAAGACGATGGTTCGGTAGCTGACAGATGTACAATAGAACAGTCAAGAAAGTAAATCGGAAAAGCTACGTAAAAATTCAGGAAAAACTCAGACAGCTGTGGAGAAAACGTTCTCACATGTGACGTTTCAGAACAGGCACTTTTTTTTGTGTTTCAGGACCTCATTTTCCATAATCTTCACAGCAGCATTTTACTCCTGTAATGCACTAGTTTCCTCCACTTCCTTTTAGATAATAACATGTGCGAGGGGTAGTACTAAAACTATTACTGTGCCATTTAGCCGGTCTCAGTGGTATGATTGATAATTTCCAGTATCCGGACACGACAATGGGTATGGTTATTAGTCCCGTAAGCGTGTTTTTTCACAGGGGTGTTCATCACCCGCTGAATGGAGAGATCCGGTGCCAATCTGCACGCCCGCCTGCATGTTTTTCCACAACTAGGTATCACCCATCAGTGGGGCACCACCCTAGCAGGGACAGGCTCTAAGCTCCCGACTGCTCTCCAGCCTTCTTTGAAGTGCAGTGCTTGAAAGGGTATATGTGTGTAAGAAACGGGTAAGGGTAAGTGTGTGTAAGATACGAGAGAACACGGAAGAGGGACGAAATATCGCGTGCGGTCCGTTTGTTAGGGTACTGCTCCACCATTCACATAATGTTGAATGGAGAAATCTCTGAAAACTACCGATCAGAGCTGAGGTCGCCAGAATTCTCCATCAGACAGCGGCGGTATCCGAGCCAGTTTCCTAGCTAGTGCCAAAAATCCCGCTAAGGTCAGGATTCGAACCCTACGACGTCCCGAACACAGGCACAAATTGATACCCTGAGCCCCCTAAGACACTCCGGTCGAATTCGCTGCAGAAAAGTGACCGTAAAAACCAAACATATGGGAAACGAAAAGAAACGAGAAATAGAAAACTCGAATATTTATTATCCCCCCTCTTTTATGTTGATAATCTCATTATTTGAGCTCACGAACCGTGAGGGATTGCAAATGATAGTAACCAGAGTCAGGGAGTTTGGACCCTAATATCAGGATTTTTATTGTTAATACTCGTAAAAGATTTTCACCAAGATTTTCTCCCCCATACACATCTCACACACCCCATCACACACATTCTTAATTTTTCGCCTTACAATGAACTTACATTGTAGTAAGGTAGTATTTTGAGGTTGCGACAAAATCGGCGACTTTTTTATGGAACAATTATACTGTGGAGATCGATTTCGAAACTTTTGATAAAGTCAAATATAAGTAAACATTTGATAAAGTCATAAGTCAAATTTCACGATTTTGGGGTTCGTGGTACCGAAAAATCGTTTCACATCAAAACGTGTTTGTTTTTCTGCCTGTCCATCTATCTATCCTTCCGTCTGTCTGTCCGATTGTGGTCATTAGCACTATATGTAGTAAAATACTTCCTCTAATTTGTTGTGTAGTCAAATTCCGCGATTTGTGAGTTCTTGATACCAAAAAATCGATTCATATTGAAACGTGTGCCCTTCTGCTAGTCCGTCTATCCATCCTTCCGTCATTGGTGCACATTAGCACCTAAATCGTACAGCTGATTTTCTCTAAAATTGATATTCCACGATCGATCTGGGTGAACTCGAGGAACTGGGAGTTTTAAAGGAATATTTTGACTTTTGAAACCTAATTTACATCAAACCTCAACATTTTCACACTTTTTTCAAAAATGGCTGCAAATAGTTTGATTAACAATTTCTTGTGATAGCGTAAAGAGATTGAAAGCGTAAAAACTCGAAAGAATGGCGCATTTCTCATTTTTGTTAAACTCTGAATTTTTGAATATTGCCAAAGTTTTGCCAAATATTTTTGACATTTATTCTACTACAAAATTGAAGACAAAAATGTTTCATTAATAAGGTCTTTTTTCAATAATAGATTTTGAAGTAAGGTCATGTAAATGTTTTTTAAAACATCAGCATTTTTCGCAATTTTTTGCATGAAATATAGGCAATTTTTAAATAATCATTTTCCCACAAATGGCTCCAAATGTTTCATTTATTTTTTTCCTTGTATAGAGCATTAGACACTCAAAACGTATAAAAAACATTGTTAGTACAAAAATAAATTTTTTTTATAACTCTGTTGTTAAAAATTAGATTTTTAAAGAAGCTCATGTACAATTTTATTGAAAAACCAATTGTTTCCGTGTATTTTCTTCAAGAAGTAAATGCAATTTAAAGACAAAATTTTCTCAAAGGCGGCTTCAAATTTGTACTTTAATTTTTCCTTAGATAGAGCTAAAGATGCTTAAAAATGTCGCAAGCCTTGCTTTCGTTGCAGGTTCAGGCGTAAGGTTTATGGCGCATGGGTAAAGTTCTGGTGTGTTCACTCAGAAGGCCTGGGTTCAAATCCCTGTGCGGGGAAACAATGTTTGCTAGTTGGTAACTGTTTTTCAGGTTCATATTGTATTATAATGTTGCGTAACCGCTAGAAATAATGCAAGGCAGTATGTGCTGCTATAGCTCCACCAGTTATCGAAATTGAAATTGCTGATATTTAAAAATAAAATGTATAATTTTTCGAATCTTTTTTACATGAAAATTACGTTGAAAATAGTTTTTTCACACGATTTTTTCATTATTTTGAGGATTTTTTTAAAGATATACCCATTCCTTGAGTATTCATGGGCTCATTGTTCGTCGGAAATTAATGTTGAGCCTGCCTCTTAAATTAATTGTAAAGCTTCGTAGGCACTAGACTGAAAGCGTTTGGCTAGACAAGTGTGGTGCAATATATTTGGCCAAGGTCATCCAGGTGAGAAAGGTTCAACCCGTGTTGTTTGTTCCAGTAGGTTAATACTAAAGAATTGAAAATGCGTTGACCAATGTGCTTTCGTAGGGACTGCTCGTGTGCTCTCACTTTTGAGAAATAATTTATAAAATGTAAACCATTGTTAAAGGATGGGAATTGGGCGTATGTAGAACATATTTTGATTAGCATATGTTAACGAATATGTACTCATAGAAGCACATTTTCACTACAACTATTGTTTAGTTCCAATGGTAAGAAACTTTGATTTATGTGAGAGAGTGTTAAATGATGGAATTCCAACAACTTATTGCCATTTCAACTGAGTACTAGGTTAGAAGGGTTGTGCTCTACGATGTGATAGACAATTAGTCAAGGAACAAAAGAGGTCGCGGAATTAGCATTTGATGGAGAAGGGAAGCCGCGAGGCCCGACCAACCGAGGAGTGCGAAGCGTCGCTCGGCGGGAAGACGAGCGCTGGCGCAAAGCGGGTGAATGAGCGCGCGGTCCCATTTGACTCGAGCAGTCGCGGGAGCGGC
>BOPP01000004.1:330200-451821 GCA_017312745.1 Gryllus bimaculatus | reverse complement strand
CCCGCCCCCGCACCCGCGCTTCAGCCCATTCACTGGCAACCGCTGATAAAATACCTTCCGCCCTTTCTACAAAGCCAAGAATTCTATGCCGTCCCTCATTCATCATCTACTTTTTCAACCCAGGCGTTCACAACACTCGTATTTTTTCGTCACATTCCCGACACAAAACAGATTAGGAAGGCAATAGATCAGCAATGGAAATACGAATAAAGAACTGAGGCAAGTGCGTGAAAAATGAGCCGCGAACGCATATACCTCCTCAACGAGAAGGTAAACGATGTGACAAGTGCGAATACTGCGCGCGCCACTTCCGCGCGTCCTTGTCGCTGGGGCTATTTCGGTCGCATATCCCCTTAAACGCGGGAGGAAATTCCGGGCTCTTTGAGCGCAACTGAACCTTCGCACGGCGCGTTAGCAGGCGACGGCGTTCTTTCATTTTTCTCCAAACGCACTTTAATGGCAAAGGCAAAATCCAGATCACCGAACAGTTTACTCGTCAAGAGGCACACGAGATAGTTATCTCTATACCTAACAATTTGTACAGTACCAAGATATTTAAATTGTTTCGAAAAAGAATATTTATTCCATACCTTCTCAATTTATGAATGCAAAATGCTGTATTAAATAGTGTATTTGATAATTTGTCTAAAAATATAGAAGTTTATTTGTAAATGTTATACGTTATATATATATATATATATATATATATATATATGTATGTATATATGTATATATATATTATTTTCATTATGTTTAATATTACTATTCATTGTGTTTCAATAGTTGGTTGGCGCATCAAGTACCCAAAATATTATTAGGTACTTATTCATATATAATGAATTTATCTTTTTGCTGGTCCCAAAAATATAAAACTAGGACTTCGAGCTTCAAAATATAACATGGACCCGTAACGACTTGTCAGCGTTCCATGGAAACTGACCTTCATAAGGTCATTCTTTTGAGAGCTCTTTAAACCTCAGTCTGTTACAAGACGTTCGACGTATTCATACCAAACGATTTTTGTTTTGAGTGACAATATTAAACAACACTGTCTGTGAAACATGATGTACATCAGCCTTTAGGGCCGGCTAATTGAAACAGTGGAGTTGGCAGATCGAATACTTTTATCTACCGGGTGACAAACGTAACACGTTTCAAGACACAGTTAAATAATATTTTTTCATTCGGGAGTTTGGTCCTCAAAACCTCCGTATTCATTTAAAGGAGCATCTTAGGTCAGAGTATTGCAAAGAGGACTCTTTCAATGTGGC
This sequence comes from Gryllus bimaculatus, assembly GCA_017312745.1. Classification (NCBI taxonomy): domain Eukaryota; kingdom Metazoa; phylum Arthropoda; class Insecta; order Orthoptera; family Gryllidae; genus Gryllus; species Gryllus bimaculatus. The sequence continues at coordinate 450,550 of BOPP01000004.1, read as the reverse complement.
TACTGGTGCGAGTTGCAAGTCAAGTTGCAATGACTAAGTTTATTGCAGCCTACTTGAGGGAATCTAAAGGTGCACACTACAACGTTGCTGCAGAATAAATGTAACAGAGAAACGATGCGATTCAGCATGTACAAAGATTTGCAAGCACCTGCACATTATTAGGGCAGTGGCACATCCCTCATGGCTTTCATGAAAATGTTTCAGTGCTGTAAGCAAGCAACGATCGTTCCACCCGTGCGATGCGCCAATGTGTCACAGCTTCAAAAGGAAAACAATTGACAGGCAGAGTTTCGTCTCTGCACCTGATACCCGTTTACATATATTTCTTCGTACTCGAAGTTGCGTCTATTGTATTCGGTTGCAGGCGCTCACTTACGTAATTGAGGTGTTCTCCAAGAGAAGGTTTTAGTGAAAATTTGACTCAAGTAAGCGTAGTTTGGCCTATTGGCAAATGGAAAAAGTAAAGAAACAATTGTGACCATGTTTGGAACAATACTGAAAGTGTCCTAGAAACGTCATGTGAAGTGTCCACAAAATTCAAAGCTATATTCAAATCCGTAAGAAAGAATTATCCATTTGAATGAAAGTAATGAGAACTCTTCAGGCGCTAGAGAGACGGACTGAAATACAGCAAAACGGACAGACAGACAGCCGGATGGACATGGACAGTCAGGCGTTTTAAAACTAAAGGTACTACAATAGCACATAGATTCTCGCATTGCTAATAACGGTTACGTAATATAATGTATCTTTCCTACCAACACTTCAGTCAACACATAACAAATTCTTAATCGAACGCAGAACTGCTATTGAATCTGCTATTGGACTCAATGTATTGTACACTATTCTTACAAAAGGTTTTTACAAAAAAGTTTTCGAAACCGAGTGCTATGGAAGACAAACCAAGAGATCGCGGCGCTATCCGTTATACCCGGAGTCACGGAGAAGGAAATGACGAAATTTCCCTTCCCAAATGTTTTCAGTACCGATTAATTTGACTTTGTCACAAAACTTTCAACCAAAAATATTTTAGTATAAATATTAAAACGAATAAAATTGTTTCGCAACATGAGCTGAGTATAGCCTGCATCATTCTACATAATCTGAAATAGGACACAATCGACCAAAACATTTTAAATAAAAAAAATCCCCTCCCAGAATTCGTCTCTGGATCCGCCCATATTCATATGACGCTTCACGTTAAGTTCCACCAAACATTTTGAAAACTTTTGAAATTTCAGGGGCGCCGAAATCAGGCCGGTCAGAGAATATCACTTTCGGTCGTGTATGTGTAAGCGCCAGTGTTGTTTACATTCGAACAAACGGACGGACAAAAGACGTTAAAACCATTTTTTGTTCTAAGAACATACAAAACGTATGCACTTTGTCTGTACAACGTCTAGCAGAACGAGATTTACCACGTACGTTAGCCTGAAATATTAACATTTTCGGTATAAGGGACCAACAACTCATATTTTTCTGTCAAAAAATCGGTCTTTATACTTTCTTATATCTTATTGGCAGCTAGGAAAGAGCAGAAAAAAGTGCAAATTTCTGAAGAGAAAATCACGTTTTGTAATAGCGAAAAAGTTGTTTTCCTCAATATGTCTGGCTCTGTCCGCCTCTCCATGTGTCCGTCTCTGTCAGTCTATCTTGTGAACAGAACTAGCGCCCGATCCGTACACACGAATTTCACCAAAATTGAAATTCCTCAATCGATCTGTTGTTACGGGGCCTCGATTTTCAAACAGATGTTTTTACTTTTATCTTCCCTTTCCTTTACGTTACTTTACTTTACTTACTTTCCAATTTCCTAATCACAAATGGCTTTCAATTTGTTCTTAACATTCTTTCCTTGTAGAGCAAAGTACGCTTATAATAATAATAATAATAATAATAATAATAATAATAATAATAATAGTAATGACACAGGCCCGATTTTTATTAAAACCTCTGTATTTTTGAAAATGGCAAAAGCTTAAAATCTTTTCGACGTCCTTCTACAACTTCACTAATGAAGATTAAAATATTTTTCTTAATGAACTCTGTTATTCAGAATTAGTTCCTTAATCACATAGTACCTCTTTTAAAATATTTCGTGTTTCCGCGTAATTTTGAGTGAAATAGTTTCAGTTTAAAAATACATAAAAAAAGATTTGCACAAAAACGGTTCTAATTTTTTTGTTCATTTTTGTTTACTCAAATGAAGCAATGTTTGCTTATCACTCGAAATATGACTTAGGACCGGCTTTCATGAAATGATCGGAATTGTTTATAAATGGAAACTTTAAACTTTATTTTTGATGCGTCGGGATTTCGTGTTTAAACGGCCGGAGGTCTAATGGAGAAGTCGGTTGCTCGCGGCACCTTCGCGCCGGGATTCGAATTGCTATTGCTATCGGCTTGAACAAATCGCACATAAAGCCACAACTACGCGATATGCTGCAACATTTTAAGTTAATAGATTAGAAATACTATTTTATCACGCTTTCGCAAAGGTTAGCGATATATTTTCGGGTAACACGAATGGCAATATGTTTAGAAAACACCGACTGCAACGAAGCTCCTTTACGTTGGTGCGCGGGCTGGAAATTAACATTGCAAATGGCACCACTGCATGGAACACTTGTCACTGATGCCTGTCCTATAAGAAATGCACCGCAAGACGCTGAGCGGCGGTTGTCCCTCATCTCCCGAGGCGAGCCCCGCGGAAGCTCTGGCAAGCACTGCGCAGCCAGGCTCGCCGCAGTCCCAGCCTTGTTGGGGGTGCCGCACGCCACAGGCAGTTTTAGATCGCCATAGCGCGAGTCGAGACTGGGAGAGGCTCGACCGCTGGACTCAGTGGCTTATGAGCTCCGCTAGATGGAGCTATTCACTTAAACATTGTGCACTTCTATGGGATTAAGAAGTTTAGGAGACGTTGAGAAGTTACTTTGCCGTCCATGGGATAATGCGAGCTGAACAATATAATTTTATGGGTTGATGATGAGTTTACTTTATGTGCTAAGAAAAATCTCACACCAATATTGTTCCGCTGACTCGGATTCATCGAAGGATACTAATTCCATCGAAATGATATGAATTATTTAAAAACAAAGAAAATAGCCCCCAGAAATAGTTTTGATTCGTCCTTGAGAGTGTTGTTTGTGGATATTTGCATGCGGCCGCACAAGAGTCGAAAAGGGTATTGAGAGGCATGAGGTTATGGTTTTCGCTCGACGACGGCAATAAAACAAAGGAAGTTGGCGGAAGGTTTTGGCCCGCTGCCGACAGCATATTAGAACAGTGTCCAGTTCTACTAGCAAGTTCGAAGCGCATGCTGGTTGATACTTGCTCACCAGAAACGTATGCAATATTTTTAAAATTACGTTTATAAAAAAACTAATTTTCGTTACGCTGTATCCAATAAAAATTTATCTGGTCCTCGAATATCATTTAAAACAATTTAATAATTCAAGTTATTTACTAAATCTGACGAATTTGATTTCCCTCGCATCAAATCTCGCCCGCATGAACTAATTCCCACTTGGGGAGCCCGGTGCTTCTAAGGGCACGGGCAACTTCCCCTGACTCCGCACGCATTTTCCCTTCAAATCCAGAAAGGGGTGTAATGCTGTCCATGCACAAGTTCAATCGGCGCGAGGCGGTGATTAGTGACTTCATACGAAAATATATTTGCCCGATTTCTTTCTATCAAATAACGGAGAATTGTATTATCTTTATATTCTTCATTACTTCTTACTATTTGATATTTATTATCTTATTAAATTCTCTCTTTTAAAACATATTTGCTAAGTGAAAATAATATGTTTTAATGGCGAATTCTTTCCGTGTTTTCGTTTTGCATGTGTTATTAAATCATTCAGTTATTTATTGTATTAGCAATTATGTGAAATAAAGTAGCAAGTAACTATAAGTTAACAATTCTCGCTAACGGACGGACAGCGCTTTTAAAAGACAATAATATTTGTCTGTTAAACCTTCTAACCTGAACATAGAAAGTTCATGCTTAATCATGCTATATCACTCTTAAGTAAGCAGGGTTACAAAATCAGGATATTTTTGTTTCAAGTTTTTAAATTTTTCTCTCAATTGAGAATTTTAAATCGGACTGATGTATTATTTCATTTTAATGGATTATTTCTTTACCTTAAAGAGAAAATGGGAATTCATATACGTTAATTTTGTGCCAATAACTGTCACGCATCTTCTCCCAAAAATTCTCATTGCTCAGATATCCACTCCGGAGGAATTTGTACAACCTTTACTTTTAAATCTCGCGCCAATTTCACTGGACGCAGTTCCTGCGAGCTCTAGTAATGTTGTTACCATGCCCGCGATCTTGACATGCTTGATCTAAATGTTTCCGTAAACATTTTGGGGACACAATAATTTTATGATTTTCTTGAAATTTACGTTGAAGTTCATTTAGTGTAAGCCTTAGATTCTTCTCAGTATAATCAATAATGAATTCACGATGTTCTTCCGTAATTTTCACCTTTCTCCTTCCACCCCGTGGCTTGCATAAGTTCAATGCTTCACCCATCTATTATCACATTTTTACTCTCTCCCTACGGAGTAGAGAGAAAGTTATATAATGCTGCACGAATAAACGGCTAAGTTTTGGCAGAAAAATGCTTGTTACAGGGTCTTCGTAACAAAAAAGTGAATACATCCAGTTCCTAAATTTTAAAAAATCCTCTATCATGCATTGCAGACAGAATCCATGTTTTGGGGGTCCTTGATACCGAAAAATCGAATGACGGCAAAACGTCCGTCTGACCGTCCGTCCGTTTGTGAACAAAGCTAGCGACTAAACCGTTCAGCCGATTTTCTCCAAGAATTTTTATTTCTCAATCGACATGGCTGCTCTAGCGGCCCCTTCAATTTAAAACCGATAGTTTAATTTTGGAGAGTACTTTATATGAAGCCCCTCTGACATTTTCCAAATTTAAAATAATGGCTGCATAGTTTTTGATTAAATTTTGTTGTCGGATTGTAGGAAGAGGGTATAGGAGAATGGTGCATATCTCAAGTTCGTTGAAAACCCTGATTTTTCAAAAATTGCAAAAGTTCAAAATTTTTTCGGAGTCTTCCTATAAAAAAAATATAGGCATTTGTTTTTTAAGGAAATCTGTTCCTTAAAGATATATTTTGAAATAAGGTTATGTAAAATGTTTCAAACATTTGAGTACTTTTCGCATAATTTTGCGTGAAAATACGGGGGAGAAAGTATGCGCTGTTTTAGCACCATAATACCTTTTCAAATTCAAATTATGACCAAACAATTTAAAATTGGGAATAAACACATTCAAATTGAGACCAATAACTTTCAAATTAAGACTCAACAGGTTGAAACTAAATAAAAATCAGCTAACAATTTAAACACGAAAATGTATTAAACACAAAATTAAGAAACAATAAATACAAATTACATTTGGAATTAAAACAACCTTTCTGTTTACTGTATGGATGCTTTCTGTTAACTGTATATACACACTGTCATTTATATATACTCCTTTTCTCAGAATTTCTTTTCAAGGTAATTTTCAACACAATTTTAGAGCATCACACAATAAAGTCATCATGTATATTATAGGGATATTATCTGCCTGATAATTAAGATATGAAGCCACATTCGTATTGCTTTCTTTTATTTACATCGCCGTTCAATTTCTCAGGCTCTCTAGAAATGCCTTTCATCGTAAACATTAGCCATCAAAATGTTGTCGCAAACAATCGGTAGAAACAATAAATTGATGCTGATCTCCAAGTTTACGTTTCAGTTCTTTTAATATAATTCTGGGATTTTCATCTGTCCTGAACCATCCCTGTGTTCCTCTGTAAATTTCACTCGTCTTCGTCCACCGTGTAGTCGTGGTATTTTGCCGTGCATTCGTTTTCACCGATATGCAGTTGATCTCTTCACTCGAAGTGTATTAGCGAGCCCTCTCCTGTCACCATTATTATTATATTCTACACAATTTTTTATTTGGTTCCTACCAGTTTCCTTTTCTTTATGAAAATCATTATAACGCAATTACCTTACCCAAACACGGAGTAATGTTCTGTAGGTTAGTTACGTTAACATAATCAAATGAAACACAAGCCTCTTTGTTTTTTCTCACTTAGCAATTGTTACGTCTCAAATTTCTTGTGTATAATACCAATCTGCTTGTGTTTATTCTCACTCTGAGTATTTTAGTACCCAATTTGAAATTGTTTGGCCTCATTTCGAAGTTGAAAGGTATACTTTTACTCCAAATAAATTTGCCAGACCTCTTCAATTATTGTTAAATAAAGCACATATTCGCTGTTTCATGCTTTCTGACTCCCTTTTCTAATATACGGCATAATTAATCAACGAGAAAAACTCTCGTCAACAACTAAACAGGACACAACAACGTAACTTACTTTAGTCAATTAAAACAATTGCCTATTTACTTCTCGTTTTGAAGTTGTTTAATCTCAATACATAAATGATGCGTTTCAACTTGAGTGTGATGCGTTTGAATGTGAACGAGTTTGTGACGAATTTGAGGGTATTTGTTCCCAATTTGAAAGTGCTTATTCACGATTTGAATGTGTTGTTCTCATTTTGGAACTATTTTAAAGGTCTAGTTAACAAAGCAACACATATTAAAATTGATTAAAAACAAAAGTCCTAATTCAATATTATTTTAAAATATGGCGAAACATCCAATAAGTTTTAAAAATACTATTTTTTTGTTTTTGTAAAGTGTTTGTCCATAGTTCAACTAATTTCTTCAACTGACAGATATAAAATAGTATTGGAATTACAATAGTTATATAAAAAGTGTGTCGATCGAAACGAATACCCTTAAATGGCTGTCTTTCGCACGGGTTTTCTCTCTATCAGTATAGTAACGCAGGAAATTTATTTTCTTTAAAGTCTGTTGGCGAAGCAGACTGGATTAATATTTTTTTCCATCACTAAGGAGCTTGACTCACTCTATAATCAGAAGAATAATTGTGAATGCATTTGCATTTTTTGCGAAAGGTCTTTGAGTAGATGACGAATAAGCAATTTAAGCAATGAAGTTTATGAATTGAAATGTACTTTTTAACTGTTTTTGACGTAAATAACAAAATGAATAAATACAGAGTGAGAATCTGTACTTGAAAGTCGTATAAGTGACTATGCCTTTCCACGTCTAGATAGTGTTTCCTTAATGGCTGCCTGGTTCATTAATGGTAGTATTCAGTTGACCGAAATTTTCAAAGATATAGTGTCTGCACAAAGCTATTTGTTTTAACACCAGAACATATATCAGATCTACAGGATGATTTATTCCGAATACCGAAGCTCGAAGGATGTAAAGATTTTGGTTCACAGTTCCTAATTCACAGTAGAGCCAACGAAATGGTCTTAAGCTTGTTTACGAGACTACTCCCGCCAAATAACTTTTGCTTCGGACACCTGTGCCTCTTTGTCTGTTCTGCCCATTTTAAATGCTTAAGAAACAAAAGAAAAAAGAAACTTTAATCTTTTGCCGAGGGCTCTGCCACTACTACGAGATGTAGCATCATCTATTTCTCACCTGTATATTTATACTTGCGCCTACAGTAATGCTATTTTTGTTGTCGCTTCCTAGCTTTTCTACAAGTAAGAACATTTCTTACTTCGTTTTTAAAACCTTTGAATGTTCATTATCGATTTTTGTTAGTTGATTATTTTTTAGTTTTTTAATTGCTTTATTTAGAAAATGCTTTCAGGTTAGACAGGTAGAAAAATGTTGAATTTATTGTATCGTGTTGCACTAATATTTGCACATATTGTAAGGAGAGAAACTAGTGGTGCTACAGAATGTCACAGACTTTCCCGTATTAGTTTTCTATTTTCTTTGTTCTCACCTAGCTACTCGGACTTGCAATACACTATTGCCAGCGGCCATCTATCGCCGCCAAAAGTATATTTCTTTGAACTTTTCACAATTTTTTGGTTTTTTAATAGTGGAACGGAGATATTATTTTAAGAATAGTAAAAAACAGTAAAAATTCGTCCTAAATGGTAATTTTTTTAAAAACAAATTGGAGTTGTTTTTTAGAAATTGACGTTTAAACGCTACTGTAAATTTGAAATTTGAAGCTCTTTTTCACAGAAAAGTTTTGAGTTTACAAAAAACTTTAATTACTTAAACTCACAAATACAATAGTGTTTGTCAACGGTGTGACAGATCTTTCAAAAATTACATTTGTGTAATTTGTGATAAAAACAAAAAAAACAAATTAATTTTACGCCGTATTAAAGAGTGGTATTAGGACTATCCGTTCAAAATGTTTGAAGAAAATGTTTTTGAGAAAATGGCGTGTATTTCTGAAAATGCGGATTTTGAGTTAGTTTTCACAGATAACAGTTGGGTTTTCGAGAAATTTTATATGACATTATTTAAAGCACATGTACTTATAAATACAATAATATGAACAAATTGCCGCTAATATAAATATTAACGACATGCTAGACAAGTCAAAAAAATTAATTTTTGTAATTTTTGAAAAAAATAGTAGAGCAATATGACGTTTATGTAATCTTGTAGAGTACATTTACCCCTATTTGTACCAAAAGTTTAAAGAAAAAATTTGGAGCCTTTTTTAGAAAATCTTGTTTTTGTAATTTTGAAAATTGTACAATTGCTCGCAATATTGTGGGAAAACAACTAAATTGTTTAAAAAAATATGAAAATGACCTTCTTGAAAGCACTCGCTATCGAGAAATAACTTTATTTGAAGAAAAAATCTCTATCTTTAATTTTGTAGTTGTAGGAAGACACCGAAAAAAATTCATACTTTTGAGTTTCGAAAATTCGGAGTTAACTGTGAAAATCGGACCGAAAATCGGATTTATAAGTGAATATTACTCTATTCTTACATGAAATTTAAAGAAAAAATTGGAGCCATTTTTGAGAAAATTTTGAAAATGTCCGAAGGGATTCATGTACAGTACCCTCAAATTTTGACGAATATTTTTCAAAATCTGAAGGTTTTGATTCGAGCCAGATGGACGGGGGTTTCTTCAATTTGGAAAAATCCTAATCATAGTTTAGGTGCTGGTACAGTTCACAGACACTAGACGGACTGACGGACAGACGTTTTGAAAAAAACATTTTTTGAGTATCAGGGGACCACAATACGTGTATTTACATTGTAATCTCGCAATTTTCCGCAGCATTACATAACTGTCCGTGTACTAAATATTTACGTACGTATACGGGAAAGTAAAAATCAGAGTCTACGTACAAGAAATGAGTAGTTCGACGTTTGAAGTGAAAGAGTGTCTGAATACGTATTGTTATGAATCCCATCTATTTAATTATTAGCGCGATTAGCGCATTATTAGCAAAATGCGCGAGTCCTTTCATTTCGTTCCTCACCTTTCATGCCATTTGTACAACAACAAAAGAATTTCTTGTTGCCGGGCCAATCGCTAACCGAGTTTTGAAAGAATAAATCTTTTTCAACGAAACATGTCAGGAATCAGCAGCAGGAAGAGGCCATCATCTCCCACCGTCTACAAAAGATGTTCGGTAGTTTTCGGTTGGGGAAAGTGAATTATCCTGAATGGCCGAGGCGACTTCAGCGTGTGCAGACGCAGAGTCTCTATGTGGCAGGCCTGCATAGCATTTTGCACTTTCACTGACCTCGTGATCCGCGCGCTATCCACTCGAGTACAAATGCGGGCAGTTGAGGAAGGGTGTGGATGAGGCTCATTCTAGGAGTGGGGACAAACGAAGAGAATGCGCAATTGAAACCGTGGCGCATTAGCTGAAAGAACAGTGGCCAGTGTTACATACAGTTCAAGTAATTTTGTCTTTTCAATTATATTAGAAATGTGTGTTGTCGATAAATGACAATGTGAAATATGAACCTAAAATGAATTAGACATACATATTTGATTTGGACACCAAGTATTATAATTGCTTGTAGGGCAGATAATGTAATTAGCTTAGCTACGTTGTAATCGCAAATTTAGTGTGGTACTAAACACAAAATTGCAATATTGAATAGCTTTTGTTTGATGATAATAGAAAATTGTTAATTACTGTCAAGTATATTAAATTGAATAAGACGGTTCTATTAAAGCCAAAAACATCTTATTCTTAACAAATCATAAATACTTTCTGCTCTAATATTCTAACAAAAGTGCATTATATATTACTACTATCAAATCAACGGATGTTAAAACTATTTATTCATAATCGTTTACAACATAATGTAAAAAAGATTAATCCCTCTGCAATGTATACAACACTACCCATAAGAATATCATGGTTGCTAGTAACATATCGTCAGCGAGGTTTGCCGATGGTTTCTCATTTTGTTATCATTTGGAGATTATAACATTACTGGTGAAAAATCAATTATTAAATTGTACATTTTTGTTAGTTAGAATTAAATAATCATTTTTAAATATGACAATGCTTTAGAATATTGTTTCGGAGTCATAATGAACATGAGAAAGGAAAATATGTCGATACATAGCAGTGCACAGAAAAAACATAAATAGTGAAATATGATCCTTGAAGCTGGAAAATAAACTTTCAAATAAGCGGGCAACTAATTTCACAGTATTGATAATTGTCAATGTCTACGCGCAGCGTCGACCCAAAACCACCTATATAATATATAATTTGTTGTTCCCACGGCGCAATGGATGCCTGCCTCCCTTACAAGGCTGCCTCCCCTACCACTTGCACTTTCGCCACACTTGCGAGCAGACGTCCCGTAGTTAAGTGCAGAATGCCCGCGGAAGCAGGCGTTGTGCAGGCCTTCTATATAGTAAGGCACATTCGCCGAGCTACTGCTTGCACAATCCGGAGGAGCTGACGTGTTCGGCGAATGGTCGCTTCCTTTGATGTGTCCAAAGACCGACATGCGAGCACCGAACGTTCGTCGTCAAACAGCAAGCAACTCATCCGCACTACTCGGGATTCGGCGAGCAATTGCGAGTAGTCGCTCGCAAGTCGCCCAATACTGAATGTGTCGAGCCGCCTGTGTCTGAACGTGGTTCGGTGTGCGACCCATCGTGAAGTGGACAATTCGCGCACTCTGTGCCTCTCAGACTACGGTCCAAATGTTGATAACGACTGAGGTGGCTCAAGGCATCAAATTATGTCATTGCAGCGCCTCTGACCGGTAGGTCAGAGCTCGAGTCCCTACCGCGGCAAGATTTTTGATACAAGCTAGGTAGCTATGTCGAATTCACGGCCTGTCTCGTGGAGAATTCTAGACTCCGGCTCCTCTGATTTCTCGTGACTTCTCCGATCAAAACCAGGAGAATCGCGGAGCCATACCCTAACAAACTAACCACCGATCCCGCATGATCTTTCTTTCCTCTTCCTTGCCCTATCCTCACCGCTTACTTAAACACATACACTTCCATTCACTATACTAAAAATAATGTGCAATGTGACGTGACAAGCAACAGTGGCTACCTGTTGACGCTGAAGTCCAGGCCAAATAAGGCCAAAGTCCGACCTGAACGTGACATAGAGTAACTGTGTCTTTTCCGGTAAAAAATATGCTAGTATCTTTTCCGGCAAACTCACTGTATTCCGAAAATTGCAAAAATTCAATGCTACAAAATTGAAGATAGATATTCATGCCTTCAACAAAATCTGTTCTAAAAATGTTGCTCTTTAAAAGAGGTCATATACAAAGTATTTGAAAAAATGAGAAGTTTTCGCGTTATTTGTGCTTGAAATTAATGCAATATATTTAAAAATAACATTTTCTCAACAACCTTCAAAACTTTTTCTTCTAATTTTGTTCACAGATAAAACAAAGAACGCTTAAATGAATGGTGCAGGTTTCGTTACCGTTGGACTCTGAATTTTCGAAAATTGAAAATTTAGAAATAATCCAAAAAATGTGCGGTTGTGCACCATTTGTTCAAAATTTTCTCAACCATAGCTCAACATTGTTAATAAAACTCTAACCTCGGACTGCATAAAGGACGCTTAAAAGAATGGTGAAGATGTCATTGTCGTTGATATCCTTGATTTTCCGAAAATTGCTAAAGTTCGAAATTGTTTTCGGTGTCTTCCTACAAATACGATATTCGAGTTAGAGATTTTTTCCCTTAATGAATCGTGTGATGAAAGACAGATCTTTAGAATAACGCCGATAATATGTTTTTGTTTGAAAACAAGAGTAGTAATTTTTGTGAAATATAGGCAATTTAAACCTTTTTTACTAAAAAATCTAAATTTTTTCTTTAATTTTTTTCTCGGATAGAATAAGGAGGCTTAGGGCATATCTAATTTTCATTGAACTCACTGAAATATTAAGGACCCACAAAACATGGATTCTGTCTACACAACGTCATAGAGGCAGTGATTTACTGTCAATTGGAACAAGATTTATCTACTTTTTCGTTACAAGGGCCTGCCAAGAAGAGTTTCTCTGTCAATAATATGCCGTTTCCGTCACAAGATTACAATACTTTTTCTTCTTACGAAGTGCGAGAAAGTAAAAAGTGTTTCAGATTTCATGTAAAATTACAAATTCAAAATAACGATTTCAAACACAGAGTGCCCCATGTTCACTTCAATTGATCGAGACATATCAATTTTTGAGAAAATCGCCTGAACGGTTTAGGGGCAAGCATTCACCATAGACGACCAAACGGATAGACTGGTAGATGGACGGACGGACGCCCGGACGGGAAGACGGATGCTTTGCCATCAAACCGTTTCTCGGTATCAAGGACGCACAAAACATGGATTCGGACTTCACTGCGTTTTATAAATAATTTACTACAGAGTAAACAGTCGTACTTAAGGACAATTTTCATGTTTTAATTTATTCTCTTGTTTTGTATGTGAAATTGTTAATGTTCATCTTTTTGGAATGCTACACATCTGAGCATATTTGTGTGCAATACAAATATTTTTAAGAACATTCTACAAGGTTATTTTTTAGATGATTCGTTTGTGTACAGTCTCTAGGTGACATCAACAGTCATTGTCCCTAGTTACAAAAATTTGCGATCATAAATGAACACGGCTACTTTTATGCATGATCTTGGCTATCCGGGTGACGCTGCGTCGAAGGCTGTAACAATAATAATAAACTTGTTGTAAAATAATAGTAGTTGTAACAAAATCGATGAAAAACTGCATAAATTTTACTTTTCACTCGTCAAGCTCACACTACAAAATCGTTCACTTGAATAATCAAAAATGGCAATAGCAATGTAGAGAAAATACCAATCCGAAATTTTTCGTACAGACATCTCAAAACTTGCATTGTTCTTAGGTATATCTGTCACTAGGTACGGCAGTTTCCACTGCACAGAAACAATATTTATCCACTGTTGCTTTCTCGCCCTCCCTTCGTAAGAATAGAAGGTATTGTAATGGTATGCTGAAAAAAGGCGAATTTTCGACAGAAAACGTATTGCCGTGCCCTCGAAACGAAAAAGTGGTCAGCTCTGCTCTCATTTGCGTTGAAATCTGAATTTTCGAAGACTACAAAAGCTGGAAATAATGCAAAAAAATATGTCTTGTTGCAGCACTACTAGTTTTGTTTTTGACTAATGAAGAAATATTTTTGTGTACACCGTGTTATGGTTTTAGAGATTAAGTGGTGCCTGACCTTATTTCGAGATTTGTCTTTAAAAAAAAGATTTCATTCACAAGAAAGTCACAATCTTCAATATTGTAGAGTAGAAAGACGCATCAATTTAATTTAAATAGATCGGAGAATATCAATTTTGGAAAAAAGTAGGCTGAAAGGTTTGGGCCTAGCTTTGACCAACAGACAGACAGACATTTTGCCGTCAATCGATTTTTCGGTGTCAATGACCCACAAAACATAGATTCTGACTGCACAATGAGTTAAAGGAAGTAATTTAGATAGATAGATAGATAGATTTATTAAAGTTCGCTTTGAGCTAATGCTCGGTGGCAAACATGATAACAATTAGAATTACTAAACATTTTCAACATTTACAATTACTGATGGTCGGTTTACTATTAGAATTAGGGGTCGATATCATAGTTCCAATTTATTTCTAGCTAACTCTAAATTCACTTCTAGTTTACATAACACTTCACTACACAATACTACACTACATTCCCCTTCACTTCACTGTATAAGGGACATGACGATAATAATTATAACAATAACAATACAAGAAATAATAATAACTTAAGAATTTCCCCAAAGCTAATGACATTAACAATGATGATAAATTCGTCAGTAATAATATAATAATAAAAGTAATAGTAATATTAATAATAATAAAAGTAATAATAATATTAATAATCATAATAATAATAAAAGTAATAATAATATTAATAATCATAATAATAATAAAAGTAATAATAATAAAAATATTAATAAAGATAAATGTCTCAGTCAGTATTATTCGAGATGATCTAGATGGAATGAAGCATATTTTTAAATTTGGCTACATTAGAAGGAAGAGTCTCTAGTACTTCTGCAGGTAGTTTATTCCAATCTACTATAGTGCGATTCACAAAGGAGAACTTTCCTACATCAGTTCTTTGCTTTCTACATCGTATTTTCCAAGGATGGTCTCCTCTGCTTTTATAATCTGATTTCTGTAATCTTTTACCGATATCTGCCCATGCTGTGTCCTCTCTGTATGTCTTATACATTACGCATAAACGCGCCCATTCCCTTCTCTTAGATAAGGACTCCCATTCTTCTCGTTCGTCACCAACGCACCCGTGATTTACAAACTTTGAGGCCCGTTTTTGAATATTATCTAACGCTTCGATTTGCCCTTTTTTTACGGGTACCAGCATGCCGCTCCGTATACTAAAATTGGACGAATTTACATTGGCACAGGAGGAAAGATAATATTAAAATGACTAATGCGAAAGAGGTCCCATTTCCATTTTTAAAAAAAAAATAACAAAAAAACCAGGATTTTTCGAAACTGCCCCTTGAGACGCCTTATCATAAGCGCGAGGGCAGCTACCTGTGTTGACTGATTGATTGATTAGTGATTCCTGGCGGGTCAACTGCTATGATTATTAGTCCCGTACGTGCAGTGGATGTTTTTAACGCGGGATAGGCGGTGGTCATCCCACGCTGGATGGCCATATTTGGCGCCGACATACACGTTGGCTTGACGAGTTTCCCCAACCAGGTATCTTTCAAAGTGGGGCACCGCCCCAGGCGGGACAAGCTCTTAGCTCCCGACTGGTCTCCCGGCACGTGTGGTAGTGTAGTTCATGTGAGTGTAAGTGTACGGATAAGTGTGTGTAATTAAGGACAAGGAAGAGGAAGGATAGATCGTGCGTGGTTCGCGGCCCGTTTGTTAGAGTACTGTTCCGACATTCGTCTGGTGTTGATTGTAAAAAGCACGTAAAATCACCGATCAAGGTCAGCTTCCTTGGATCAGCGTTTCTTGACAGAATTGACACTTCTGTTCAGGTCATTGCTTCTCACTAGGACTAAAGATCTCATCAAATCCCTGGAGATAACTTCTTAATGACGCGTGGAGCGTAGAAATGCCAGTGACTGATAAGTGCCTGTTGGTCCTCTGAGAGTTCTCTCTTGTGGGTGGACGGACAGCTCGTCTTTTGTAATGTAATATAACAACAACAACAATAATAATAATAATAATAATAATAATAATAATAATAATAATAACGCTATGCGAACTTTGATACATTTCTTTCTCTTACGTTCGATTGATGTGACAAAAAATAAAAGAAGATACAATAAATTAATTAAATGGAAAAGCGGGAAACGTCAATGAAATTTGTTCCAGAAAAATAGTGACCATCCTGCATGATTAAAATAATTTAATTCTCCCCGTATTATATTTGATTTATTACTAGTAAAATAAGTCACTTGAAAAAAAGTTTAATAGAAAGAAGGGTCCGGTCGGGGGGCAGAGGTGCCCAAAAATGTAGGTGGGCCCCCTTTTTTTAGGTTACTCACGCCGATGGTTATGTACTCTTTCTTCTTGACAATTTCTTAATCCTAAATTTATCGTGAAAACGTTGCGTTCTCACAGCCGGAAATTAAAGCTGTAACCCAGAGGCGGAAAGCAGACGCGCTAATGCTAGTACGAAAGCTCTGTAGCTGCGTAGTACTCGCAGCTGCTCTGCTGTGGGAGGGTAGTGTTCACTCATCTGGGCACGCCCGACAACGGATCTTTAAGGGGACATTAAAAACACGTTCGTTTGTCAAGGTCATGTATTTGTGATGAATTAGGACGTGGAGATAGGTAGATAAAATTTAAATGGTATCACAACATTTCTATAAAATATATTTATTTTTGTATTAATATCAAATAACAAATGTATTTTTAATAATTAAAAAAAATATTTTTGTAATTTGAAAATTTGTATTGATATAAATAAAAGTAACTCTATTTTGAGAAGTTAATTTTATATAATTTAGGAAGGAGGTTAAGAGGAACATTGATTTGAGGAGGTGTTTTACGAGTTGTTACAGAGGGGTGAGGGAGTCAAACAAAGCTACATTTTGCAAACGTATTTTACTGTGGTGTGGTGGTTACTACACTTTCGACAGAGTTTTTCCAGAATCTGGAATATGGCTGCGGTATACCGTCTATCGGGAAGAGTACAATTTATTAGATGTGCGCCATGTGATAGTTTTTATGCTTTAAAAATTACTTAGAATTTTTTCCTCTCCTAATACCGTAAAAATTAGAAACTGACTATCTTACGTTCTAATTGTGCCAATTTTAAACGTGAGATGAACTTAAAGGTGAACTTATTGAGTTTGCGTATTCACAATGCACATATTTACGCTGTCAGTCTTAAAACGCCCTAGCCCCGCAGCCAGAGAGTAAACAGCCCTAGCACCGCAGTTGCACACATTTCTTCTTTATTTAAATTTCAGCCAAGTATTTATATGATCATTTAGTATTACTTATAAATGCATGAAAAATACAACTCTCTACGCTAAAACGAGGATGATATCTTATGTGAAGATAAACATTGTGATAACGATTTACCTTTAAAGTTTTGCTAATTTTTTTAAAAAGATAGAATTATAAAATACCTAAATAATAACAATATCAGCAATACAATTCGTTTAGATGAGTATTTTTAATCTCAGGTAGAGGAAGTGAACGTGACTTAAGTCGACATTAAGGTACATAATAACATATGAGACATAAATGTTTATCAAAAAAGAAGCTAAACCGCTTTCAATCCCCTGGAAATCCATCAACTTGCTACCAAAAATACAATGTAAAACACTCTGACTCAAAGCATACCGAGAACACTTCTCGGTGAGTGCGGGAATCGACGCTTCCACTGTTAATGTTGTTAATGTGCTCTGTGTTTAGAAGAATTCTTCCGAAGCTCTCATTTCGCTTTTGTCCGACGCACGGTGGGTTTGTTTGATTACAGCTGCATTTAATCATCACTCACACCAAGCCCCTGCAGATTCCTTTTACATCATTTAACGCATTTTTACATTGTTTATTTGTTATTGTTCACAATGATTTTTATTATTATGATTATTATTTAATGTTAGTTTCCCTCTTCAAGAATACGCAGCATCATTGAAATATTTTTGAACTGGACTGTATTACACTTGGTGGGGGTAGAGAAATCGAATCGTTACGTTCCGCGCCAGGAACGAAATAGTACGGGAGGGCGAACATAGAGAGAATGATCTCTCCGATGTAGCTCGAGAACAATTTCAGCCAAATTATCAGAAGAAATAGTTTTCCAATTATCTAATTAATAACTATTCTACTAATTGGTGCATCTAGACTCTTCTTCAATAATTTCGTTAATATTATTTAACGTAATTTTCTAGATTGCATTAAATCAAATCATAAGTAACATCGAAAAGTTCAAATTTAAAGATTAAAAATATTTTACATAAATACTCTTTAATACCTTTATTTCAACAATGGGAAATTTAGCATGTTGTGGCGGCAAGAAATCTGCTAAGGGAAATGACGGATCAGTCTTAGATCGCGTTATTTCTCAAGCATCAAACAAGGATGATTGTCTTCTCTATCGTCTTGCTAACTACAAGAATGGCGGAGAATTAATCGATGCATACAATATAGGTGGACAATCCGAAGTTGAAAAGTTAATTCTTGAACAATTTGGAGTGCTGATGTATTGTGATGGTAAAGGTCAGGTAATAAACAGAGCAGAGTATCTGCGTTGGAAGTTTCGAGATCAGGCACAGGTACGACAATCGGAAGCAATTTTGTTTGAAAAATATATAAATTGGTTTTAAAATTACATTTTGAAATTATTGAAAATGTTGCACATGGATTATGATGTCGTTTTAGTATTGTTAAAAGAAATGTAACTTTTTACATAAGTGAGATGGGTGAAAATTATATTTTTATTAACATTAAAATTTTTATGAACACAGATTAATGAAACAATATTTTTTGAAAGAAATTTTACTGCAATAAATATTTTTATCATTTAAACAAAAAAACAGATTCTACAATGAGGCAGGAAATAGTCATTCAGGCGTGCAATGTTACATGCAATGAATTTAAGCGTAAATATATTAAAAACTATTGAAGCTCATGTTATTAAAATTCATGTTAAATCACAATTCACTTTTTTGCCTCATTATGGACTCAAAAATAATTTGGAAATCATATCTTTGCAATCTCTTTTCTTTCCGTTTTTCCACATTTCAAACAAATTTTCTCTCATGAAAAAGAAAAGGTGAAAAATACTGCATACTTTCTTTTATAATAATTGAAAATAAAATTAGTTAATATTCTAAAAATTAAAATTTTCAAATATTGTAGGAGAATGTTATTGTTTTGCTTTGGCTAACTAGAGAAAAAAGCAGAACCCCAAATATTTATGTATTAATTCATCGCAATTCATATTTTATTACTCAATATTTTTTTCAAACTACGAATATTCCCTGATGAAGCAATTAATTAGTGCAATAATACAACTTGACCATCAGTAACAATAAGGTAAATAGCTTCATAACTGTATTAGTTGTGTAACAGAAAATATGGGGGCAATTCTATAGTAAGTGCTATAAAAGTAATATCATTCTGGTCAGACAGCAAGAGTCTTAAAAATTAAACATATTCTTCTGTGATAGTGAAATGGAAATGTGGAGATTTTTTTAACACAATTCCTTTGAAAGTTCTGCTGTTAAGATTTCGGGAGAAAATCCTGGCTCTGGTGTTGAAATCTTGTTGTTTTAAAGACATGTTATTTGTTAAAAGTCACATTATTATAAAGAAAGTCGATTAGCTACAATTAGTCCCTCCCTTTTTGCCAACATTTTACAAATGACAATATTCACGAGTTTTTATTTTAATACTAATTAACCAAATCAATTAAAAAATATTTGTGGTATTTGATTTTTAATTTTGGGAGTTATTACAATCAAAGAAAGAGAGAGAGAACTCTGATATAGTATTAAAAAAACAATTCCCCATGTTCTAAGGAAAGAAATGAAATGAGAAATGATAATTGCAGGTTGTTTTGCCCATAGAGGCATCCCTTAGTCCACACGATCCTCTAGCTAAGTGGGAAGACCATGAAGCATGCTGGAAGATGCAGTACAGAGGCTCTCTTGGAGAAACACTTCTCCATGTTCTCATCATTTGTGATACAAAAGTGCACACACGGTTAGCACGTACTTTGTTAAAATGTTTTCCAAAACTGGCACTTGATATTGTTGAAGGTGAAGATTATCTAGGTGAGGGTATATAGTAATATCAACCTGCATTTGCTGTTAATAGATGTAACAATGACATGACGATATATTATTAATAACTACAATAGCATTGTAAAATTTATTTTCCTATTGCATTATTCTGTAGCATCTTTAAATCATTCCACCTTATGATAATGTTTAATGCAAGTCTTTGCTTAAAACATTCTGTAGTTTCATTTCTGTACTTTTATGACTTTTATGATACTCATTGTATGGGTGCATGTTGTAGGTGATGGATTGTCCATTCAAACATCTTTTTTTCTTGTGTTCATTTGGTTAAGTGAAATTATCATGAAGGCATGGCATTTTCATTTATTGATACTATTGTAGCTTTGTAGTAATGTGTCACAATAACTTTCAAGAAGTACCATTTTTGTATTCTTCTTCTTTGGTAGTATTACATCCTTAAACAGTCTGTTTGCTATAGTATACTTCTTCCCAGATAGTGATTGTGTGTAAATACTCATATCTCTTTCAAATGTGATTCTCAAGTAGTTGTGTAAAATTCCATTATCTCTTTCATTATTGCTCCATTTCATTGTTTTTATGAGAAATACTAATGACTGAAATCCAAATGTAACCATTTCATTTTATTCATTATTACTAATATGTAATAATAATTATTGATAATGTTATCAATAATTGGTAAACCCTTGGATATTGTACAGGGGCAAGTGCTTTGCATTTGGCAATTGCATATGCAAATAATGAGCTTGTTCAGGACCTCGTTGAAGCAGGTGCAAATGTTGCCCAGCGAGCCTTAGGTAAGATAATACTACTTCAAAGTTAATTGTGTTATTTTATTAATAACAATAATGAATTATTAATAATAATTAATTATATTGCTTATTTACTAGTATTATGATTGTCTGTATATTTTCAGTATCTTAATCTTTCAGACAATCAGTATTTATAGTACCTGATGATGTGAACAAGTGGTTAGCGAAACATTGTGATCAAAATATAAAATTACATAACTATTTTACTCATTATTTGGAAATAATTTAACTATTTGAAAATAAATAAACTGATTGTCTCAAAGATTGAGATACTGAAAATGTACTGAATTCATGTTAATTTTAACTAATGAATATTATCATTTTATTGTAAATCAATGCTAACAAGGAAAATGATATTTCAATTAAAGGGAGGGACGTTCTAATCTTTCTGTTATTACATTAATTAACTTTTCTTGTGAGTTCCACTTATATGTAATATTTATTTCAGAATCTAAATCTAGAATGGCTACTTAAATAATGCACAATAATAAGAAACAAAATCTAAAACCACAATTAACAAAATGATCTTTTATATAAATTTCAAAATATCTTATTTACCTACATCTGGCTTATTGAGCATTATATATTACCATAGAAATGTGCAAGATACTTCATGTATATTTAAATATATTTTAGTGATCATATTGTCACCTTCTTTGACTCAGTGATTCAGATAAACATTTGCATGAATTTTACATTTAAAGGGCACTCATTTCCTATTCATCTTTTCAGGAAGTTTCTTCTTACCTAGAGATCAACAACTACCCCAACCAGCAAAGCATACTGATTATGAAGGGCTAGCATACTTAGGAGAGTATCCTCTTGCATGGGCAGCCTGTTGTGCAAATGAATCAGTGTATAATCTGTTGCTTGAAAATAATGCAGATCCTGATGCACAAGATTCATTTGGAAATATGATTTTGCATATGGTGGTAGTTGTGGATAAACTGGTAAGTTTGAATCTTTCAACTGACTTTTGATGAAATATTCTTTACAATGGAAATAAAAGATTTATTATGAAACTAGATAAAGAAAAGCTTCACTTAGTACCTCAAACAATTTAAGAAATGTAAGAGAATCTCTTATAAACAATTATTATGTTAAAAGCAGGCTTATTGAGAATATTAAAATTTCTATTGTAATTGTGAACAGAGAGTATAGTGTTTTTCAATGTAAGTTCACTCACATTTGATGCAAAGACATTCTGTTTAAGGACATAGTTTTATGAAGGAATTGGGAACTGGGGTGTGGACAGTTCATTTAAACTGGGGTGTGGTAAATTTTTAGGACACGATCACATCAAATGTGCTTAAAAAATTGATGTAAGATCAGTGAATTGGATGGTGTTATGCATCAATTGATCAAGAGCCAAAACTTAATTTCAAGACATTAACACAAACACGAAAGTATTAATAGAAACTAAGCATGTCTCAAATTTTGTTTTGTAAATGGCAAAATAATGAAAAAAATTAAATTGAATACATCTTAAAAACATGAAAAATGCAGCGAAACTCTTTATTTATGTAGAAATGGCGCTTAGCTATTTGATGCTTTAATAAATAATTTTCATATCCATGTTTTGCATTATCTGACTCCAAAACATGTCTCTGAGTCAAGTGATGCAAATTAGAGAGTGAAATTTTTTGTTGTAATATTTTATATGATACAATAAGATTGTACCAGTTTATTAAGATTTATATGTACTCGTAATTAACTGATGTATAAAGAAAAAGCATTACTATTGAATATTTTCATATTTTCTTTGCCTTTTTATTAAAGTAACAACTTATAAAAATCCTCCTTATGTGATTAAGAAAATAAGGAGGTCTTTCAAATACAATATTACAAACATTTTTGAAAATAAAAAAAAATAATAATAATAATAAATGACAGTAGTATAATAAAAGCTCTTCCAAAGTATAAATACAAGTATATGGTTAAAAGGGATTGAAACTGAACATTTATGTAAATACTTTAAAAATGCAATATATAAATGAAAAGTACTTAATGTTTCTTAATTTGACATTTTACCATCAACAACAAAATCAAGTTGCGAGCTGTTGAAGCCATCAATGTCATCCTCAATAACAGAGTGGCTGGAGAGCTTGCGGTAAAAAGCTAGTGCATCATTTGGTATCAGGTTCATTAGAGATCTATTATCATGTAGCTGTCTCTTCAGGACTTGGTTTCTCGTTTGCGAGTTTATGTCCATTTCTCAGCACACTTGTTACACAGTGGGGCACCCATTGGAAGAGTTAAATCAAATTAGTGATGCTACAACAGCACAACGAAGGACGTTCAATATGTATACTACCTCGACATCTTACGGCGTTGCTGGAGAGCTGAGTGTGCACAGGCAAGTTGGGACACGTATTGGTATGGTTTGGCCTCAGTTACAAATCAGTCTGCCGTAAACTCCTGATGAGAGAAGATGGCAAGTGCAGTCCGCGCAGGACAACAGAAAAATGAGATATTTCTCACGAACATCGTGAGAAAATGAGAGATTTTGAACACTGTGGTTTCGTACTACTTAATGATCCTCCATGGAGTCCACATCTGACTCCTAGTGACTACTTTTTGTTTCGAAACATGAAAAAAGTATGCATGGGCGACGATTTCCTGACGATGAAGCAGTTAAGAAAGCTGTAATGTGGTATCTGGATAGTAAAAATGTCTTTTTCTGAGGGTATTCGATTACTGGAGGCAATATAGACCAAGTGTGTTTTGGGGACTACATTGAAAAGTAATAAGGTGAGTTTCAATATAAAATGTCATATTCATGCTCAGGTAGATAACTTATTGAACGCCCTCCGTAAATATGCTTACGATTTCTCGGTATGAAGAATCAACAAAACATAGATTATGGCTACACCAAGAGTTTGAGAATTTTTTTCTTCTAAATTTAGCAACAGGATTTATCTACTTCTTCGTTACCAGTGTCCGACAATAAGTTTATTTCTGGCGAAATTTCGGTCTTTTCTGTCATTCGATTACATAACATTCTCTTCATACGAAAAATTAAATACGTAAAAATGGAACCTTTTTTGAGGAAATTTTGAAAATGTTAAAGCTACTTGTAAAGACCCTCCCCCCAAACCAAATATGCTTTCCAGACTCAGAGGGCCTTAAATTCCTTTAAATCGACCCAATAATATTAATTTTGGAGAAAATTACCGAACGGATTTGGTGCCAGCTTTAGCCACGGACAGGCAGACAGATGTGCACTAATGAATGAAGTATTAATTCGATTATCTGTTTCAGGACATGTTTGGTTATGCTCTTCGGCATCCGAAAGTTCCCGCCCGAAATGGTATTATTAACAAATCTGGCTTAACCCCATTGACCTTGGCTTGCAAACTCGGACGCGCGGATGTTTTCCGAGAGATGTTGGAACTCAGCGCCAGAGAGTTCTGGCGCTACAGCAATATTACATGTTCTGCCTACCCGCTAAATGCCTTAGATACTTTACTACCAGATGGACGTACAAGTAAGTCGACATTGTTTTCTCAGGCACAATGATTCTCTCTGTGATTATCTAATGGATCCAAATTCTTTTGTAGCTCTCATGAATTTGGACTAGAGATTTGGAAGTAGAATGGCTAATTGAATTATTGTGGCTTGCTTTTCTCGAGTGTGCAATCGCTCATATACCTTTGACCCCTGTGAATAAGCGAAATCATCAAAATTAAATTTAGCAGGAGAGGAAAATATTTTCTCATCCCGTGATTATTTTATCTGCAAATAATGAACAGACACTCAACTTACCTTGTTACATTCGATATGTAATAAACATTTTATTCTATTCGTGAATACAAGAGGCGCTCAATACTCAGCAACCAGCAGGAATTTAACTTATCTTATTGTATACAAATAATTCAGATTCCCAAACCCAATTTACACAATTCAATTGCTTTCTTATTTCTGTGTTAATTTTTCTCTGTGATCAAATATCTTCATTTCTTTAATAAATAATAAACAATTTTACATGGGTCTGTAGTTTTTGTATGTTTCTGAAATGCAAATTTTTGCATAGAAATAATTTTTTTAAACCAACTTTTGAGTGCTTATTGCAGCTCAACCATCTGAAATATCGAAATTTTAGACAACGTGTAATAAAAGTCTAAAAAATGAAGTTTATTAGACAAAATAAGTTTTAAAATCTATAAAGAGCTTATTTCCGAAGTTTCGTTGTTTCGTCCCTGGACATCTGTGTATTTTAATTAAGTATAATTTGAAAATTTAGTTATGTACAATTTTCTCTGTTGTAATTTCTCCTTCTGTTTCTTCGCCTGAATTTTCATATTAAAGAATGTTGTATGTGTTTTACAGACTGGAATTCTGCTCTCTTTATAATTCTGAATGGTACAAAAGAAGAGCATTTAGATATGTTGGATGGAGGAATAATTCAAAAATTGCTTGAAGAGAAATGGAAGACGTTCGCAAGGGTAAGAAACTATATCCCTGGATTTGAGAAAATGTAAAAATTCTAGAATGTGATGCATGCACCTGATAGCACACAATTTGCTTGAAATTGAACTACATGGAGATTTGGGATCTTGTCATCTTGTCCCGTGATCAAATATTTATGTTCAGTAAAACTGATACGAGTATAAGTGGTTATTATTAATTCTTCTTATTATTAATTTAAAACAAGTAAATTATATTCTGAAATTGTGATATTAATCAGGAGAAGAATGTCAGTGTTTTATTTTGAAGAGGGCCAAAAACCAAAATTGCCGAAATGTTGCTTGTATGCATTTTATAGTCGTAATTTCAGATGATTTGATTCAGTGGTTTTGTATTTAATTTGACCTTACGATCTTCAATTAATACACGATATACACAAACAATTTAACAATTCTTAAAAGTACCATTAATTCATATGTCCCCCGATCTGCTTAACTAAAATTAGGTGGCATTTTCGGAATACACATCATCGTAACCACCCGAATATTTTTTAGTTCACCGATTATTTTGAGAATCGCATTGGAAGAACTTCAGGAAACGAACGTCGACGTTTTGATAACTTTTCGTCTGAGAGCATGTAATGGAAAATTCCATACAATGAATTTAAACACGTGACATTAGGTCCTGATTGGTAGACAACTCATTTTACATTGATGATGGACGTGTCACATTTTGAGTCTAAGAGATTTCGTGAACCCGGCAAACACCAATGCATGGTGAGTTCCGTAACAGTCAGGGGCTAATGTCATGCGCAAGGTCAGGATTGGCGCGCCAACCGAACGCAAGAAGGGGCCTTGTCAGCCCCCGTGGAAGGAAACACCCACTCGACCCCAGTTCATGGCGTACCCCCGTCGCAGGGCTAGCCCTTTGGCATTGTGAGCCTGGGTAGGCAGCATGTCACCTGCTGCCCCCAGTGAGGGAGCCAGTGCGCGGGCCTTGTAAGAGCTTCCAGGCGGACATGAGTGGAAACGACCGCCGGGAGAAACACTAGTTTTCCGTCTAGTGTCCGAGGCGGAGCGAAGGGTCACAAGTAAGCAACAATCGCCCCGCTGGGACAATCTAGTGGGTCGCGCGAGACCAAAAGACGAGTAGGCCGGGCGAAACTTGCTGAAAGTACCCTCCACCCGCCAAAGCTTAGACGAAGAGCTCTATGTAGCCTCCCAAAGAGCGAACGTGCACTAGTAGTCGCTGCTGAATGAAAATACACTTGGTAGTCTAGGAATAGGCGAACTTGTACCAGTAAACCATCGGCGGCGAGGATGAGCTTGTAGGCCGATAAGAGGCGAACGTGCTATCGTAGCCTCGCCGAAAAGCCGAAGGCACGGTTAGGTGGCTGCACACGTCACCGCAAAGTGCAGGATGGGACGGACCTTCTCTTCAAAAGTGTGAATGAAACTTATTGCGTGTGAACAGAACTGACTGTCATAAATCGTCCCGAAAGCGGTCCAGCGTGAGTGTTTGGCGTAAGGGAGCCCGCCACTGGCCACAACTGGTCTCGAGGATTGCCGAAGGGTCGCGTAGGCAACCTTCAGGGCTACACAAGATATCTGCGTCCCCCGGGCACACGTACTGCGCATGCGTTCACGTATCACGTGATTGTTCATTCGAAAAGTATCAATAAATACATTATAAAGTGATGAACTGTTTTTAAAATTAAAAGCAGTTTTTGCTTTTTATAAAATAGTTGGGTAGACTCCGCCTTGCAGCCTAATAGGACGCTACGCCACTGCATACTACATTGTTTAAATGTGACTGTAAGTGAAGACTGTAAAGGTGAAGATTTAAATAATTTTAAGTCGATATCTGTCTACTATCTACGTCAGTAAAGAAAACAATAGTATTTGGAGAAAGTTTCTATGAACATACCTTTAACCTACCTAGTGTACCTAGTTTCTCCGATCTCACTGAATATGAGTTATTATATTCATGCGCCGCACTCTAGAATATTGTTTGTATTCTAATACACAACCAATAAACTGGAATATGGTTAATATAAATTAAGCTTAATTTAATGAAGTATTTAATTATTAGAATAATCCAAATAAGCTTTCCCCACCACAAATAAACTGAAATACGATTCTTGAAATGGCTTTCCGTTAGAACGTCGTGTTGTGGGTTCCAGATTCAGTTTCTGAAGAGACTGGCGATCTTGGCTCTCCACCTTCTCCTGCTGAGCGCTGCCGTGTACCTTCGCCCAACGAATCCTGCTGTGCCTCTCTTGGGCCCCATAGAATGGAATGACATCTGTCGCTACTGTGCTGAAATCGGAACAGTGATGGGTGTTCTCTCTTATGTGATTCTCCAGCAAGGGGAAGAAATAAAGAACCAGGGCTTAGGTAGTTTTCTAAAACAACTCGTAAGTAAAATTCAATCATTCATCATTGTTGAATATGGAAATGTGCTTGAAATTTAATGATTCAACTTTCAAGAAATATGGTAATTATTTTCTTACCGTTTGGTTTTTGAAAAAAGTTTTAATCATGGTAATGTGGTTGTAATCAAAATATTATTTAATAGCATACACTTTATCTATACAACCTTTTCTAATTGCAATAAAGGATTTATTCTTACTGAAGCTTCGGAGACGAGTAAAATCAGATAGCGGAATTAGCGAAGGACCCCTTTAGTCTCTAACCTCATTCCATTCATTTGCTTGAAAATGACCTACTGAGTAAGAGTAAAGCGTATGCAATTAATGCAATTACTGGCAGCAAGTCAGTTGTCGCTTTAGAACGGCAGCTTCCTAAACTGGGACAAGTTCGCCAATTTTTTTAAAGTATCCAGGAGAAGCTCTCAACAAAACTGTTGGTCGTGTATCGAAATTACACGGGTGGCCAAATTTTCAGAAAGAACAATCTTGATGAAAGGTAAAATCGCACTAAATTGTTTTAAGCATCTCACGTTTACGTTGTGTCCTTCTATGTTCTTGTCATTTGTAGGTTCATTGTAGGGGAAAATAATGTGAAAGCAAGAAAATTACATTCCTGGCAAAAATCAAATAATCGCAATAGCTGACTCTCATGTCTTCGACGAGCTAAACTGTCTGTCAGATATTGGATACAATTGTTAAAGATGGGAAAATAACCAAGAACAACTTAACGTTAACTGTGGATGAAGAATGCATTGTGAAACTCTTGATGTTTATTAGGGAAATATCTCTATTTTAAATCTCATAACTGACACTTGAGTTCAAGCATTTGTCTTGACAAATCTGAACCCACAATTAATACGAACCAACATTTATATAGCACTATTTTAAAAAAACATTATTACGTAAGTAGTGCTTTTCAGAATGACGAACGCTGACTTTATTTCTGCCAGCTTGTGCACAAGCTAAAATACAACACGTAAGTTAGAAACGTGAATTAGTCGGTAGATTTGGTTCTGCCTACTTATTAATTGAAATATAAACATTCGATGTGTAGAATGACATCTTTACAGCTTTATTCTTCCAGACCATTCCTTGTATGAAAACATAAGAAAATAATAGCTATTTGGTACTTACGACTCAGCTAATGGTATCTTTACCAGCTACAATTTCATCACTGCATTGTGCATGTTGTTGAATTGATTTTCACAAGTCAACTGGAATGTGTTACAGTTAAATTGTTTTACATCTTTGGAATACTTTGATTTAATTTTTTTTTCAGATACATTCACCAGACAAATTTATATTCTTATTATCAAACTTGATGATATTAATGTGTATTCCACTACGCTTAATTGGCGATCGAAAGACAGAAGAAGCTATTTTGGTGTTCGCAGTCCCTGGCTCTTGGTTTTTGCTGATGTTCTTCGCCGGGTAAGAGACTTCAAAAATTTAAGTAGATTATGTATAATTGCTGGTAAAACAAGAAATAATCTGCTGAACAATAAATCAGAAGAATGTCAATTCATGCAAATCGAACCTGCGGAGATAATAGGAAACAAATAATTCGAACCTCATTTTCATTGGAAACACGTTATATTATTAGTAATTTGAATCTTTAAATTATCACTAACACTACGTCATAACAATATATTCTGTACATGAACATTTCATTTTTAATTCCTGTTTTTCACCTCGCTCACTCTCCGCCCCTTGATCATTGCCACCTAATAGACTGTAATGCACTCGACAATGTCACTCGTTGCGCCAGTCATGTCTCACCAATTATTCTCGTTCATTTTCTAAATATCCCTGCTACACACATATGTTGTGATCACGTATTTAGGTTCACATATTTAACGAAATATTTCTGTTAGATCTGCTAAATTGTTCGCCTATATCGAATTGTATCGTACAAAATTTAATAACTGAAAAGAAGTAATGGTTCATGAGTGTGTGACGTATGTGAAAAAACTTTTATTTATGTATTTATTTATTTTTATTTATTTATTTAGCGTTAAATTTTTTCTTCAAACGTTTTGAGCGGATAGTGCTAATTGCACTCTTTAATATGACGTAAAGTTCATTTAGGTGTATTTTTTTCAAATATTACACAAATGTAATTTGTTGGAAGATCTCTCACGCTGTTAATATTCATATTACCAGCAATTTGTAAACACTATTGTATTTGTGAGTTAATGGGCTTCAAATGACTTCAAATTAAGTTTTTCGAAAACTCAAACATTCGTGTGAAAAAGAGCTTCAAATTTCGAATTTACAGCGGCGCTTAAGCGCCATTTTCATACAAACGGCTCCAAATTGTTCAAAGAAATTTGCCATTTAGGACGAGGTTTATAATATTTAACGAGGAAAATAATATTTCCGTTCTACTATTAGGAAACCGTAAAATTACGAAAATTTTTTAAAAAGTGTACTTTTGGCGACGATAGATGGCAACTGGCAGGAATATAAGGCAAGTTCGTATAGCTAGGCGAGACCAAAGGGAAATACAAAACTAAAACGGGAAAGTCTGTGCCATTCTGTAGCACAACTAATTGTTCTTATATGCGAGCGCGGGAACGGGATGTAGCAGAACGCACACCCAATTTCTCATGCAACTAGGTCTCTTGGATCTGAAGCATCATCCAGTAATACCATGAAACGGAGACTATTCGCATGTAGGGCAACGCAGTATTTTCTGACTTGTTCTCTTCCTTTTCATTTTACCCAATCCATTTATCCGTTTTCTAATTCAAATCGTTCCAAATATGTTTTTAATGGGATACTGCGTTACTACCTTATAGTCAATTATTGTAACATTGCAATATATTATTTCCTTCGAAACACTGATCAAGTCTTTGATGATGATATATTATACTTGCATTAATAAGTCTTTGAAGACGACAATCTTTTATTACATGACTCTCTTTCAGCCGCATTGAAGTATATAGATAGTGTTAAAAAGTAATAATAATTATTATTTTCATTGCAGTGCTATCCGACTAACAGGACCATTTGTTACGATGGTATATTCCATGATAACAGGCGACATGCTCACGTTCGGGATCATCTACACAGTGGTACTGTTCGGGTTCTCACAGACATTCTATTTTCTTTACAAAGGATTCCCTGGTGTAAAATCAACTCTCTACGAGTCGTATCCATCAACATGGATGGCTTTATTCCAAATCACAATGGGGGACTATAATGTAAGTATACTTTCTAATTGAAATATATTTCATATACTTTTAAATGTATAAATTTTTAAAAGAAGAAGTTATTCCTTTTGTGATAGAATAAATAACAATGCCACAAATCTGTTAGTAATATCCAGTCACATTTCAAAAGATAGTAAAGAAAGTAAATACATCTTGCGACGAAAAATAGTTCCGTTCAACATCACCATGCATCCCAACATTTAAATTTTTCCACTTATCCTGTAAGTTACGGAAGGAGTGTTGAAAATGTTTTTTCAATTCAATTATACCTGGAATAACATTAAACTCAACAAACGAGCTATATTGTTGGCCTTCCAGATGACAAACATGGCAGTAAAATTGTCAGTGGCTAACGTTGAGCGCCATTGTTGCCGACGTTTAAATACTAATACATCCCATGTCAGTGTGGGCGCGTGATCTGCTATACTCATTAGTCCCGCATGTGAAGTGCATGTTTTTATTGCGGGAGGTGGCGATGATCTTGCTACTGTAACGTATTAGCCAGCGTGCCTCATGGCATCTATTTGGGGACGTTTGGTAGAGGATTAGCCTCGCCACAGGAAGAAGGGTTTTTCCGTAAAGGGAAGAACGCGGAAACGGGAGACAGAAGGCTTTGGGAGTCATCCGGCCAATTCACTGTTATAACAAGCGAGGGGGTGGCGTGACGTAGTAGGTCACGTGGGCCTCGCCTATATAACAGAGTGTACAGAGCCTGTGATTGGGTTCTGGAGACAGTGGGAGAACCTCGTGCGTGTGCACAAAACTTGGCGCCACACGGGGCATATGCGAGCCAGGCTCGCGAGGCTCGAGTCACTAGTTGACGAAGCCTGCGGACTTTAGGTCCTTGGGTGACTGCGGTCACGGGGGAGCGATGCTGTGTGCGTGCTCCGAGGTGAAGAGTGGTTGAGTGCCACGATTCACGCCGATTCTCAATCGGATAAGATCGCTCCTGCGATCGAGGCACACCAGCCGTTGGTGCGCCTGAACGGACTTTGTGTCCCAGCGTGACATCCGGTCACGGAAGCTAGGCTTTGTGCGCGCTTCAAAAGTAGGAGTGGCGAATGCCACAATCAAAACCATCTTCATTCGGGTTTGGATCGCTCCCGCGATCAGGGGATAGTAGGTCTATCAGAGCTAGGGTGTAAGTAGGATATTAAGTGTATATATTTGTTTTGTTTTCTTGTTAATAAATATATTTCTTATATGAAAGCTCTGTGTCTGTGGTCGCTGTGAGTATCCATGACGTCACACTACGCTGGATGACTAGTTCCACAAGTACCCAAAGCCCGGACATTCGACCACAACAACAATTTACACTCACACTAAAATCATACAATTCATACTTAAATGTCGTTGCACTTAAAAGCCAAACATTATATCACTGAATTCATACTTAACTTTTTTCAAATAATATCGTACTTTGCTTAAATTTCCAATTCGTTCAAAGTATTAACTATTTATATTTTCAGTATCCTGAGTTAAGTTACACAACCTATCCAGCTGTGTCAAAAACGGTGTTCGCAATATTTATGGTGTTTGTGCCTATCCTTCTTCTCAACATGCTTATCGCTATGATGGGCAATACTTACGCTCATGTGATCGAACAAAGTGAGAAGGAATGGATGAAACAGGTATATCATTTACTTAATAGGCAATTTATAAAAAGGTCCAAGAAATAAATTAAGTCCTACACGTCAGATTTGTATATCTGAAATAGGTCGCCCATCAATATGTTTACCGATATTTTATTTTTACTGTCGTCTTGTTTCATGCCCGAATTATTTTTGCAGTGGGCAAAAATTGTTGTCGCCTTAGAGCGAGCAGTGAATCAGTCCGATGCACATCATTATCTACAGGAATATAGCATTTCGCTTGGCCCTAGCGATGATCCAAGTCAGGAGCAACGAGGAGTAATGATTATTAAAAGCAAGAGTAAAACTAGAGCCAAGCAGAGGAAAGGAGCATTGAGCAATTGGAAGGTAAGTATCCTTAAAAATTATTTACTTCTGTGAATTCTTAATACTATGAAGATGAGCAATGTATAGCATACGATGACACCCTTGAAAAAGATGTTTGACGGTCGACAATTTCTCATTTCTGCGAGTATATTTCAGCGTACCAAATACGTTAATCGTGAAGCGTTCTAACTATAAGCATTAGTTGTATGAAGACGCCAGAATTCAGTTCTTTTTATTGATTCAGAAGATATTTTATAGGCCGGTGGCGGCTCTTGGTGTAACTAGTGGTGCTACAAGAGCATATACTTTCTCGCATTATTTCTAAATTTTGCCATTTCCAAACATTTAGTTTCTCCAAAATGAAACTTGCGACATTCTCTGTCCGTGAAAAAAAGTTTAAGAAAAAAACGTCACGTTTCTTCAAAACA
The DNA here is from genome assembly GCA_017312745.1 of Gryllus bimaculatus. Lineage (NCBI taxonomy): Eukaryota > Metazoa > Arthropoda > Insecta > Orthoptera > Gryllidae > Gryllus > Gryllus bimaculatus. The sequence goes on along the minus strand of BOPP01000004.1, from coordinate 417,625 downwards.
TTGTACATGACCTTCATCTGATTTTTTAAAACATTTCATTTAAGACAAAAATCTCTACCTTCAATATTGTATATTTGCAATGTTACATTTTTACAATTTTCGAAAATACAGTGAGTTTATCGGATACAGGATTTCGAGTTAATTCAAATCGATCGGGGAATATTCATTTTTGAAAAAATCGTCAAACAGGTTTTGCGGTCAATCGATTTTTTGTTATTAAGAACCAACAGAACATGGATTCTGACTTCACTATTTATTAGAGGAAGTAATTTACTACTATAGGAACACTATTGATTCACTTTTCGTAATCAGGGCTCCACAATAAGAGTTTTTCTGTCGAAAAATCGCTGATTTCTGGCGCTCGGTTAAAATACTTTCTCTTCTCACGAAGTAATGTGAAAAAGTATTGTAGAGGTGACGTATTTCCATATTGTTCATACGTCACAACAATCTCATATTTTGAAATTAAAAGCTAATTTTGAAAGTTCCGACTCAGGAAGTACCGAAATTAAGTCAGTCCATGAAATTTTGAAGGTCTAGAACAAAAATTCATTAAATGATAAATACTACGCACGTTTAATTATCAATATGTTCCCGTCTAATTCCATTAATTGCGGTGTATAATTATCTTTATTGCATAATTCGTGTAATACTGTGCTGAACGCCCGGAAAACATTGAAACTGCGCCATTCTTGGCACTCCATAAACATTGACTGGCGCACAGGAAAGCATGAACGGACCTCGTCACGCCACTCACTGGGATAAGCGTGACCTGGGAGGCCCTTCTTGCTTGTTTTGCCTGTATTTTCTCACAGGAATTTTGGACGATCAACTAAGCAGAGGAAACAAAGTTACAGAAATAATCGTAACCCCGGAACAGATACTTGGTGTTCACACTCCAGGCTACTCCACCCTGCTATTACTCAGCCAGCACTTCGCTTTCACTGAAGATTTTTACACGACGCTGCGGCGCTGCTTGGGTGGGTGTGAGGTCCAGATTGATTAGTGATTCCGGGCGCGTGAACGGCTATGGTCATAAGTCCCGCATGTGTTGTACATGTTTTTTATCGCGAGAGGTGGCGGTGAACGTGCTCCGCTGGATTCGTGAAACTTTGCTAGAGCCCGGAAGTTTGGCAAAATGACACATTTTACTGTTATTTTATGACCTTTCACAATAGGAATCACTTAATTGCACTTCTGGAGTTGTTTTATTAGACTTTTATGTTATCTATTTTAGCTTCTGATGACTATTTTTGGTATTATGCCTTATTTTTGCCTTTTTCATTATTGTTTTCCTTGTTTTCACATGACACCGATCTCGATCAAGCTGCAAACAAACCTACAAGCCTGGACAACACGAAGGCACGGTCGTGGTTTGTCTTTCTGTGGAAGCTTGCACTTCAGGGCCAGGTAGTGTTAAAAATGTAAATGAGAAAGGAAGAAGATGCAAGTCATTTTTTAAATTTTTTTTTATTATTGATGCCGTCAGACTTTGTTTACTCACAAGGAATCTCTTCCTACAGTTGAGTGTGACATCCGATCCGTTTTGAGGACAGAGCTCACTGTATATATACGATGAACATTTTTCGGTCCTGGGGATTACACAACTCCGAAGAACGAAAATTATAATTTTGTTTTCACTGATGCAATTTTAAGCTTCAAAAGATAGTCTGTAATAACATTTCATAACGATAGCGTCGCGAGTAAAACAAATTCCTAGACATGATACAGGTAGTCATGTGCAATCAACATTACAAAGAAATGATCGTTTCCTTTTACGAAGTAGTAATGTAAATTTTAGGTTTCGAATTATATGTGAACCATTTCCATTGTTTTTTACAATTTATTACAATATATTACAATTCATTTTAAATTGTGATTTTTTATTCTGTATATGCCTTTTTGCATCCCTACTATAGTCAGAATATTTTTTTATACAATGACTGAATATATACATATGACAAATAAATGACTGGACTTCCGGACTGTAGTAAGAGCGAAACGTGACCGAAATATCAGTAATGTTTCGCAAGTGTATTTCGTCATGAGAACGTCTTTGTTTATTATTTAAATGGAATGCAGATACGATATTGATTCCTATCCATTTACCTCTTGCAAAAGTAAGTTTACAAATGATTTCAGAAAGCGTTTCCCTCACTGCGGTTGAAAGAATACGCAACACGTGCGAGAGGAGATTAGCGCACGTGGTATATAACTTACTATTTCCATGCATGTCGCTTTGCATTTCCTATTGTTTCCCACTTTCTTATTAATTTATGATTGAGAGGAGCGCATTTTTCAGGCAAAAAAGTCATTCCTAATGTGATTGTTAAAGAATTGAAAATTATCATAAATGATATATAAATATAGGTTTTCAAAAGTTTGAGGGAAATTGCAATTTGTAATGCTGCAAAGCCAATTTAAATTTGATTAATGGGACTAAAACCGTACAATTGTTAAATTAGTTAAAAGTAAAATATGAAATGGGAATTTAAGAAAGAAAAAATCCATTTATTGTAGAGTGGCAAAACGAGGAATCATATCAATATTTGCTTTACGGATCGCCGAGAATTTGGTGAATAATTATCGATAATTGTCCGGGAGAGTGAAAAAGCAATTTAGTAACTTACCAGTAGAAACAAATTTCTGAAAGGCTCTTGGCAGTTCAACAGCGCATAGTTTATTGGATCTTTTCAAACAGATTCCATGTAGTCATTGCGTGTGGCAATTTCACTAAAGCTAAATCCTTTTTCACACCCATTCATTTACTCTACATTAGCTACTGACATTTCTTTATTTTACAGCGCGTGGGGAAAGTAACAATCAATGAGCTGAGGAAGAGAGGCTGGACTGGAGAGCAGCTTCGCCGATTGATGTGGGAGAGGGCATCCATATCAACACCAGTTCGTGTGGTAGCTAGGTAAGAACTTGCTTGAAGACTTCCGATCATTTCGTGTTTGTACAGTTTTCTACATACAGTATTTTTCTCGAAATACATATATTTATTACACCGGTTGTTGATCGTTGGTCGACCACATCGGTTTTGAGCGGCGGGAACAGAAACACTACAAAGAGTCAGCAAAGCGAATTTCAAAAATTCACGGTAGGCCACTGAAACCTCTCAGGTGTCGTCAGAAGTATTTCGTACATAATTGTATATCATACATTTATCAGTTACTCCTTTTCGGCACAAATTCTTGGGGAGTGTAGCATGTCCTTTATCAAGTTCGCAGATGTGCTCTAATACCTACACGGTTGGCTCCTTGCAGTCCAGACGCTATGGAGGGCGCGGACGCGCCAGGCATCCCGGCGTTTGGGGACGCCCTGTCCGCCGCGCTGGACGTGATGGCGTTCGCCAACGACCTGGACCTGGCGCGGACCGAGCAAGACGGCGCCAAGCTGACGGTGCCGTCGACTGCTCTGGGGCCAGGAATCCCGTCTGCCCCGGCGGCGCCTTCGGCCCCGTCGGTCCCCCCGGGCCCCCCGGCCCCCGCGGGCGCCGCGCCGCGCGAGGCGCCTCTGCCCCCCTACAGCTCCCTGGCGCCCCCGGGGCCCGCGCCACCTGCCGCCCTAGGCGCGCTCCCGGGCCGCGCGCCGCCCGCCGCCCCCGCGCACGCCACACCCAACGGCCAGGCGCTCGGCCAGCTGCTGCAGATCCCTACACCTACACCCGCGCCCGCCCCCGCCGCCCTCAACGTCCCCAACTTGTTCATCGACCTGGCCAGCAGCACCGACGCCTTCCAGTTTCCTCCCAAAACAGGTTCGTGTGTGCGCTCGGGGGCTACGTGCAGATAGTAGAGCAGTGAACGAAAAGTATCCATTCAATTTTTAAATTGCTTGAAATTGTTAGACAGTTTTTGTACGTAAATTATTTTTTCACTTACACAAACGTTAGCATCTGCGTCACTGGATATATTGAGTACATGAATCCATCACTTGGTTTGTCCATGTTCCAACATATCGCCTACGCCTGACAATTTCTAATGCCTGGCTATGCTGCGACGAGGGATATGCCACGGATTTAATTCAATTGCAATTTTCATTCTCAGAAGGGGAAGTACATTAGTTGTTTTTTAAAGTAATCGTTTATTGACAAGAATCCTAATTGGCGCTATAGTTAATAAGTTTCACGGGAATTAATCACGAATCTTGCTCTTATGGATCGTTTTCAAATATTGTTATAACTTTTTCAGAGGAAAGGAGAGATGGTCGAGTTTACACAGTCACCGACGCTGCCTCAAAGTTTGCTGTTGTTGATGCGGTGCAGGACCCATTGCGGCAATTAGTTATGGCTTCTGATATGCCAAATATGGAAACGGAATTGGCTGTTTTGGCTACTGCTGCAGCAAAACTAGACGGGGTCGAGGAAGTATCTCCACCAGAGTACCAAAAGCTACTGTGCCCCCCTACAATTTTCGAATTAAAGCATGTAGGGCGTCGTCCCTTGACTAACTTTGATTCAAATGAAAGTGATGAATTAGGAGGTATGTACTATAACAGTGAAATAACACAATTATTTGATCCAGCGTTTATAACGAAAAACGTTTTATTGGGCTGTGTTATGTGGTCAGTCGTGACGTCTATGGGTGGTGAGAGAAATAAAATGTAGACAGTGTTTAGTTGAAATTAATTTGTTTTTTATTTAATATGAAGATAACTTTATTTATTAACAGTAAATTATTTGTAGGTAAAATGAGTTCAATATTAGTCTTAGGAGTGCATTGGCGGTGTATGAACGATCCAGTATTAGTTGATGATGGCAGTATCAAATGATGGTACGGTAGGTAATTCAATTCTTCCTTATTTTACGTGGCGAGGCTAAGGCCATCACGCCTGCTCTTCCGCCAGACCAGGCCAATCCCGCTACACTCCTTTTGCCATCTAGCAGATAAAGAAGGTATCATTCGGGCAACGAAACAGGATATGTGAGGGTCTCAACAGTAATTGTCTTTTTTCATCTTCAATACAAGCAACGCGTCTCCAATCCCCTTGGGGGCGTTGAGAGATCTGCGCTTAGAGTAATCCTCCATTAATAACAGCGCAGAAGTAATCTTCCATTAATTATTTTACATTGTCATATGCGTCACGACTCGTCGCAGTCACGTCTCGTCGCAGAAGACCGCCAGATAGCATTTCGCATACGCGCCTCTTACTACGCGCTCCTGCGTCACTCCCAGCGGCCAAAATTTGGATGGAATTAGGATTGGGTTAAGGTTTTTGACACTTCACAGGGGTTGGACTAGCCCTTGTGAAGCAGACAAACTGGTTTTGTTGGAACAATTTTTACATGATACGCCTGACGAACGTCAAATTTTTTCATATATCTGTCAAAGTCGTTGGAGATGTGATGTAGGCGCAGTCCGGGTTGAAAGTATCCTTCATTAAACCTATGAATTGTGAATTTGTGATCTGGCAAAATTTCGTGTCGCTCAGATTTAGTGCAGAGAGGGCTCAGTTGTAAGACGTGGTCACGATAGTTACAATTAGTATATTGCTAATCTGTATAAGATGTTAGAGCTTAGTACTCTGAATAACATTGCTCTCTCCGAAAGCAATTAACAGTCATTACAATATTATAAAAATAATATTACAACACCACCTTAATAGGGGCGTCTATTGTTGGTTTTTAGATGTAAATGACGTATACAGTTCTGCATTAAATTGAATTCCATCATACATCGTCACATACTTTTTTTTCAATTTGTAAGACATCAACGCCTCTCATGAAATAGTGACTAACAATAACTGTATTTAAATATCGCGACCACGTGAAAATGAAATCTTCGCTAAAGCAGTCTTGAGCGTATTAAACCACTTCAAATCATTTTCCCAGCGCTTATTCAAACGTGCCTTGATGACATCAGATCGATACATTTTTGTGTGAAACATGAAGCATAAGGGCGGACATTACATTTAACATTCTGCGTTTACTCAACGATAAATTGTCGGGGAATCGATAGAAACATTTCGTATCGCCCACTTTTTGAACGTAGAAGGCTATTCGTAAGACGTCACGTCAAAACACAACGTATATTTTTGTCTTTGCTTAACTGTAGTATTACATTGTGCTGTTGTGTCACAAAGAATACTTTAAAATATCTCTTTCTAGTGGACCGACCTCTCTTGGGCCGAGGTTCTCAACTCAGACATAGTAGATACAATGCAGCTTCCAACATGGACCTCTTCAACGAAGAAGCTCTTCTGCGTCGAGAATCATCATCATGTTCTTCTGATGCTGGCATTGACAATTTAGGCTTCATCAATGACTGTATTCCCAAGGTAAAGGGTCTGAAATGCTCTATGACTTGTAGAAATTTTAATGAAGCTCTGATGCATATGCTTTTGCATATAATGTGGTTATATTGTAAAAAAATGTAGAAACATAACAAATAATAACAGTATACAACACTAAACGTAAGTATGGCGTCTCGCTATTTAAGTAAAGCATCAAATGTATACTAAAAGCCACTTCAAGAACATATCCACCTTTTGTGTGATAATTCGTTTCTCCTTGCCGCCCATGAAATTGAGAGTTCTTAAAATACAACAATGTTCTCCAGGAAACCGATGCAGACTGTGGGAATGAATCAGACAGTACAAGAAGTGCATCAAAGGAAATAAGCTTTAAAGAGAAACCCGCTAATGCATATTCACGTCGTCCGAAAACAGCTCGTCCAAACAGGTGAGATAAAAAATAATAATGGACTCGTGGCAAATTTAAAAGTTACTCTGTGCCATAAACAAGTGCCAATACATTGCCCGTTGCGTAGAGTGCTGGTTCGACATTCCCGTGGGTGATCAAGGAATGCACGGAAACCACCAAACGCAGCAGTCACATTATGAACCCGATTCTAGCAGGGGGCACAAACTATATTTAAATACACACATAAACATACGCATGAAGCCATATCAGTCCGATAGGGAAATTTCTTGGATAGTGACGGGGTCGAAGAGAAGAAACCAGAATACTTTCATCAGTGTCGGAATTACAGGTCGTTCGGGATTGACAAGCAACTCCCATTTTAATGAACGTGGCAAATTCTAGGGCACCTAGTAATGGTGGGAGCGACACACACGGTCGATCTCTCAAATGAATGATGTGTTATTCCGTTGAGAGAGCGAACATTTTCAGAACACCGTCCTTCCCAGACCCTCTCTGTTATTGTTTATGTTATACCTTCCTGTTCATGCCAATAAGCTTATTACTGCCGTCACCAGAACCACGGAGGCAGAAGCTTGTTCTACAATTTGCAGCTGATTCCGTTTTCTAGCATACATCTCGTTCTTATTGTCGTTAAACATTGTAATTTAATGAAGTTTTCAAATGTTGATGTTAGTCAGTGTGTTTAACGTGTGCCTAAAACAGCCAACAGTCAATGTTTGAAGCACGACAAGCCAGAAGTCTAATTATGCATGTGAGAGATCGCCGCGAGTGCCACAGGGTCATTCCCGCATTCTGACTGGACACAGTTCCTTTCGCCTCCATTGGCCAGTATCCTTACGTGGATAAGGAGGAATTTTGCTTTCTAGGGCAGGAAGCTGTATGGAGACAGACGATCACCTTAGTCGCGCACAGAGCTACAATCGCACACAATCCCTTTCCCTTCACCCGCGTTTGAAGGCTACAGCAGCCAACCTGGGATCGTCGTCGAAGTGTTGCAGATCTTCTAAAAGTCATGTCCAGCAAAGCAATTCATTCATTTAGAATATATGCGTTGGTCCATAGGTGGATTATTTTGCTAGCCAAAGTTTCTGAATTTAATTGTTCTCTTGGATTATGGAATTGCATTTGACTGTGTGTTACCAGTGGCGCCCAGAGAAAACCAGGGGTCTGGGGCAGTTTATCCACGGGGGTCCCTTACTTCAAACAAATATTCCCTCTTTTCCCAATTCAGAAGCAAGATTCATTTCTACATGCATCAGAAACAACTTATAACGTACATCTTTTTCAGAGACAAATATATTTTTCATTTCTTTTGAATGAATAATAATCGGCGCCCCAGTTAGTTCGGGGCCTGGGACAAGCCCCAGACGCCCCCGTTCTAGATGCCCGTGTTACCACCACGGATTCTCAGGAACCTCTCCACATTATTCCTACTATCGAAATTATGTAGTTCAGAAACATCAGCGTAAATGAATCCAGTTATTGTACAACTCGTCACAAATTCCAAGAGTCCAATAGAATGACGGACTTAGAGGTTTTTCGGAGTTCTGGGCTGGGAGACGCGCGTGTGCGTGAGTTAAATAGGTAGTCGTACTGATGCAGTTGGCTGGCGTGTTAGGCTGGCTGCAACTCTCAGGTACGATACCACAGAGTGACTTGTCCAATATAACGCACAAGTGATATCATAACGTTTATTTTCCAGAAGAGACATATACAGTCCTGAGAGATGTGAACACAATGCTGGCGAGTGGTCTAATGATGCTCGGCAGTCGTACTCTTTACATTATATAGATTCAAGCGCGTATTTACATATTTTGGATGTTTCTAGAACGTTCTTAGAAAATAATTATGTAATAGAGGTTTTTGAGAATAACACATTGAATTATTAGGGTTATAAGATCGGTTTGAAATAACATTCTAATTGACATTTTTGTTTTTGTGTTTTGAAGTTACGAACCAGTATTTGGAGTTAGGGAACGAAATACAATATAGCTAAGGAAACTTACAGAGGATATTAAGTTATCAATCGGCTGGTCGCAGCGGAGGCGCTCTGGGTGGCGCTGTCCTGAGCGTCTGCGCCTCATCGGCCGGGTTCCGTATCTCGTGTGTGCGCGTGCGCAGGGTGGGGCCGGCGTCGCCCGCCCGCGTGCGCCGCGGGGCGTCGGCGGAGGCGGCGCGCAGGGGCCCCCGCGGCGGCGACGCCCGCGACTCGCTCTCCTCGCCGGACCCCCTCGACGCCTGGAGCACCCGCAACATCGCCGACATGAACACGCTGCTCGCCTGGAACAAGGAGGGCGACGACAGCCTCTGAGGCGGCGCGCTCCAGCCGCCCGGCCTTCCACTCCCACAACCTCCCAGGCTTCCGCACTCGCACTCTCTCCCGCTCTCGCAGTCTTCCGATCTTCCTTGCAGATTCCCAGCGTCCCATCGCACCAACCTCTTAACTGCACGGTCTCTCTTCCTTTCTGGAAACGTGAATTCCTTCGGGTGTTCGCTTCTAAGGTCCGGTTTACTCGCTTGCTTTTGTCGAACAATTCCGGTTTAGCGATCGCGCGCAAAGGCAGAGTCGTTCCTGGAGTTCCAGAAGGCAGAATGCTCAAGCACGCGCTTTGCTGAAACTCCGGAATCGTTCAAACAAGTCAGCCTGTAAATGTGCTAAATGGCAATCAAAAATAATTTTCTACAATTAGAGCAAAGCATTAGCTTTGAGCTCGTAGTACAAAAGAGGATTAAAAAATGACACTTTGAATTCAATATGCCGTATTGTGGCGACACAAAGATTGGAGGATTATTTAATATGAAGTAAGCCGTTTTTGGTAAATTTATCTCAACATTATGTAACATTGAGAAACTCGTAGTTTTTTGTGAGTGGAGCGCGCCGCCCCGAGGACAGCCAAGGCCCCTTTTCCCCTCCCTCCGGCCCAAGGCAATGGTCGAGACTCGTGCCTGTTGCTGCACCCCGGCGCTCCCTCTCTCTACGTGCCGATGGCACGATCCTACTTCCATTCTCACTTCCCTCGACTCTCCACAATGCTCCGGCCAGGGTGTGGACGGTGTTGCGTAAATGGAAAATCTCCGACTGCGATGGACGAGAATTATGACTTGGATAAAAATAGGACCACCTACGTTTTACTCAGAACTCGGCTGCGGAGCTCGAGGCTTGCATCAGCGTTTTCGGAGGTACAGAGAGAGCACTAAAACAATTTCCACTCTGGAACATTTGAGACGCCTGCAGTGGTTGGCCGAGAAAACCTGTATGCGCAATTGGTTTTGACTTTTCACAGCGCGATTTCTAAAGGGCAGAGAGGACAAGGGAATATACACTTGGAATGGGAGGGCAGAAGCGGAGAGCAGGGAGAGAGAGAGAGAGAGAGAGAGAGAGAGAGAGAGAGAGAGAGAGAGGTGGGACGCGACAGTCGAGTTGGGCGGATCGCAGTCGGGAAGACAGGGTCCGACCGTCGATTTGAGCGGATCGCGAATGGGGAGGTGGGGTTTATCTCGTACGCGACCTTTTAGTAATGTGGTCTTGGAAATTGTGAAAAGATCGAAGCTGGGGACGCGATTGAACGTCCAAGTGTATTAACGGACATCATGAAGTCGAAATGCTAGGTGCGTTAGTTGTGATCAGGCACCCAGTAATTTTAATTTCGATAGCTAGGCGCATCATCTCGGACCACCGTTATGACTACCGTTCATTCGCGAAGTTCCGTGAACTATTCAGAATCTGTCGCACTCATTTGAGGAAAGAGCGAGGAAGAGTGCGTGAATGGCATTTGGCGTAGCGTGTGGTGTGGACTGTCGTTGCCACGCACCGCTGCCTGCAGTGAATGGACGGTGCCCTTTGAGCTTCTGTAAATGGGCCGCTCCGGCCTGGCCTAGTGTGGCAGGCCCCACAGCCCATGCCAGCACCTCCAGTGGAAGGCAGCTGACGGATCAACTACCGCTCGCGGCCGCCGCGACACATCCCCCGTCGCTCAAAGAAACGGTGAAGTCTTTCGACGAGTAAAACCACGCAAAGGTTTAAAAGCTCTTCAAGCCGATTGGCAACATAAAAGGGCTCTTGGTTGTTTCTGAAATAACAGGGAAGAATTTAAAGAAAGATTTATGTATGACTTGGCATGGCCGCGCTTTGGCCTTTGGATCATATAAGCGTAAATCCATTTCAATAATTAGTCTGGTAACGAGCTCGTTAAGTTTCATGATTGTTTTTGTGTAAATCTTTAAGAATTAAAATTAAAATTATGTTTAAATTCTTATTTGAACAGGTGTTTGTGTTTATTTTGAATGACGCCCCATTACATTCCACTGAAAAAAGGTATCCCGCAGGATCTGAGCCAGCTGGCGTAGCAACAAGGCGTCGACATCACAAATAGCTGCCCCAAGCGTTGGGATTGTTTAAAATTAAATAACCAATACGACGTCACAGTACAGTCCGAGATGCCACATCGGTATGGCATACATCCTTCATACTTTGGTTATCTAACGAATAGTATACAACACGAATTAACTGTGTACTTATTCCCCAATGGCATATTCTTCTTCCACACATTCAAAAAATTGTGCAGCGCAACGCCGACACCTACATGCCACCATACGTGCGTTTCCCTGTTCCTCATAACACTGGCTAACTTCTCAAAACTTTTTACCTTTGAGCTTATCATACGTGAATTTGGTCTGGCTCCCGGACTACGATACGCAGTATTAGCCTCTGCGTGGCACAGCCGAGTCTATGTCGGAATGCGCGCTCCCCCAGGGTTCAGCGATGGCAAGGAGCATATGCAGCACCGAAACGGGACCGCCGTACAGTACACGTGCTCACAAGTGGCAGAAAACGGAAGGCAACAACGTGGCCAGTTACCAACAGTCGGCAGCGAAAAGGAATGCCGCACAACGCCGCACAACACCCACCAAGGTAGGGTCGATAAACAATACTAATATTCATAACGTGCATAAATCCACTGCGGAAGTGTGACGGTCGAAGAGCTGCCGAAACGTACCACGTCGGTGATATCACGAATAATTGGAATGACTGAAAGACCGTCTGCGTGTCAAAGACAGCAGAGCTGCTGAGGGCAGCGTAGTCATGCAGCAAAAACTCGAGAAGAATAAGCCGGGCCGGGGAGTTGCTTGTATACTCGGATGCAGAGATTTTGTCGTCGAGACTGCGTTTAGTGACGTGGGAGGAAGTTGTTTGGGGTTAGAGACTACCGTACTTTCCAGCAAACGCACCGGCGACCCGGTGGGTGTGGAAGGGGTGGCGCGTTAGTGAAAAGGCGTGGCCATCCGTTGAAGGCGGAGATGACGTCACGTTCGCTCGGACTTCTGGGACGCGTACAGACCAACAACGTTGTCGGTGCTGAATAACTCTAGGAAAATTAATTATTTTCGATACCGATTGTTAATATGTTTCTTACTACCGATGACGACTTCTTTCTCCAAGTACTTTCGACGAGAGCAGATCGCCACCGTTTTTGACTAGCAATTGTGACCAATGATCGACGAAAACAATGCCTTATGTAGAGCTCAGGAGAGTCTGATTTTAAAAATTTCGCAATCTTTTTGTAGTATCGCCTATTGTTTGTATAACCACATAGTATTTAGTGCATTTTCCACTTTTATAACCTAACTACCCTACGCGTAAGTATTCAACTAAATTAGTGGTGTTACAACACCACCTAATTTCTCGCATTAATTTTAATTTTGAAATTTTCGAAAATTCAGAGTTTAACGAACATGAGACCCGCGTCATTCCTTTACGCTTCCTTGTTCTATACATGGAAAAATTTGAAGCGAGAATTTGGAGCGGTTTTTGAGATCAAAATGTTTTTAAAAAATTAAAATTACCTATATTTCGCGCAAAATTACACAAAATCTACTCATATTTTAGAAAATTTGAACATGAACTCATTTCAAGATCTGTCTTTAAGGAACAGATTTCATTAAGGAAAAATGTGTATCTTCAGTATTGTTTTTGTAGGAAAACACTCCAGAAGAGTTGCCCTTTTGTAATTTTCGAAACATCAGGGATTTCGACACACACAAGACCTGCATCATTCTCTCCAGCGTCCTTTGCGTTATCCGAGGACAAATGTTAATCAACAAATTTGGAGTCATTTTTGAGAAATTTTGGAAATGTTTTATAGGCTCCGTGAAAAGTAACCTCAGAAATCAAAATATCTGCTTAAAACTCCCAAACCCACGAGTTCGTTCAGATCGATCGAAGAATCGATTTTCTCCAAAATCGTCTTAACGGTTTAGGTTCTAGCGTTGACCACAGACGGACAGAGATAAAAAACTCCTCCCGACAATCGAGTTTTCGGTATTCATGTCCCATAAAATATTGAATCTGGCTACACGACATGTTATAAGAAGCGATTTTCTATAAATAGGAACAGGATTTTCCACTTTTTCGTTACTAGGGCTCAGCAAGAAGAGTTTTTCTTCCGAAGATTCACCGTTTTCCGACGCACGATTACATAACTATCTCTTCTTACGAAGTAAGAAAAAGATTTAAAGATTCTGGTTTCTCGCTCATATGGACGTAGGTGAGTATATTTTTGAACAAATCATATGCATTAAATAGATGTCCGTCTTTGGGACTCACAAACATTTTTTGTGCATTTCAGAATAAGTAGCATTCCCTTACTCGTGGATTACAATTACTTTTTTTAAGTATCCAAAGTAAATAATTTGCTTCCAATAAACATTTTCTAACATCTCCTATAAAATCTTCTTTCTTGCGAATATAACCTTCAGATTTTCGCCTCAAAAATAGGTATTTTTTGGAAATTTTTAAAGTGAATTCAGATGTCACTAAATAAAGCTTTTAAACTGAAACGTAAAAATGAAAATGTGGAATACCAATCATGATATGTCGACATTTTCGTTAACTAGTAAACATAGATTCAACATTGATAATTTTGTCCACAACGATATGGGAGAGTACGTCTGACATATTTCTTTGACATAGACCAGCATAACTGTTTCATGTACTTTATCAACATTATTTCAATGACGTCAGTGTTGAAAGTCGTGGTATTCTTTCTGATAGCTTATCTTGGTTTTCACAGATAAGTCAAAACTTGCATCACCAGCAATTTTCAAAGCGTCTGGAATAGACTCCGTCTTCAAATGTGGGACAAGCAACATTCGCATAGAAATGAGAGACTGTTGGGTCTGAAGCAACAATCGAATTGAATTGAAATGGAAGATTACGTTTCACTCCTACGTATTGAAAGCAAATGAATTTCTTATTTATTTTATTTCTCTTACAAGATTGATTGGTTTATTGATTGATGATTCCGGGCACATCAACTGCTGAGGCTATTAGTCCCGTAGGTGTAGTGCATGCTTTTTTATTGCAGGAAGTATCTTCCCCCGCTGTATGATGAGATCCGGCACCGAAATACACGTCGGCCTGAGGGGTTTTCCCAACCTTCCACCAGCGGGGCGCCCCCTCCCCCAACTGGGACAAGCAACCCGACTGATATGTTGACATGTGTAGCAGTGTGGTGCATGTAAATGTAAGTACGTTAGGGGTGCGGATAGGATAAAGAAGAAAAAGGAAAGATCGCGTGCAGTCCGCGGCTCGTTTGTTACGAGACTACTCCGGCATTCGCTGGTGTTGATCGTAGAAACCATGGAAAACTACTGATCAGTTCAGCCGGCTAGAATTCTCCTCCAGACAGCGGCTGAATTCCACGTATCTAGCTAGTGTCAAAAGTCCTACCACCGTCGGAACTCGAACCCCAGGACCTCCCAGTCATAGACACTGCAGTGACATCAATTGATGCCCAGAGCCACCTAAGCGGATTTCTTATCAGATGGTATTACGAAAAGTATTGAACGACACACTATCGATAACATAAATAACAGACTTGGTTCGACCTTGGCTATTGCCTCTTTTTACAAACTTCGACACTGTTATTTGTTGTTCATCGGCCAAATGATGTTAATGACAATAACGTAATTTACGAGAACTTCACAGTGGTGACTCACGCATTAACACGACTTGCCCAAAATAATTGCGCCATTGGCCATTCTCGACAAGGTTAAAATAACTTGAATTTAAATTTTTTAAATCAAAAACGTTTATTCCGCAGTTTTTGTAAGCTAGCATATGTACACAAGATACGCAAACCGTTTTACGATACAAACCATCCATGGATACTACAACCCTACTACAAAAACATAGAAGTAGTTTACAAATTAAAAGTGAGACAAGTTATATTAAATAAACAAGAGAAAGAAGCAAAGAGAGGATGCAACATCAAAATAATACTGAAATGTATGAAACGTAGGTAGACAGATGTGTCTACCAAAACAGTTTATTGTGATTTTCTATCGTTACAATCCAAAAGCCACTGTCCAATCCTACAATAACAATGCCAGTTCTACCACTCGCCAGTAAAGAAAGTACCTCTTCTCAACCGTTCGCCGTATTATCCGAAGATGTACCAGTTTCGTAACCTAATCAACAAATATACATCGGAATAAACGAAACACTCGGCGTAAGGATCACAATAAAAGTCTCTAAGCGTACTCATTCTCAGTCACCAACTATTGTCTTCCCATTATATACTTTTTTAAGTAGCCAAAATAAATAATGTGCTTTCAATAAACTTGGAATACTACCATTGCCTTGCCTATTCATTTACGTATCATTATTTTTCTCGAAATTGACTTACTTAAAAGTAGAACATATTTTCATGCAATCTATAATACGACACACTTCGTAGGAATAATTGGCATTGTCAGTAGCACCAGCGCACTAAAAAATCCTCGTATCCTTTACTCATTACAAGTACATTATTAGGGAGTATGTGCACGTCATAGTGGACAGCGCTATCCATCTTCTGTGCATGCGCAGATGCACTAAAGTGGTGCGAAACTTGAACTAAGCATGCGTAGAAGATTGATATTGTTTTAACGTTCGAGGTGATACTAACTCCCCCTTAAACAACAAAAATCGATACCCAAACTTTGATTTTTTTAACGTGTCGTCTGACAGTCAAATACGAAAAAGGGAGAGGGAAGGCAGACTCCAATAGAGAGCCGTAAAAGTGACGGCTGTAGCCGAACAGCTCCCTATTGGAGTCTGCCCTCCCTCTCCCTTTCCCGTGTGTAATTTTGAGACGCCCCGTTGAAAAAAATTGAAGTTAAATAGGCAAAGTGCAGCAGGCTTTTCTGCTGCATAAGTTTTTCTATACAATTAGATTACTCCGACCATGAAATAACAAAATGGTATGCTATAAGTGTAACTATTAGATACCATTTGAAATGGATAACTCTAAAAGACTAAATATACGTGTAATAAGTATTGTACTTCAGATCTTGGGTTTTGTAAATTTATTTCTGACCTCTAAAATGTGTCGGCGGGGGGGGGGGTCTTTAAATCGCGAACCAAGCGGTCAGATCTCACACTGTCCCAAATGCAAGCTGAGACATTTTGTGTTTCGAAGTTACCAGCAAGTTATAGGTCTTATTTAATGACGTAAGCAATGCGCCATATGTGAAATAAGATTTGAGCTATTTATGTCTGATCGTTAGCTACCTCAGAAGTCTCGCGACCGAGAGCATAATTAGGTGTGTCAGCTGTTCGATTCCATTCCCAGCAACGTTTACTTCAAATCCACAATGCAGTCACTTCGTGTATATGTACCCGTAGGTATTTCTTTTTTATCTAGCTGTGATGTGCCTTGTTAAATGATATTTTGAGTTGATATTTATCATTGGTCTTTCGTAGCTTACGGGCAGCCTTTGGCGCCGATCCTTCTCTGTATCACATGCGGCAATGTCTCAACAGGTATAGTTATGACCATAACATCGCTCTTTGCAACTTCAAAAAGCATTATTGAAATTTTTACAACTTGGAACATTTTTTGTATTTATGTATTTTTCAAGATAATGGAATTATTTTAAAATTAATTAATATGTAGGAATATTTGCAATTAACGGAGATAAACCTTAATTAATTGACATTCTGAAAAAGAAAAATATTCTGTTTTGTGTGTTGCCTTGCTTGTTTCTGTTAGCATTAGCACACTGTATGGTATGTTGAATGTGTGATTGTGTAGACATGAATTCAGCCATGGTATTTTGTGGGATTAAAGTATTATTTCAATTAATTATTTTTTGGTTTTATTGTAGTAGAAATTTCATGTTTATTCAAATGGGAATGCTTATAATTGCTGAAACTTGTAAGATATACTGCTCATTGAATTGCAAAGCGATAACATTGCTTATATTTAAAATTCAGAGACCTTTTAAAGAATTAACAACATTTCTTCTTCAATATATGTATTTAAAGTGGTTTTGAAGCAATCAATGTTAAATTTCCATTGCAATATTTCACTTCAGAAAAATGTCCTTCATGAATGTCATTTCTTACATAGTAAAGTATGTTTCAGATGACAGTGCGAGATGCCTTGAACACTGCATTAGATGAAGAAATGGATAGAGATGAAAGAGTTTTTTTGCTTGGTGAGGAAGTTGCAATGTATGATGGTGCTTACAAAATTTCTAGAGGTTTATGGAAAAAGTATGGAGACAAACGTGTTATTGACACACCAATCACAGAAATGGGTTTTGCTGGTCTTGCTGTTGGTGCTGCAATGGTAAGAATTTTAATTTGTATGTAATAATATTTTATTATTACTTTAATAATTTGTATGTTTGTGAGCATAACATTACATAAGACACTACGTACAGTCATAATCCATCAAGTATGATGGATGCAAGTTGTATAAACTAGTGAATAACATACTTACAAATGTATGAAATTTAGAGGAAATATGCTTTATTTTTTTCAACAGTAATATTACTTATGACAACAATGTGCTTTAGACTTGAGGTTTTTATAATTTTAATTTTGTGTTCATTGAAATCGTAAAGTAGGTTAATGTCTCAAATAAAAATTATAACATAAAAGGAAATTCAATTTTAAATCCATTTTAAGTTTTTTTTGTAGGATTCTGTGTATTTTGTCAGACTTGTCCCTGGGGTTTTGCTTAAAACAATGTAAATAATTTTTCTATAGTTATTCTGTTTAAATGGCTGTACATATTCCTTTTAGTTTGAGAGATCTTATCAGTCAGAAAATTCAGAGATAACCTCACCCCCTCCCAAGATATCCAAGTCTGTTTGATTTTAAGTCTTTGCACCTACATAATTTTCTGGAATCTCTAGGTAGTGCTATGTCAAGGGCAGTTTAGTTAGATCTGTGGCATGGGCAGTCCTGGAAATTAATTTCTTCCTTAAAGGTAAATAGGGCACAAAATTGGAAGTGTTTTAATTGATATCAAAGTAATTGAAAACTTTAGTTAAAACAAAGCCACAGGTTATTGTGTTCATATCTTTAGTTGTTTTTTAAATGTTGTAAAATATGATCTTGAGTTTGTGCATCTTTGTTTTGATATGAAATTGTGTTATGATTTTTGATTTTCAGGCTGGCTTACGACCGATCTGCGAATTTATGACGTTCAATTTTTCAATGCAAGCTATTGACCATGTTATTAATTCTGCTGCAAAAACATTATACATGTCTGCAGGGAAGGTAAATTAAAATTTTATAACTATTTTTCTAGCGTGTTTTATTATTCATATCAACTATTCAGAATCATCTCTAATCTGTGAAGGAGACAGCTGGTCTTGTGCTGTTAATAAGAAATTATATAGTCTAATGTCAATAATTGTGATCAATTCTTTATTTGTAGAAGTTGGACAATCTACTAATGAAATAACTAAGTTAAAAACACTACTTTATGTACAATGTACTACTCACCGTTGATGAGAGTAGTGTACACAGTGTTTATGCGAATTCTTGTGACTTGGGTAGCAAATAGTAAAATAATTAGTTTGCTTTGTTTTAAAGGTATTTTTGTATGAAATGTCTCATTAAACTGTTAATTTTATGTGTATTATATCAATATTCATTTCAATACTTTGAATGAATGTGCACGAATAGCACCAATAAATGAAATGAGTAAAATTAAAATGTATTGAATATGTTGCAAATTAGAAGGTGCTTATCACAGAAGAATTTAGAATGAATACAACATTCATTTTGAGTCCATAATTGTAGATCTTTTGAACTAAGGTGGAGATTGTAGGGTAAATATATTACAGTTCAAAGTCAAGTCTTGAACATGAGACAGTTTTAATGCTTCTAATACCCCAAAGTTTTGTTGTGGCTCAATTTTTTTATTGTGATTTATTTTCTGTTATTAATTGTCAATGGCACAAGATCATCTTCTTCAGTGTTTCTTTTGTGTAAAATAAAGTTTGATGTTTTATAAAAAATCACTTAATACTGTAGTTTTAGTTGTTTTTTCTTCCAATTAATTTGTTTCTCTGAATTAGTAAATTTTGCCCAGTAATCATTTAACAAACTAAAGTATTCATAATAAGGGCTTTGTGTGTGTGTTTGCTCAATGTGTGATAATAACTGATATGGTTTTTAGCAAACAAGACTAAGACAAAGGATTACTGGAGACATTTGAAGTCTTTATGCAGGGCAGATCAACAACTGGGAAGAAATAATCTCCACATATCTTTTTCTGGTAAATAAATTCTAAATGTCTTCCAGCATTAATATATTGTATAGGACCTGTATTTTTAGGACTTTGCAAATGCCAGTTTAGGCTTTATAAAGAGATTATTGAAAGTTTTAAGGTTTTCTTTCTTTTTGCTATTGTGAGAAAGTGAAGAATATTTATATTAACCGTAGTAACAAGTATATTTAAGAGCCGTAGATATTTTCTTCAATATATTTCCTCTTTGTGGAAAATCCTGGAGTTGAAAGACAAAAGTTTTTCATATAGTACACTAATTAATACACAAATGTTGCTATTTTTCTTTAGAAAAGTTAATCATACTGTAAGACCATGTAAGTTGTCAGTTCCATTGTCTCGAACATTTTTTATCAATAAATTGGCTTGAGAGTATTGATTCACATTTTAATGCCAATCTTTACAAGAAATTAAATATATATTTGGCCACCAGGCATTGTCATCATGAGTATTGGTTCAAAGAAAACGTACTTGTTTGTCCTTATACTCGTTCTCTTTTCGACAATGTCATACTCGTTAATCTATTGATGATAAAAATAGTTTTCTAGATTTTAGTTATGGAGTAGTCTTTACTTCATAAGTAAAGATGATTTTTCATTATCTCAGGAGATTTTAATGTCAGAGTTGGTAAAAATGAAATCCCCCATTCATATGCCCAGGAGGAGAAAAAACACAAAATGAAAATGGGGGGGGGGGAGCTACTTAACTTTTGTCTATTCAACAACCTAAGAATAGTTTTTTTCAAACATAAGGAAAAAAAAATTGCTGTGGAAGCAAGAGGCACAAGATTCATTCTAGAAAATGTAATAATCAACAAAAACTTATTAAACGATGCCCAGAACAATAGAGTATTTAGAGGATGTGGAATAGGCGTAGACCACTATTTGGTAGGGAATAAAATTAAATTCCACATACAACAAACCAAAATGAGGGGAAATTATTTTAAAAAGCACCTAAACTCAAAGCACCTTTTCTACGGGATAAAAGTATCAGGACTACGTTTTAAAAAAAATTGAGGGAAACCTACTGCAGGTAGAGAAACAAAATATTGAGACATTTCGAAATTCACTTAAACAATAAGAGAATGCAAGTAAGCAGTAAAGTAAGAAAAGAGAATGTAGGCTATAAACCATTAAGAAAAATGTGGTTGAGATCTTGGGACAGTGAACTAAATGTGATGATAAATTAAAGGTAAAAGCATACAGAACACCTCCAAAAACAAACAGCAATAAACTACACGTAGTATAAAAGACAAACTACTAGCCAAAATGAGATGCCTCTGTCAAGTACCCAGAAGAGAAAAGAGAAACTTTGTTGGAGACCGGAGATAATTTGTTGAAGGTATAGAAAGTGAGGTCTTGGTGAATGGGATTTGAAGTTTTGAAACTGCTACTCATGAATGTGAAAGACCAAATATGACTTGTCTGCATTCTAAATGGAAAGTGGATAAAACCTACTCCTCCCTGTGGAACTATTCAACTCTCAGGACATAAAAGGAGATTAAGGAACAAGTCACATTACTGACCGTGATGAACTAGTCATCCAACTTTACATAGAAAAACATAGAAAGTAATAAGAAATGCAACAAATGGGAAAAGGCCTGGATTAGATGAAGTCAATATAGAGCTCAAGATATGGAAGCTGAAAGAAATGCTATTAAAAGTATTTAACAAAGAATGGCAAAAGAGAAAATACTACTAGAATGGCAAAGGTTTGATTATTAATATTCACAAAAAAATACTCGAGGAAGATTGCATTAATTGTGAGAGCATCAGATTGTTGACATCTAACATGCAAATATGCTGAGCAAAAGGCTTAATGAAGTATGTTAGAATTTCATGGGAGAAGAGCAGTGTAAGTTTTCAAAGGAGAGAAGCACTAAAGATGCCATCTTCACAATATGTATGATAATAGACATAAGAAAGGAAAGGAATCTACCAACTTTTATAATATTTACAGATGTTAAAAAGGCATACGACCAAGCTAATGGGCAGAAACTGAAATATACTTGGAGAGGTGAAACATGTTTACAAGAACTTGAATTAATATACTGTTGAGAACCAGCAGGGGTTTAAGACAAGGATGTAGGTTATTACTAGGGGCAGATTTTGATGATTTAAAACATTGCCAAGTAATGATAAATAAAATGCTTTAAAAATGCCCTAAAAACAGAAAAATTCTGTAAAAAAAAATTGATCAAAACCATTTCAGATGACCAACTCAAGTTGTTGGGTATGTTACTGATGTAATTGAGTCTTCTTCCTTTTGTTCAAGTGAACTCAGCTTGCGAACTTTTGGTTTGAACTGTTCTTTAAAAGACAATCTCAGCCTTTATATATTGCAAAATCGGCCAAACTGACAAAAGAACCAATAGGCTGGAACCTTAGATTACATAGTACTCACAACAGCTGACATTACAATATATGAACAAAGAAATCAAATAGGCTACTTAGGAATTCTGTGGTAAAACTTTGTTGCACCTTGTAAATATTGTTTGAAGCAAGTACCATTAAAATGATATTAAATTGGATGAAATCAGCAAAAAATGCATTAAAAATAAGAAAGACTAGAAAGGTAAAAAATGACTTACTAGTGGAAATTGACAAAAAATGCAAAAAATTGCATATAAAAATGGATCATTTTGTTTTGTCATAACAAAAAATGGATATCTATTCAAAACGGCATTGTTGTAAAGTGAAAAGAAAAAAAATTACATTTCATTAAAATCCACCCCCTTTTTATCACCCATCGCCTTCAACATGAAAAATAGTTCACCAGGGAATACAAATCAGAAAAGATAAGAAGGTAGATAAATTCTTGTTTGCTGATAGCCAAACTCATAATGGATTCTGAAGATGATTTACAAAGAGCAGTTTTTGAATTGACAAAAGTGGCCCTAGAAAACTCCATGAAGATAGCAATCTGGAGTACAAAATATATGGTAATTCAAGGGAAAGCCAAAATTACAATATATGGAAAATTAGTGGAACATCTAAGAACAGTCTCAATCTTGGAAATATCGTAAGTGTTCAACCAAATTTAGGAGGAAACCTCATAGCAAAGAAACTATATAATTGCAGACAGCGCATATGAGATTACTAACTCTCCTCACTGAAATTACAAGAGGAGACAAAGAAATGAAGATATTAGAAAGAAATTCAAAACGAAAAGTATTGTGGAAGAAATAGAACATTGTCAAAGGAAAAGAAAAGATCACTTGGAGAGACTGAATAACATATGACTGCCAAAACTGATGCATAAGTACAGATCAAGAGGGAACAGAGATTTAGGACTACCATAAAAGATATGGCAACAACAGAAACACTTGGAAGGCTAATTGCTACCAAGAATATAACAGTAAACCAATAGAAACAGATTGTAAAGCCTAAAGCCTAGTTAATACGATCTTATATTTCAGGAATGTTAAATTTAGCCATTTATAGGTTCTTATCTCTTTTTTTAGAATCTATTGCATTCATTATTTGATCCAAAAATGATTGGATGGAAACCATATTTTTTATTTTTGAAATTTGTGGGTGAGAATATAGTGATAGGTTATAATTTCAAGATCTAAATCTTAATTGTGACTATTGATTTTTAATTAATTTGCTATTGTGATTCCCTTGCATTCGGGCTATCATTTGTAATATTAGTAATATATTTGTAAAAATAGAAGAAACTAAATTTTTCTGTTTCCTACCTTCATATGAATAATTTGTTCACTGGTTCAACCTTGTAGAGACAACAATACGGATGTGCATGCGATGTTTGGTATCTGAATAACATTAAGCTTGCATGGCAATTGTGTGCGTCATTGTTTATTGTTTTTGGTATATTTTTGCAACTAGTGAAGAAAACAGATTTCCATTTCAGTGCTGCACCTTACATTAATTATTGAATATTGCTTATATCAAATGGAAAAACACCCTAGAAGGTCATTACAGTACTCCTAAACTTCAGTAATGTATTTGGGAATTACCGATGTAGCAGTTGCAGAGATAGTTGTATTTGAAGATATTCTTTTCTTGTAGAAATCCAAATATCATCATGTGCTGATACAAATTTAGGATTTCATAAATAGGTAATTAGTTTGAAAGACCTGGGCTAAAATAGCAGAGATAATTCAATTAACAATGTGGAAGTCTTGATTTCTTTGTGAGCCCACGGCAATGAGGCAGGGCCATGGTGAATTGTTGCAGTTAGAAAGCACCAGTCAAGAATCGAGCTGATTAAAGATGTTAGTATGTTAAATAGTGTCTGATATGGCACTTGACTGTTCAAAATTAATTTTTCATATTAATATATAAACTAGTAGTGCTCCAACAGTCACAACAGACATACACTCTCGTATTATGTCTTAACTTTTGCAATTTTCCAAAATTCAGGGAGTTTGATCGAAAAGACAGACTGTATTTGTAAGCATCCTTAGCTCTATCCGTGGAAAAAATTTAAAGAAGAAATTTAAAGTAGTTTTTTAAAAAATGCTTTCTTTATAAATTGCATTAACTTCAAGCACAAATTATTCAAAAACTATCAGTTCTTTCCAAAAAATTGTTCATGACTTTTTTTCAAAATCAGATTTTTAGAACACTTTCATTGAAAACAAAATTCTTTTTTTTTTTTTTTCAATATTGTACTTGTGCACTGTTAATTGTTTGGAATTTTCTAAAATATATGGAGTTCCTTGAAAATGGGATCAGCATCAGTCTTTTGATAAATGCAAGGAGAAAATTTAAAGAAAATTTTGGAGCCATTTTTGATAACATAAGTGTTTAAAAATTGCATTTATTCCACACAGTTACACAAAAAACACTCTAATTGAACATGACCTTCTTTCATGATGTCTTTGAATTACAGATTTGAATCAGAAAAATCTTTATCTTCAATATTGTAATTGTAGGAAGACAAAAATAAATTAGGACTTTTTATAATCAGAATAAGCATTTTTCTGTTGAAAATTCCCCCTTTTCTGACCATTACAATAATTTCTATTCTTACAAAGCAAGGGCGAGAAAGGAAAATGGATGGAGGTATGTTTGTTCTAGCATGACTTTAGATTGCTTGGAGCAATTTCAACTAAATGATTCATAAATACTTTTGAGTGCCGGAGGAAAAAATACTTAAAAGTGATTCAATCTATTACCCTCAAATTTGTCGTTTAATGCAATCTGCATTTGAGGTGAACTGGGACTGGACAGGATGGGATGAGATTTAGGGCAAGGGGCAGAACAAATCTTGATGGAGAGGGGGAAGCAAGGCAGGGAGTAAATAAAATTACTTCCATTTTATACTCTTTATAATTCACTTATTTTCCAGTCTAAAAGATAATTGTGATAAATACTCGAGCAACGCTGATTTACTTCAACTAGGGTAATAATATACTATACAAAATATCTCCTGCACTATTGAATATACAACATAGGTCAGGGTCTTAAAAGAGATCACTGTATTAGATAGAAAGAAACTTACTGTTTAGATGTGTTAGAAAATTAAATATTTGGTATTAAAGCTTTATAAACAATCTAAATTTCATTTTAAATATAAAGTAAGAATATCTTTTGATATTCATATTTCAACGTTTGTATCGGTATTCAGTAAGAATGATAAGAACCTAGTTTATGTTATGCATGTTCATATACTTACTTTCTCA
This sequence comes from Gryllus bimaculatus, assembly GCA_017312745.1. Taxonomy (NCBI): domain Eukaryota; kingdom Metazoa; phylum Arthropoda; class Insecta; order Orthoptera; family Gryllidae; genus Gryllus; species Gryllus bimaculatus. Next base: position 392,742 of record BOPP01000004.1, on the reverse strand, counting down.
TTCAACTTCTTTTTAGAGAAGGTGATGAGTTTTGAAAGAAGAGTAAAAAGAACTGTGCTTCATGTTTCCAGGTGAACATTCCAATTGTGTTCCGTGGACCAAATGGTGCTGCTTCAGGTGTGGGTGCACAACATTCCCAGTGCTATGGTGCATGGTTTGCTCACTGCCCTGGTTTGAAGGTTTGTTTACCTCAATAATGAGATTTTTGCAAATTATGTTCCCTAAAAATTAAATTTGTATGAAAATGGGTTGTGTCATGTCTCAGATTACAATGTATTATCCTGAATTAATTTTCCCTAATAACTGTTTTCCGAAGTGATGAAATCACAGAAAAAATCCCCAAACTATTTTTCAGAATGTATAGTCCCAATTGGTATTGTTTCCGAAGATTGACAATTAAATTTATATGTTACAACTTTATTTGTAAAGAAATACATGAGTTATAAAACATTGTGTACAATGGTAGGTTAAAATTACACTATTTTCATTTTTATTATTTTCCTAACCTCTTGCTGGTCAACTAATGGCATTATTCTCTCCAACGTAATTGGTTGCTGTGAGAACAGCATCTGGCTCTTTCTCAGAGTGTGGAAAGCATGCACTACATTTTGCATGAGAATAAAAGCAATAGGCAAAGTCATATGCACTGGCTGAGTTTAGCTTATAGCCAACATTGCGGGGAGGTGCTAGAGTTCAGGGCCCGATGGTGAATTTTCAACATTAGCTACATAACTAGGTTAAATTCAGCCACTGCCTGGAGAAGAATTCTAGCAGCCAGCTGCTGTGATGAGTAGTTTTCTTGTTTTCTCCGATCAATACCAGACTGGGCATCAACTAATGTCACTGCAGTGCCTCTGACTGGGAGGTCCTAAGGTTCAAGTCTTGACAGTGGCAGGATTTTCGAAGCAAGCTAGACAGCTAGGTCGAGATAAGCCGCTACACAGTGTGTAATTTTGGCCATCTAGCTGAAATCAAGTCCATTTTCCAATGTACTCAAGAGGGTTATGTTGGGTATTTGTTTGATTTTAAAAGGTCCCTAGACAATAAAATGGGAATCGATTTTCTTCTGAATTGCTTGAGGTGGCAGTAGAACAAGTTCAAGTATTCATGATCTTGTGCTGTCAGTTGCATTTCACTATATCTCATGTTGGAGACCTATGTGCAACAGCTGGCACTTCTTTCACAGTAATCATTTACGAATTGTGTTTTCAAATGCTTTTTTCCTTTTAGTAGGACCTAAAGTTGTCCTAAAGTAAAGTAAAGTAAAAGTGCTCTTGATTGCTTGTGGAGTGTTTTAAAAAAGTAATTTATTTTAATGTTATTTTCACACTATTTTACATATTTATTTAAGCTTACTTACACACGCTTACATTTACATGCACTACACATCTTGGGAGACCAGTTCGGAACGTACACATTTTTTATATGTAATTTTAATTATTAATAGGGTGGAGTGAGACAATTGCATAACATTTTCATCAAAATTCAACTGCGTCGTTTTCTAGTAAGCCTACATTAGCTAAAACTTAGATTTTTTTTTTTTGCTAGGACTGTTATTCTAGTTTGTAAATCACCCGCTGGACATTCAAAAAAAAAATTTTTTCATGGTTTTATCAAAGCTTTTTGAAACAACCTCTGAAGTACACATTTCCCCCAGACTGTGGGACAAATGTGGTGTGCTTGGGATACTTATAAGACCAAGTTGTTTCCTAGCAGGGGCAAATGTTAACAAATGAGCAGTTTATTGCAAACAAAACCATAAAGGATTTTTTTCTGATTGTAGGGGAGTCGAGACTTTTTTTGCTTCCAATGTTTCTTCACGTTGGTATAATTTACGATCACTAAGGTGCACTAGCTATCATATTTCCATATTTTTCTTTCAAATGAATACACATTTAGCCCAAGAACACATTTTCCCCACTCACCCTAGAGAGTATTTTTTACTTACTTCACCTGAGGATGAAAGAGAACTGTAGGTTTAAAGTTTCTTTTTATTTAGGACTTGCATAGTAATCATTTTTAACTTATCAAAATATTTTTAAAACGGTTTAAAGCTTCAATGATGCCACGTTGAGCTAGTTTATAGGAAGTGTGTAACTTTTTATTCAAAATTATAAAATATATCCAGAGTCTGCTTGCATTTATGCATTGAAGGTTTCATAATTTGTTTTGCTGTGTGAATAAGAAGCATCACTTTTACATGGTACATACAACATGGACATCATTCAAGTTCTCCAGACAATATGCTCAACTTCAAAACTTCATTCTCCATTATAGTGTGGGAGGGTTTTTGCAGAATACATCCATTTACCGTAACTTGCATGTGAATTTTTCCTCTCTTACCATCCTCCTCATCTATCTGTTTTCTTCATCCAACATTCTCCATCTGCAGAACTCCTTGCTTTGTTGCTAGGGATATTTCAGTGAATATGATTTTCCATTCTATGGCATGGTATCCTAATGTCCAACTGTATCCCCACAATACATGCATTCCATGCTGCTCCATCCTCCCCTGAACATCTCCACGTTCCATTTGCATGATTCGTTCTTCTTAGGCATTTGACTCTTCTAAGGCATGTAGCAAGGATATGCGAGTAAATGTATTTTCTGATAACAGGTAGTCAATCGTGTGTCCAACCCCCAATATGAAGAACCATGATTTGTGTTAGATATATTTCCCTCTTCACATTTTTGCCACTCAGAATATGTGTGTTTGGTGTTTTATATTTACAGGTAATTTCACCATATTCATCAGAAGATGCACGTGGATTAATGAAGGCAGCAATTAGAGATCCTGATCCTGTTGTTTTTCTTGAGAATGAAATGCTATATGGTTCAAATTTTGATGTTTCTGAAGAAGTGCTATCAAAAGACTTTTTAATACCAATTGGAAAAGCAAAGATTGAACGATCAGGTATCTATTTCTTATGTTATTGAATCCAATTTTTTTTATTTTTCCTAGTTGGTTTTGATATTTTCAAAGTAAAACCTCATTCATATCCAATCCAATATTTTGTTCTAAAAGGTTTTATCTGAAGATGATGATTAAATTCATAAAGGTAGCCGCGTTTGTTCAGTGCATCTCACCCTGGTAGCAAAATTAAAATAGAGGAAGAGCTAACATATCAAAAGAAAGGCTATTGTAGTGTGTGAATAAATTAGCTACACTTGGCTACAGAGCATTTATGTTCAGTTAATATTTCTTTGTTTTAATGAAGGTTGCAAATTTCAGTACTCTAGATATACTTAATAAGGTCCTGAAATGGTCAAATATATCATCACAGGTGTTAAAAATATCATTATAGACAGACATTGTTGTATCCACCTCAGGTTTTGAATGAATTATATCTACTGTAGGCAGGTAAGAAAGTTATTCTTGCAATACATTCAATTGGGTGATGAAACAGATTTTGACCATCACTATATACAGTCTTTTTGTTGGTTGACTCCAGAGAAATTGAGTTACTACGTCGATCATTTGCTATAACAATAATCAGTACAGCCATTAAAAAGCATGTTACGTGAGGTGTGTGAATCACTGAACCTTTCATTTTCTTTGTTATAGCAGATATGTTGTTATAAACAATAACCAGTAAATTTGATTTGGTTTAAAATCTTTGAAAAGGTTTGAAGATGATGCTTCCGCAACTTCTGTCATGCCAATCTTCAAAATCCTTATGTAAATCACATTAAAGTACAAGAAATATAGATAGTATTATTATTTGTGTGAGTCTTTTAATTACAGAGAAGTGTAATAATTCTAGTCAAGTGTCTTTATAATATTGTATTGACTGAAAGAAGAACCTTAACTTTTTCCCCTTGTTCCAGGTAACCATGTAACGGTGATTGCACACTCTAAAGCTGTTGAACTGGCCCTACTCTCTGCTAAAGAATTGGCTCAAGAGGGAATAGAGGCTGAAGTCATCAATTTGAGATCATTGCGACCTATTGATGATGAAGCAATCATCTCCTCTGTCATTAAGACAAATCATTTAGTTACAGTTGAGCAAGGTTGGCCATTATGTGGTATTGGGGCTGAAATAAGTGCCAGAATTATGGAAAGTAAGTATAGTTTAGAGTTGTAATGAAACCTTTTTTAATTAATATTGGTTATTCATACAAAGGTACTCTGCAGAACTAAAACTTTGTATAATTGTATCATTTTAAAATACTTTTTCATTAGAGAAATCCTGCTATAAAATTTTAATTCAAGATTGTAACTTTGACATGAAAATCTGAAATTGTTATTCCTATACTCCTTTTTTTTTTTCTTGTTCTCTTTTTTTTTTTGCACTTTTCTTACTTGATCTTTTTTCTTGCTTTCTCTCTCTCTTTTTCTTGTACTTTCTCTCTCTCTCTCTTTTTCTTGTGCTTTCTCTCCCTCTCTTTTTTCTTGTGCTTTCTCTCTCTCTCTCTCTTTTTCTTGTGCTTTCTCTCTCTCTCTCTTTCTTGTACTCTCTCTCTCTTTTTCTTGTACTTTCTCTCTCTCTCTCTCTCTCTCTCTCTCTCTCTCTCTCTCTCTCTCTCTCTCTTCTTTCTTTCAAATGAATATAATACATTTAAAAATGATTGCAAAATGAAATGCAGTCAAAAGCTTCACTTTTTTTTAGAATTGAAGTGCTATATAATGTGTTAAATCCTAAATGTTAGTAGTTAATGTATTTACCCAAATTTAAGACAAGTTTTTTTCCCCCTAAATATCTGGTTTGAAAAATATAGATTCATCGTATATTCGTAGATTAAGCCTAGTCACTAAGGATTTATATGTTTACACTACCTTTCAATGCATAGAAGAAACTCAAATTCTGATAATAGAGTAAGCTGCAAAGGCAATAACTATAAATAATAAATATCTATAATACCTAATTATATTCATGGACTTATTCACTGCGAACTAGCTGGACAATTCAGACCAATATTTTTAAACAGCCTATAAAGACAGAATCTCAAACAAATGATACTGTGAAAAGTGGAATGCAGTGGGAAAATGAATAAAAATCATTGCTGAGATTTTGTGACTCAATCAATGAGCCTTGGTTCTTTCGGTTTGATGCCCAATGAGTGTGAGTTTGTGTTTTGCGAAAGATGAAAATGAAACAATATCACATTGATAGATATATGTATTCTACATACAACCACGGTGACAAAATGATAAAATAATATTTTTGTCACAAAAACTTCTCAAACTTGGAAGCTTGTCACCATTTTGAGCTTTACTTGCAAAATAGAAGAACAGAGATGCTAGATAAAAGTGCACAGCTCACTACTCGATCACGTAAACTTTGAACAAAGCAAATTTTAAGTACATTCTGTTAAGGAATGTGAAAGAACTATTACAGAACCAAAGGCCAAAAGCCATCAAAAGCTGCTATTTCAATATTGTTGGCTAGAACCACACCTATAGTTATTTTATCTCTAGTTCTTGTTTGTAATTTTTGTTAAATCAGGACTAGGGACTTCAGTACACTATAATTGAAAATTCACTACATCCACATTTACTATATCCGGAGTCAACTAGTTGTGTGCTTCTGACTATTCTACAACTAAATATCTTGTTTCTGCTTTTTTGCTCAAAAACTGTATTGCTAACTGCACTGTTGCTCCACTTGAAGATGTAAACTATGCAGAATCTCCATCCTTTCTTCCTCTGAAAGGGATTGTCCTTTTTCACCAGATCACCTCCAGAGGTCACCAATTACCAATTGCAATTGAAAGGCAAAAGCAATACTATGGACTAAAAAAGGCTATCCATGACCATTTCTTTCAGTCATTACACAAGCCTGCAAATTTATTTTTCTGAAATACAATCTTTTTATTTATTTATTCAACATGAATAGTTTTTTGGGGTGCTGATTTTATATCTGAGCTCAGTTTTATCACATCATGCACCATTTTTCCACAATGCACTATGATTTTTTTAGCTAACAAGTATTACATTATGTTTATTAAGGGTATATAAAAAATAAAACCATTTTCTAGCAAATAATACACACAGTTTTTATTATACAAACTATTAATATTTTTTTATTGCTAAAAATATGATTTAAGTGTCTTGCAATATCTTTTTCTTTTCTGTGAAGCTGCGAGTATTACTATTCCTCTTAAGTATGCCATGTGACGTGTCCTGGTAGAGCCTCAAGCAGTAGTCGCTCATCATGTTTACATTCTATCGACCCTGACATCTCTTTTCCATCTCCTTAATATCTTGGTGAAAATGTTCACCTTGCACCTCACCCATCGCACCATGTTTTTCAGGAAAGAAATCCTAATGTGCATGCAGGAAGTGAAGCTCATCCTTATCTTTAAAGTTCTTCAACATATTTTTAACAATGCATAATCCAGGTTATTCTTGTTTCCTAGAAAGTTCTTAACCACTTTTTCAAAGGAAATCCAAGCTCTTTTTTTCAGTCCTAATTTTATATGCACTGGTGGTAGCAGAATTTTCTTTGTATCGATAAGACCTTTCCTTAAAATATTCTTACTTCGTGGTTCTGAAGTAGTTCTTTGGGGCCATTCTGATTGGTCCCAGTGGTTCATTCTCGCACAGCTGTCCCGTTCACAAGGAAACTTTGTGTACCCAGACTTGTCCAAGAAGCATGCACAAAAAGCTTCAGGTATCTACATATCACCCAGCCATGATTGTTGTACTGTATTTTATAGTAAGGATCAGTGAACAATTTTCGTAAGTTTCTTTTAGATGAACTGAATGCCCCATAGGTACTGAAGCATGCTCATTGCTGTTGTGTAATAGCACTGTTTTTAAACTTTTCTTTTATGAATCCAAGAAAAGTCGCCTGTCACCCAAAACCATCGTATGGAATTCATGGTGTTGCACGAGATTGGTTATGTTCTTACCTTAAACAATGATCTCGGTAGAAATACCTTACTGGAATAATGGAACATTATGTACACACCTTTCCGATTCTTTGCCAATTACATTTTCAGTTCTGCAAGGATCGATTTTAGACCCTATTCTCTTCCTACTACACGTAAACAATATGCCCTCGACAATTAGAAACCGAAGAACAGTTCTCTTTGCAGAGGATACAAATATTCTTTGCAATAAAGAAACCGTAAATAGTACAATATCAGATATTTCAAATTGGTTTTGTAATAACAAGTTGATAGTAAACGGAAAAAAACTGTTTCAATGCAGATCTCCATTTCAAATAAAGAGCTTGGCACTTCACTGAAAATGAATGGCGCGCCATTGACTGATGTTAAGGTAACAAAATTTGTAGGTCTTTCAATTCAGTCAAACCTTAAATGGAATGTCCATTTAAATGAATTGAACACTAAATTAAGTTCTTTTTGAATTCTTTCAAGTTCAATGAGACTCCACACTGCTCGTTGTGTATATTTTGCGAATGTTCATTCCCGCCTGAGATATGGCATAATATTCTGGGGAAATACATCTTATAGCTCCCAGACTTTTAGATTAGCAAAAAGAATTGTACAAATAAGAAGCAAATCCCACTCACGTGATTCTTGTAAGCCTCTCTTTATTAATCTGAGAACTATTTTGCTATTTTTAACTTGAGAACCTTTTACTCTCTTTTCTCAAGATTAAAAAAGACATGGCACAAAACTTTAGAATACTATAATTCTCTCTAGAATGTTCCTGCCACTCTTAATCACCTTTCAAATTGTTTATTAATAAGACCGAGAATGTGTCTAATTAAGTATTATAATTTTGAGTAGGAAAGATATTAAAGCTATTAACAGATTATGTAAATTAAAGTGTATTTGTATTTCTAACAGAATAATTTAATAATTGTGTAAAATTTATCCATATTCATCTCTTTTTGCAGGTGAAGCCTTTTTTCATTTAGATGCCCCTGTTGTTCGAATTACTGGTATTGATGCACCTATGCCGTATACCAAATCTCTGGAAGTATATGCTCTTCCTCAACCTTCTGATATTACATCTGCCATCAAAAAGGTGTTGGGAGTGCAGTGATCTATGTTCATTTTCTCATTGTAACTGATGTACTTCTCGGATTAATTTAGTGAATTACCATGTACTATAAATTTTGCATTAAAAATTAAATTAATTAAAAATGTGAAATGTTAAATAGATTGGTAATACAATGTTATTTACATCGCACTTTTAAAACTGCAGTAAATGAAACCTGAACGTATTAAAAGTGACAAAGTCAGGAATAATGAGCATGTATCAGTGAAACATTAATTATATAAATTATGATTGATATAATAAGAGAAAATATTTAGATGTATGTAAGGAAATTAGATGGAATTGGTAATAAATTATGGCAGATTTCCTAAAACATAGGTTCTCAAACTGTAATAAATGAACTTTCAGGGGTGTGTGCTACATTTGGGTGGCTTGTAGGATATTTTTGTAAAACACTTTCTCCAAGAGAAAGATGAAAAAAATTACCATTTAATTCAAAGTGTTAATTCTCTATTTTGCCAGAAAATTAAAATCCCAATTATCATAGTACACCTGACTCATTCTCAATTAAAAAGGGCTAGTTTTGAAGCTGGAATTCCCAGTGAAACTTTCAGTTGGAGAACCAGACCTCCAAAACTGTGAAGTCGTACAAGCACACCCATTTCATTGAAAATTTTGACAATTCATAATCTCTTAACTTGAGAGTTCAAGCTATTTGGACTTGGTATAACTAAACATCATTATGATTTAAAAATTGAGGCTAAATTATTTGTTGGATTAACTGTTGGATTGGTAGTCTTTCTTTTTTTCCTGAGCATATGATACCTTACCATTTAATATCAGTTGGAACATAAATTGTTCAGTTAAGAAATTGGGTACTGTGGTCTTATCATTTTAGATCTGTTAAAATTGCTCTCTTTTCATGTGTACTATGTATCGCTTTGTTATTCATCTCTTTAAAATTTGAACTTTGTTGCAATAAAGTATGAATGGAATGGATTTGTAAATTAGTTGTTATTTAGTTTCCAAGCAAATTTTTTGGTTTTATGATATGGTGAGCTCCTTGAGTGAATTGTATGCGTGGTTTATCAACTATGTAAAACATTAATTTGTATATCATGATTCCTCGGAATAAAGTTTTTTAAGTATATATAAATGAATACAAATTACCCTTCTGAATTATATCTGATGTTTTACTAACACTGTTTTACATTTTTTCTAAAATTGAAGTTCCGCAATCAATCTGGCCAAACATCAGGGTCTGTGAATTTGAATAAGATACTTTGATAATAGGGAGAACTTAGCATTTTCAAAATTTTCCCAAAAATTGCCCCAAATTTTTTGATTACACTTCGTTTTGGATAGAACGAAAGATGTTTTAAAATGGCGTAGGTCTTATTTTTATAAAGCTCTGAATTTTCGAAAATTGCAAGTGTTCAAAACTTTTTATCTACATTAAATATTGAAGGGATATTTTTTCTTTTAATGAAACTGTTCAGATCTTTGAATAAGATTATATACAATTTTTCGTAAATATCAATTTTCGCATAATTTTTCGTGAAATAGACTATTTTTAAACAAGATCCAAATTTGTACTTTTTCGCGTTGAAGAGAAAGTTTCGTAATGCTGCGCGAAAAAACGACGAATTTCAGACGATTCAGAAAAGGCCCTACTAATGAAAAAGTGGATAAATCCAGTTGCTAAATTTAGAGAAAAATCTAGAAAGGGGTATAGCCAGAATCCATGTTTTGTGTGGGTCCTTGATACCGAAAAGTCGATTGACGGCAAAACGTCTGTCTTTCCGTCTGTGAACAACGCTAGCGGCCAAATCGTTCAGTTTTCATTCAATTTTCTCCAAATTCCGTGATCGATCTGGCTGATGTCGCGGCTCCTTGAATTTGAAATTATTTTAATTTTAGGGGTGTACTTTACAAGAAGCCCCTGGACCATTTTCAAAAACATGGCGCCATCTATTTTGATTAAATTTTGTTGGTGGATAGTCTGAAAGATGTTTAAGAGAATGGCGCTAGTCTTATGTTGGTTGAAAGCTCTGATTTTTCAAAAATTCAAAATTGTTTTCGGCGTCTTGCCACAACTAAAATATGAAATATAGGTTTTTTCCTTTAATAAAATCTGTTCCCTAAAGAGAGATTTTGAAATAGGGTCATGTACATTTTTTCAAAAATGTGAGTATTTTCGCGTTATTTTGTGTGAAATATAGGCAATTCTAAATTTTTGTTTGAACAACTTTTTTTCTCAAAAACGGCTCCATCATTTTTGATGAAATTGTGTTGGTGGATAGTCTGAAGGACGTTTAAGAGAATGGTGTAAGTCTCAAGTTGGTTGAAACCCCTTATTTTTCGACAATTGAGAAAATTCAACATTTTTTCGGTGTCTTCTTACAATTTCAATTATGAAGATAATTTTTTTTTCCTTAGTGTTTCCTTAGAATCCCCTGTGTTCATCAATAACAGATCTTTAAATAAGGTCAAGTTCAATTTTTCAATAACATGAGTATTTTTTACGAAATTTTATGTCAAACAACAATGTTATTTTATTTTAACTACTTCTTAAAAACTGCGCAACGTTTTTTGATTAAATTGGGAACTTAGATAACATAAAGGTCGCTCAAGAGAATGGTGCAGGTCTCGTGTTCATTGAAATGAGTGATTTTGCGAAAATTTAAAAAAAAAAAAAAAAAAAAAAAATCGGCGTCTTCCTACAACTACAGTTGTGAATAAACGTTATTTTCCTTAATGAAATTTGTTCATAAAAAGCAAATCTGTAAATGAGGACATGTTCAATGTTCCGAAAATATGAGTATATTTGTATAACGTCGCGACAAATATAATAGCTCGCTTGAATTGACTGCGCATTGTTTTCGGCGTGGTCCTACCAGTCTAATAATTGTGAAAATTCAATTTTTCTTAATAAAATGTGTATCAAAATTAGATCTTCAAATAAGGTCATGGCCATTTTTTTGAAAGTATGTTTTTTTGTTTTTTGTTGGTGTGTGTGTGTGTGTGTGTAAATTGGCGACAACATTAAATACCCGTTGCTATTTTACTGAACTTCGTGGACGATTCGACGCAGCTGGATGGTTCGTAAGTCGGAATTTGTATATTATTTAATATTGCTTGTTTGTTTCTTAAAATTCAAAACCGGTCCCATTTCTTAAAATTTAATAATTTTTCTGAAATAGATAAAAATACATCATAAAAATGGATAAGGTGCGATTTTCGTTGAATTATTTGAATTTTCAAAATTTGCAAAGGTTCAAAATATTTTCGGCGTCTTCCTACAACTGTAATAGTAAAGGTAGACCTACCTTCCCGCATCAAGTTTCTACCAACCATGTTTTCTGTGCAAACATCCATTCACAATATTCGCTGATATTCGACAAGATATTGGTTTTCTTAATAAAGCGTGTTTTTTTTAAAACAGATCTTTAAATAAGGCCATGTAAAATGTTCAGAAAATATGAGAAGTTTTTTACGAAATTTTGCGTGAAATATGGTCAATTTTTACAGCAAAGTACGTTGATTAAAATAGCATAAGTCTTATTTTCGTTGAATTATTTGAATTTTCGAAAATTTTGAAAAGTTATGTGAGAAAATATGTGCCATTGTAGCTCCATTAATTTTCTATATCAGGGACGTACGTTTTTTATTCGAAACATCGCAATTTACCGCTGCAGCTCTACAACAGATTCTCTTTACTACGCAAGTATGTGGCAAACGAGAAAGTAAAAACAGGTATTTGAAGCGGCACTCCTATTGATGGAACCTCGCAAGAGAAGAATTTTTATTGCCTTTTTACCGGGATTAAGCTCTGAATTGTGCAAGATGTCATTCTCTTATCTATATTGATAAACGCACCGGATTTCCTAAAATTAAATTTGATCGTTTTCGTAAATTAGAAAAACTATTGTGTCGCTTGGCTCTTGTTTTCATAATTGTTTCAACTTTATTCAGAGTAAGTAGAATTCAACTGTATATCTTGTTTCATAGTACTTATTTCCAAACATTTTTGTATTTGAAATAATGGGCATTCGGTTTACTCTTTTATCTTAAAGTACTACAAATATATAATACAAATCTCGCATAGATTTAACTAAAGTTTATCTAAAACTTACCCTGTATTATATATAGAAAAGACAATTGGAGTGTAAAATTCATTTTTGTTTCCTAGTAAGTGGTTTTCGAAATCATATTTTGTGCTGAAGTTGGTGCATACAGGCAAATGCATTTGACTAGTGGCGGCAAAAATCGGGGAGGGGCAAAAATCCGCAGCAGTTTATTATTGGCTCCTGCTGGTCACATGTCCAGCGTTGCTAATCGGTAAATATGGTTACCCGTCAGTCTAGCGAGCGCCCGTCCAAAGAGTATGCGCCCGCCAAGGAAGAGGTGTGCGAGTGGGTCTACTGCGATGTGAGACTGTGACTTATCTGCCACTAACACCTGCCTTCCCGCATCAATTTTCTACCAACCATGTTTTCTGTGCAGCTGTTTGTACTTCTATTCGCAGTATTCGCTGACATTCAGGATATGGTAGTTGCCGACGCCAGGTGCTTTTTGGAGAACGGCCGTTCCGCGGAGGTATTCTTCGTGAGCGAAGACTTCCCTGTGGGCGGCGTGATAGGCACCTTGCCCATCATCGGCGATCCGACGGAGAACGGCAACATCACATTGCGACTGCTCGGGCAGGACTTGCCTGTTTCCATCGTCGACAAGAACATCACGTTGACTCGCGGCCTTGACAGGGAAAGAGTGAAAGGGCCGTCATCTGTCAACTTTAATGTCATCTGCGATCGCATTAACGCCACTGACCCCTCGATCGCCATCCCGGTGACAATCCGAGTGACGGACGCCAACGACAACGCGCCGCAATTCCAGAACGCGCCCTTCGTGCTCAAGATCTCCGAGGCGACGCCAGTGGGCTCGCGCGTGCTGCAAGGTGTCAAGGCCGTAGACGCGGACCAGCCAGGGCCGTTCTCCACAGTGCATTACTCAGTGGCGCCAGGGCCTTACTCCCATTACTTCGCGTTCCCGAACAGCTTGGAAGGAACGCTGCTTCTTCAAAAAGCGCTCAACTACGAAATGCTCAACGACTTCAGCGTCACCATCCGCGCGCAAGACCAAGGCTCGCCCCCGCTCCAGTCGACGGCGACCGTGCACGTTCTCGTGCAGGACGCGGATGACCAGAACCCGCGCTTCCAAGAGCGGTGGTACTCGGCCGTGCTGCCGGAGCCCCCGGTGCGCGGCGCGGCGCTGCGGGTGCGGCCCAGGGCGATCGCGGCCTTGGACGCAGGACCGCGGCCCTCAACGCCTCGCTGCTCTACTCTTCGACGCGCCCCAGCCGCTGTTCGAGATGGACGCGGTCGAGCGGTCGCGTGGCGCTGCGGCGCGAGTGGGCGCCGGGGAAGCTGCGCGTGCCGGCCACGGTCGTGCTGCGCGCGCCGCGCAGGCCGACAACCCCGACCGCTAGCGCACTCAGCACGCTTATCGTAGAGCGTGCGCCCCAGCAGCCGGGAAGCTTTCCGGAGACGCTGGTCGGTGCTTCGCGGCGGGCCGGCAACGCTCCCACCCCCCCCGCCGCTCGCTTCCTGCAACGCGCTTCTCCACCCGTGTCCTCGAGCACAGCTGCCCCGGCTGCGCGTCCTCAAGCCCGCTCAACCAACCCGCCCGCCCGACCAGCGATGAGCTTCTGGCTGGGCGACGAGGCCGACGCGGAGGCCTTCGCGCGTGACCTCGCGCGGGAGACATCGTGGTGCTGCGGCCGCTGCTCCCCCGAGCGGGAGATCGGCTCTCGTTCACGGTGCACGTGGCGAACGCCCAGGACGAGGACTCTGCGCGCGTGGAGGTGGAGTGCCGGCGTCGACCGGCGGCGAAGCGTTTTCCGCTCGGCGCAGTACGAGTTCCGGGTGTCCGGCGCGGCGCGAGGCGGGGGCGCCGGTGGGCGGGTTGAGGCGTGGGCGAGGAGCTGGGCGTGGCCGTGCGCCTGGAGCTGCGCGGCCCGACGCGCACCTCTTCGCCATCGACCCCGCGGGGGTGCTGACGCTGGCGGGACGCGACGCGACGCCGCGCCCGCGCCCTCACGGGCGCCACGCCCACCTGGAGGTGGTGGCCACGGTCCGCGCGCCCGCCCCGCGCGCCTCGGTGCCGGTCGTGGTGCCGCTTCGCGGAGGACCGCGGTGGGCCGCCGCCGCGCCGGGCGCGCGCCGCTCGAGCATGTTCCTGTCGCGTGCTGGCGGGCTGATGGGCGCGGCGGGCTGCTGCCTGGTGCTGCTCTTTGCTGTACCTGCGCAGCCTGAGAAGCGGCGGCAGGGTGCGGGCGTGGGTTTTAAACGCGGGGAGAGGCGGGGCGGGGAGGCAGCGGCGACGCGCGTGGCCCTGAGTTGTACGCCGGCGCGGGCGACGACGCGGCGCTGGCCGAGGCCGCGTACAGAGCGACGGCGTACACCGCCACCATCAAACCCCGAACGCAGCTGGGCGCGAGGTTCTTTGGCGCCGCTTGCTTGGCTTCCAGGGGACAAGTCAAGGGGCCGCAGCCGACGGGAAGTGAACGTCCCAAGAGTTGCGCCCCCTGCGCGGACCCGCCGACGGAGGCCTCTCCTCCTGTCCCCAAGGTGACGGTAGCGCTCGTCGAAACTCGCGGAGGTTCTCTCGGAAAGTAATTGGCATTGAGAAATGCTCAATATTTCTTCGCGCACGTGACCTGCGTAGTAGTGATTAACTAATATTAACTGCTAATATTATGTATAAAAAAGATAAAAAAGCAAGAGAAGTGCTAGTTATTTTTTTGTTTTGACCTTAATGTAACCTCACGCCTTCTCAAAGGTCACTTGCAAAATGTATTTGACATAAATAAAATAGATTGTATTTATTTACTATTTTGATTTCATTATGCCCACTAAAGCACGAATGAACCTGAGTGATGTATTTGCGTTCTTTTTCTTCACATTTTCTTAACGCTCGCACTGCTATTATTATTATTATTATTGTTATTATTAATATTATTGTTATTATTAATATTGTTATTATTAATATTATTGTTGTTGTTATTATTATTATTTTATTGATGTACTAATGTCTATATTCAGAATATTCATTGGCAAACTTAACACAATATGTAACAATAATTTTTCAGGGTAATTTATTCATTGTTCAGTGCGGAAAACCAAGCACTTCGGCATATTCTCTAAATATTCTGGGCCCATGTTTATTTGGATACAATATGGCATTAGTCAATTCATTCAAATCATACAAGATATTTTTGCAAGGTCAGTGATGGAACATTTCTCTCAAAGGTTGTAGTCGAGATGCTTGAACAGGGCAATGGCAATGGCAGTGGAAGATCCCTTGCAACTCCAGACATAGTATAAACGAAAATGTTTATTGTATTAAAGTAGTAATTTACAAGTCTTACATTTTTATTTTCTAAGAAATTTTAAGGTGCAAATTAGTTTTAGCTTGGTGGGAGCACGTACGTAAGGAGAAATTACTTGGGTAAATTACCTAAATTTAGTTTAGATGCCTTAAGTCTATTAAAATGCTTGAAAATTTAAATGATTTTTTTCTGTTTTAAACCTTAAATACTATTATTTAAAATGTCAATACCATTTTAAAATATCGTAAAATTACATGCAATTAGTCATTAAATTATTCAAATTAGTAATCTGTATTTTTTTATGGTAAACTAATCAGGATCCTATTTCCCATTGCCATTACCCTCGTT
This sequence comes from Gryllus bimaculatus, assembly GCA_017312745.1. Lineage (NCBI taxonomy): Eukaryota > Metazoa > Arthropoda > Insecta > Orthoptera > Gryllidae > Gryllus > Gryllus bimaculatus. Next base: position 377,089 of record BOPP01000004.1, on the reverse strand, counting down.
ATCCTTGAGTCTATTTTGTCTCTCTACAGATCCAGAAAATGACCTTTAAGCATATTTTTTTACAAGATTTCAAAACTTATTTATCAATTCATGGCATATTAAGTACCCTTAGATCGTGAGACAGTGCTATAGTGAAAGGGTCTCCTCTACTAGAATACATTCAACGATACTACAATCAATTACTATAATGCCTTTTGAAATTTTTGGTTTTAAATAATGGTAAAATACGGGGAATAACTGCGTACTAGTTAAATTAATATGCAAATTGTTGATACTGGTTCACGTTATTGCATGAATATTTTCAGTTTTTGACGTTATACTGTGTGACATGGGAGAGAAGTACAATCAGAGCACCTTTTCTAGAGCTCCCAAATTCTTACCCTCTCCTCGTTCACTACAATGAGTTGAATTATAATTAAACTGAACTAAACTCGAATGCACGAATAGGGATAGAGACAGAGACGTCGAAGCAGGTTACAAGTAATTTCAACAACTGCAATCTAATATTACGTACACTCGTACGTAGAATCATATTACTGCATTGAGAATATTTAGTGTAATACAGGTTAATAAATTAAATGGAAATTAATTTTCATATTTAGTTCGAAATTGAAATTCCAGATTTCGGTTTCCGCTGTCTGTGACGTCTCGTGCATTGACGTATTTGGTTGGAGGCCATTAATCACTAACTGTTAATTATTAATTAATAATCTATTCGAGACATACAGCCTATTTCTATTCTATGAAACTAAAGCGGCAGCCATTGCCAAACAATTGTCTTTTCTGAGTCGTTTCTTAAAGCAGTTTCTTGTTTTCTCTTCTCCCTCTCTTGTATACTTCTTCCGCTTCTTCTACTTTTGTCTTTCATAACAAATGCAATAATTATTTTAAAATTATCTAACTAAAATATTTGTATAACATTGAAGTTATTTGAATCATTTTTCGTTTTAATTCCTAATTATTCTCAAAAGTATGAATTGTTCGTCAGTAAAGTCAGTGAATTGTTTGTCAAGTAGTAAAAGTGAATCATTTTTAATACGAGTTTTATAATCTCGCTTTTACTTTGGCGTCATAGTATTTACGTAGAAAAAAAACTATTGTAATGCTGCGGCAAAAATCGACAGAAAAAATGGTACTGTCGCTCCCTGGTATCGAAAAAAGTGGATAAAACATGTTCCTGTATGTAGTAAATTACTCCCTCGAACACATTGTGTAGTCAGAATTTATGTTTTGTGCGTCCTTGATACCAAAGAATTCGTTGGTAGTAAGATGTCTGTCAATTCGACTGTGTCTGCCTGCACGTCCGTCCGTGTGATTGTTTGAAATTTGTTCCGTAATAACAAATTAATAGTAAATGAAGGAAAACAGTTACAATGCAGTTTTCCATTTCAAATAAGCAATTGCATAGTTCTTTGAAAATGAATGATGGGCAATTGACCGATGTTAAGGTACCAAAAGGTTATCCCCTGATAAGACGGTAAAAAGTTCCTCTAAATCAAATGACTTATGAGTAGTTATATAACTTTAACATAAAAATAAAATTTTTGAAAGGTTTCTTAGCCCCCGTCCCACCACACACACCCCTCTACAGCGAAAAATATTTCTTAAAATTATTTTATCTAATTGAAAAAGTATGAGAAATAAGAAAAGAATGTAGGACCTATACTATCAGAAAAAACATTTTTTAATATTTTCTCAGCGTCTAATTCAAATGCAAACAATTTTTTTTTTAATATGACTGTCTCAGAATCCTGGAACAGGCTCGAAAAAAAATTCAAAAGTTCCTCTCAAAGCACATTGTTGTGAATATTTTTCATACTGTTTCGTCTACTGGACTGTAGTAAGCAAAATAAAAAAAGAACATGTATACCATTTTCCCGCCTTTAAATCACCTGGACTGACTTTTGTACTTTGAAAATGACTGCAACAGTTCTGTCAGTCGCGGATCCACAGGGAGGGAAATGAGGGAGATCCCCCCCTAAAATTTTTCAGTAACTATTAATTTTAACTTGTCACTAAACTTTCGATCAGAAATATTTTTCGGATAATCATTAAAACGAATAAAATTATATCGCAGCATGATCTGAGTGTAGCCTGCGACGTTTTACAAAATCTGTAATATGACATATTCGACCAAAACATTTTGAATTTCCCCTCCCAAAATTTGTCTCTGGATCCGCCCCTGGTTCTGTGCATTTATTTTACTGTTTGTTATGCATTTGTATGAATTGTTGTAGCACCCAGTAATATTTTGACTTTGGAGTGTAGTTGCAAATAATCATATTTTTAAAGCTTTCTAATCTTTTGTATAAGTACATCATATGCTAAAGTCAATCCGGGTAGCCGAGATCTCTAAGGCAGTAGTGTCGTGTCGATCGCCAGTTCGAATCCTGCCTTGGTATGGGATGTATTTGTGAACGTCCCTTCACACCTCATCATCATTCTATCACTTCATTAGAGAAGTATTATTAATTCCCTGCTCAAGCAGGAGGCCCTTGCCCTTAATGGGATGTGCAGTTGGCTAATAAAAAAAATCGTATCCTGAGGAAAGATTATAGTTTTTGGCAGTTTATAAGAAAACATCGACACAAAAACTTTTCAGTGTGCTACTGGTGCATAGATAATTACACAAAAGTTCTATGTCGAACAGATTTCAGAAGAAAAAATAGAAGTTTGCAGATTATGACATACGACAACAAACTATTATTGTAACACACATTGTAATCGCAAATAACTGGGAAGCTGTGAGTCCTAGGTCTTAGCTTAAAGTGCCCCATGGAGACATGACTTTTTTGGAGGACAGGTAAATTTTGACTTATGATGTGTTTTGGGGAACGTGTAGATAATAAATGGAGAAATGAAGTTAGGGACAGTTCGGGAAAGTGGGGAAATGAAGGGGGACAGGTTGGACTCTAATTATGTTCTTAGGCAGTATTCTACAAAATACGAGCTTTTTGAACGTTCTTTTACAATTTTGCAGATTTAATTATTTTGGGTGCCCCCACTCACGGCCATCCTAGGAAAGGATGCCGTACCCAATCTATAGCATGGGTGGACAGAAAAGAGAAGATGCCGAAATCAATGTAAAATTAAATTGAAGGAAATTCCGGAAATTTTATTTAATTATTATTTACAAAATGTAGAGTGGCCGGTCCGGAAGATCGCTAAGGCAGTAGTGCCGTAGCGATCTCGGACCGAAGGATCGCGAGTTCGAGTCCCGCATCGGGCATGATTGTAATTGTGTTCGTTCTTTCACCATATCATCATCATATTGTGTTATCCTCATAGGTGAATTCATACCGTTACACGCAATAGTGGTCGCTAATGACCTAGAAGTTGATGCGACCTTAAATAACAAAAAAAAAAAAGAGTGCTGAGTTTTCGCACGTGTCCGAATTGTATATATTTATTTATACATATACAAGAATAAATACTTAGGTATGGAAAAAGACAACTTTTTCTCTAGTCTGAAACAACCACAGACGTACCGAGGCTGTTACGGGGATACAGTTACATTTAGTTTCAACTCTCTCACCGAGCGAAGTGGTTCAGTGCGTAGCATGATGACTTCGCAATTGGGAAGTCTGTGTTCAAAAAAGCCTACGATCACCTACCACCACCCCACGTGCCACATTCCATCATCATCCTAGTCATTTCATCCCTCAACATTACACTTCATTCAGCATTCCATGCAAAATAATAATAATAATAATAATAATAATAATAATAATAATAATAATAATAATAATAATAATTAAAAAAGAAAATGGACTCTACCTTAAAAATGGTAAATGAAAAGTTGGCAATAAAAAACGAGCTGAAGTCTGTGGCTGGAAGATAACAAATAGTGGTCTCCAGACTATTACAACTGAGACCACCCGCACATGAATCTATCCTGCCCAAAATATCCTGCAAATACATGAAGGGGTGCATTCTTAATTGTATTTGTAGGCAGACTGGACTGTTTTGTTCAAAGTTATGTCTTAATTGTTGGGACACTTGCAATAATATGAAGACGCCAACTCTTGATAATCATGAGAACAATTATAATGAACAAGAGCTACCTAATTATTCGCTTGTGACCGCATCATTTTTGGAGGTCGAAGATGACACTTAAGATCTTCCAAGAAGGTACTGAATCATCCTCTTTGGAACCTCAGATGGATATAAATCAGCCCATAAGCCTTGAAGCAAACAAGAATAAGCGAATTGAATGAAATAAATGTAAGTAGAAATATTAACCTACTGATAATTATTTATTGTGATTGTTGATTGTTTTGCCATCTCCTAAATTCACCCTAGGTTAACCCTAGATTACAAAGGCGTCGTCTGTCAGACGACGCAACTAGTGCTAAAAGCTTCTCCCACTCCCGTCCCTACACTCCCCGCTTCTGAAACTCCTTCATTGTACTTCCTGATGTACCTTCATTGTGTGGCTAGCATAGAGGTAGTAAGTAGTGACGTTGCTAGATAGGTCGTGAAATTTTGCGTGAAATATAGGCAATTTTTATTTTTTTAAAAACATTCTTTCTCAAAATCGGGACCAAATGTTTCTTTAAATTTTCTTCTCGTATGTATCAAAGGACGGAAATAATATCGTCCTAGTCTAAATTTCGACTAACTCTCTGTATTTTCGAAAATCGCAAAAAGATAACATTTCCAAATTGTAAAATTGATGATGGAGACTTGTTTTCAACTGAATCAGTTCTAAAAGCAGGTCTTTAAAAAAGGGCATGTACAAATTTTTGAAAAAATGATTAGTTCTGGTCGAATTAAATGGAAATTATAAAAATATTTAATCAAAAACCGCTCCCAATTTTTTCTTTAATTTTTTTCTACGTAATATAAAACATTTTTGAGTCTGACTTGGGCCTTACACATATCATGTTTGCCTACACTTTCTAACGCAACTTATGTTCAAATGCCTTTGAAATGGAGAACAATAAAATAAAGTAATATTGAATGGAAAATGCCGGAAATGAATTAGATACTTCTTTACATCAAATTCAAGTGCATTCTGTGTCGCATCAAAATGAAGGACAAATTTGTTTGAAAATCGATAATTGTCACATCTTTATACAATTATTTCTTTACATGGGGATGGCAACATTGGTGCTTCGACTTCCGTCGTCTTCAACTGCTTCACCTGCTCCGCTTTGTCTCTTCTTGACATCGTTAGCTGTTGCAAGTGATTGTGCGTTGTTGTATTTCGTCGCAGGCGATAGCGGGACGTTGCCTAGAAAGTGTCATTTCCATTGTTGAATTCTGTGGAGAGAAGGTAAACGTTAGTTGAGTTTTAATTTAATACTGTGATTTTATGTCGTGCTATGGAGTTTAAACATTCTGTAATAAGTACTTTTTTTATTAGTAATGAAACTTCAGAAATTTGATATGACGAACGCTTTCTTTGACTATAGTAATTACTAATATTGCTGAGAAAACCTGAAACTTTGTTTATCGAGTGTATTATTATTTGGGCGTTTCGCGAATACTTTTTATATAGGTAATTTTTTGTTGTTTCACCTTTTAAAGAAAGATCAATGGTTCAGGCTATATCGCCATCTTGTAGTCCTCATTACTTTTCATTCAATTGTAGTAAAGTATTTCAGTGAATGTGGTAAAATAGATAATGAACTTTACAAAAGTTGAAATAAATTACTTAAGTTGAAAAATATAGTGTTCGAAGCTGAGCTGTTTGTTAAATTGGTTCATGTGCAGAATCAACACTGCTTTTTGGCAGTAAATGTAATACAGTGGCAGCTAATAGAGATTTGATTAGAAACTTTTCATAGACCATCTTTCCTTCATTATTAATGTAAGAGCAAGGCAACAAAATGAATACAATTTTCACGATTTAATTTTAGAAGTTAGAAAATGTCTTGAACATGAATTGTATGATATTGTTCCATTTACCTATTGTAACTTGTTTGATGTTGCTGCCTTCATTTGTTCATGTGTGTGGTCATTTGTGATCTTTTCTTACAGAATTATGCAGATCTTTGTGAAAACGTTGACTGGAAAAACAATCACATTGGAAGTGGAAGCTTCTGATACTATAGAAAATGTGAAGGCCAAAATTCAAGATAAGGAAGGAATTCCTCCAGATCAACAAAGACTTATCTTCGCTGGAAAGCAACTGGAGGATGGCCGGACATTATCAGATTACAATATACAAAAAGGTTGGTTAACCATAAGTTGTCTTTGTGCTAATAAATGTGGTGTGGGAGATATGTTGGTGAACATGTATTGGTATGCTCATTATTTTTACTCCACATTTCATTGAAATAGTTGTAGCTTTTTAACTTGTAAAACATGAACACTGAAGCTGCTTGTAATCCCAAAGCAACAAATGATTTTGGCATTTGAAGTTTTTCATTTGTAACTGACAGTAGATAGGTGAGGATGTGTAATACGAACTTTTATTGAACTAAACTTAGAATTGTTTATGAAATTTTGTTATCGAGAGATGACTGAAAAATTCACTTCATGTCATTTTAAGGACTTTTAAGAGAATTTACAAGGTTTTGAACAGGGTTTTAGCGAGGATAAACCCCAAACATGTTCAGGCTAGGTGTGCCCGGCGTTGTAAAGTGCATGTTGGGTATCTGTCAAGAGACCAGCTGTGCTGACATTTCATACTAATTGAAATGAAAAAAAATTGCTTAGCGATAAATTATCATGCGATTTTTATATTTTACCAAACCTTATTTTCTTTGAAACTCTTAACATAATACTTAACATAACATAATTGATGCTAGTGCCACAGGGTGACTTGGAAATAAGTCATCCTGTGGGGAAGGGGGTAATGCAATCTTTGTTCATATGTAAGTCATGTCTGGTTATTTCTAAAGATCTGGATTTCAAACACAATGTACTTATGGTCACTCACATAGTCTGTTAAGCATCACACTAAGGAAACATCCTTTTTTAGTGTAGTCTTATTAATTAATTTGTAATCATAGCAGTCTATTTTTTGGGATAATTATTTGTGTCTTATATTTAAAGTCCATGTCCAAGGAAAAGAGAAAAGGGAAGCTTGCTGTTACGCAGAAACAAAAAGATTTAAATTTTGGCTGGCAATTAGAAAGATTGTAAGATGTGACAATTTGAAAGTTGTTTAGTGGTGATGTTTTTCCAGGAGTATTTTCATGATGTGCTGTTATAAAAACTGTCATGTGGTAGATACACTTGTCTTGGTTGCAAGGAAATCATGCACTCGTGGCCCGAAGCGGAAGTTGCTTGCCTTTCACTGAGGAGGTCCAGGTTCAATTCCTGAAATTTGTTCCAACAAAATTAGTTTGCATGCTTCAGAGGCTAGTCCAACCCATTCAAAGCATCCTAAATCGTACCCATATCCCAATTCCGCCGCTGAGGAGCATGATGTAAGAGGTGCGTACGCAGGGACACTACCTGGTGGTCCTCTTGAATAGACTCTACCATGCTAATGGAGGATTACTCCTGAGTGACTTAACATGTGTTCATGGAAGATTTCTCCAAACGGTGCTCAATGTTGTTCTAGGGATGGGAGATGAATTGTCTACAACAATGCAGTGAAAATATTACATTTAAACCATAGTGGAATAATTCCACTGTGAATCATTCTCAAAGGTTAATACATTGGCTGTGTTGCTAGTCAATGTAGTCTTGTTGTAACAATTACTTTTTAATTGAAGATGCAATGATCTTAGTGAAAAATTAGTTTTTAGTCTCTTGATCTTTTGCATTGATTTGTATAAAATATTAAAATGTGATGGTGCTTCCATATATCCAGCAATTAAAGAGTTTTGTTTTTTGTAATGGTTACATATCTCTAAATTGTGTGGATGAACATTGAAATCATTTGTCCTGGTAGATAGCTCAAGAGGGCATGCAGTGTGATCTGTAGTAGTATTCATGTGTAAATGGGTGATAATATTGCCTAATTTCTGCTTCCACACAGTGCAAGCTGAACTTGGATTTGGATATTTTGAAGCACTGGATAATATTCACTCGCTCAGTTGACTCAATTATTAAAGATAATTATATTTGTGAATAATTGATATTACTAATATTATTGTTTGCATTCATGAATTTTTTTTTCTATAAAGATGCTCAGTTTTCATATTTTAATGAAATCTATCCCAGTGCTACTATTAAAACTGAAAAATCAGAAAGTGATTTTATGAGAATTTATTATAGCAAATGTGTTGATAACTATTGCTGGCTGTGATGTATACCTTAATTTCTATTTTTAAATAAAGAAAATCTCTTACATGAAGTTTTAAGAAACCTGGGATATTATGATTTGGTTTAAAACCCAATTTTGGATAACAATATGGCTAGTACAAGAACTGAATTTTTAAGAAAGTGGAGCGGAAATTTGAAAATAGACTTTCATATATGAAAAGGCTAAGGAATTTTAGTTAAGAAATTACACTGAGAAGAATAAGAATTAATATTTTTATATTTAACAATCATAGGACAAAAGTAATAATTTTCCAATTGAATTACAGCAGGGACTGACTCTGGTAAAATTGTTATTCATTCGTTTCAAGAGTGTAGTTGACCTGTTACCGGTATGAGTTTTTGACCTTAGAAGTATTTTTAAACCCTGGCAGAAACTACACGTGGGTTAAGGATTCAGTCATGGTTACAAATGTTTTACTGCAAATGCTCACCATCACAACAATATCAAACTTTTATGCCTTACATCTGAGGGAGCTGTGAGATTTGGTGTAACAGTTGCATGTGTTCTGAGTACCTGTGCCTCCTGGCTAGTCTAAACATGTTTTGGTAATGGTCATTTTATTGAATATTAAGTGAAAACGTTTTTATTATTTTTCAGAGTCCACACTTCATCTCGTGCTGAGGCTGCGTGGAGGCATGCAAATCTTCGTTAAGACACTGACTGGTAAAACAATTACCCTGGAAGTTGAAGCATCAGACACCATTGAAAATGTGAAAGCTAAAATCCAAGACAAAGAAGGCATTCCCCCTGACCAACAGCGTCTGATCTTTGCTGGCAAACAACTAGAAGATGGTCGCACTTTGTCAGACTATAATATCCAGAAAGAATCTACTCTTCACCTCGTTTTGCGTCTACGTGGTGGAAGTTTGTTCTGAAGTAATATTTGTAGTAAGGAATTGCATGTTACAAACATGTTTGTGCATTTTTGTTAAACTGTAACCATTTTATCGTGTAATAAAGTTTCTCTTCTGGTCTATTTGACTTTCACAACCATTCTTTCAACCAGTTTAAATTTTGTTGGGAATTTGTTGTGTGTAAATCTGTGGTCTTTATTTTCTATAACGTTAGCAGTTTTACCAAATAAATTCGTTTTGAATAACTACAATTAAGTTAATTCAACATTTAATAGGTTGTGTAACAAAACCCAGTGGAATTTAAAAATGTAAATTATCAGTCTTAGGACCATTTTCTTGAAAAACTATTACTTCGTTGCCATTTTAAAGTATAATTTGCTCATTGTTGTAGGGAAATTTAATTACCGAGATAAATGTATCAGCTTATTATGAATTAACATAGGGATTCGTGGGAGAGGAATAATCGAATGAGTACACTAAAATATTAGAATGGTTTATTTAAAAGAATCATTTGGTTGCCACCTCCAGTAGCTGTTGAACAGAAAAGTTCTGAAGTGTGGCTTGGAAGTGGAAAATCTTTAATGAATTGAGTGTTACAGGAATATACTGTCACATTCAGTTAATAAAATACGTACGAGGGAAGTTGCCCGACTCACGAATTTCTAGTAAGTCTCGACGAAAATTAATGAATTATTCCAGACTGACACTGCCTAAGGAATTACGCTAAGGTGTGCAACAAAAAAGGCCTTTGGGTAGTGCATAAATTACGTAACGGTTAAAGAAGGGTGGGGGTCGGAGATATCTTTACGCCGCGATACAAACTGATAGAGGGTATTTAAATTTTACGTTAGCCCCCCCCCCCCATTTTTTACGTTTATTAAACATTTGCAGTTTTTTTCTCATTTTCTAAAATATTAACACACTAATTTTAAAAACAAATTTAACTTGTGAGCCATTGGTACAATTAATGGAAATATTTTTGTCTACAAATTTTAATTGAACTTAGAAGATTACGAAGAAAATATGTACTTGTATATTCTAGAATCCATTTAAATTGTCGCAGTAAACTTCCCCTCCAGCGAAATCCATTATGGACGTGCATGGCTTCTGATCAAACTTTTTGTTGGGTGCAGGCAGCATTAACAACCAATTTATATTCATTAATTTTGATGTCCAAGTAAAATAAGTACAAATTATTTTTGCTGTGCTATAATTTATTTTCATTTTTCATTTACTTTCATTTATGAGAGGTTCAACCGCGCGTTACAAGAGGATATTGAAAATACTCCGAATTTGCGTTTCATAATTTATGGATGCCCCTTAATTAATAATTTTGACACTAGTCCAAGCCAGTACTTGATTGTGACTCGTCGCAATTATATAAAAAAGATCACGACCGGCTACTCATTGCTTTAACTGCAGCAGCAGTTTTGAGTCAAAACATTTTATGTGCATTCAAATGAACAAAATAACTGTCGCGATTATACACGCGGCAAATCGCTCGAGCTCTCAGGGGGCCTACTGCCACGTTTTTGTGCTTCCGAGAGAATTTATGCATTTTTGCCTTCGCTGTTGGTTGGCGGGTGCAATCAGGCAGAAAGAAACACACAGCGAGTCGTGGGGGCCGAGGATCGAACGCGCATTTCCGGCAGAAAAACTAATTGCTGGACCGCGGTAATAAAACATTGGATAAATCTTGTTGCTTTTTATAGTAAATTACTTTTTCTAACACGTGTAGCCAGAATCCATGTTTTGTTGGTCCTTGGTACCAAAAAAGTCGATTGACGGCAAAACAACGTCGTAGTCAACGCTAGTGCCTAAATCGTCCAGCCGATTTTCTGCAAATTGATATACCCCGATCGATGTGAATGAACTCGAGGCGTTGAGAGTTTTAAATTGATTTTTTGGTAGTGCTTTACACGAAATCTCAAAAACATTTTCAAAACTTTTGTCCAAAATGGCTCCAATTTTTCTTATTAAATTTCATTCTCTGATAGCGTAAAGGACGCTTTAGAGAATTGTACAGGTCTGATGTTCGTTCAAATCCCTGATTTTTCCAAAGTTTCGAAAGGACAGTTTGGGGCGTCTTCCTACAATTACAATATTGAAGATACATATTTTTTCCTGAATGAAATCTGTTCCTTAGATCTTTAAGTAAATTAATGATCAATGTTTCGAAAATATGTCTTTTCCAAGTAGTTTTGTGCGAAATTTAGGCAATTTAACTTCTGCAAACAATTTTTTTTCCAAAAAGCTCCAATTTTTCTTTAAATTTTTGCCTCATATGCAATAAGGGACAGTAAAATATACGGTGTTAGCTCAGTATATGTATCATGCAGTAACACAGCTCAGCCTGTTTTTTTGGCTAGATAGGCGCGATCCTGGTGGAGACAAAGTAAATAAGAGATAGTTGCTACAGAAGTATATGTCTTTGTTCGCGAAATTGCTTTCATTAAGAGGGGATTAACATTTTTTTTAATGGTGTTGTTTCTTGACTTCCTGGTTTTATATTCCTAGGATTTCAAAGGCATCATTAAATAACACATAAATTACATAGAACCCAAGTTCTAACATTTCATGACCTATTTGATATGCACTTTCAGGACCTATTTGATATGCACTAACGAAATTCTTGTACGTTTCCACTTAACACATTAGGCGTGTGTCGTGGCACGACTATTTTGCAATTAAATGCAACTTTGCAACAAGAGGAGCTTCAAGTTGCTCAAGAGCACAACAGAAATGTTAATATCTCCTAGATATCCTTATTTACTAGTTAGATTACTTACATGTTAAATATTTCGATGAAAAGTGAGGAAATACTCATTCCTAATGATTCCATTATTCACTTTCAATAGGGAACATTCATTCGATATAAAAAAATTCTTTCCTTAAAAATTGTTCAAAATTTTTATTTCACATGTTTTAGTTATATGCACAAGAAAATTAAAATACATAGAAAAATTAAATTTTGGTCTGATTTAGAAAACGACGCTGTATTACGAATGGTAAGGCGGCGTAGTATTCTTTTGTCGCCGCGCGGAACGCTAGAGTCCCTAACTAACAAATAATATGCATTTAACACGGAGCTGCATTAATTTATGATACGAGGGTTGCCTTTTATATTTCAGGATTAGAGAAAAAAACAAATATTAATCACGAAATACACTTTTGCATGCGTTTGAACCAATTGTCGAAGCACTTGTGCCACTCTGATTGAGGTATCTCCAAAACATGCATTCTGAATACAGCAACCGCTTCTTCAGGTGTCGAAAAACGTTGACCTCCCAGTTTGTTTTTTACGTACGGGAATAAAAGGAAGTCATTCGGTACCAAGTCAGGACTATACGGCGGATGACTCTTCAAATCGATGTTTTATGTGCTCAAAAATGCAGTTGTTTGAGCCGACGTGTGAGAGCTCGCATTGTCGTGGTGAAGAGTGATCCGTCTTCGGCGGTTGGTTCTCCTGATTTCTTGGAAGACAGCTGGCAAACGGGTCGTTATGTACCACTCAGAATTGACTGTTCTGCGTTGTTCTAGTGGTACGGTTGCGACATGTCCAGGTTTTCAGTAAAAACAGGCGACCATCTGTTTGGAAGTGCTTCGTGCGCGAACACCTTTTGTTGGATTTTGTTCATCTTAAAACATCCATACAGTCGACTACTGTTTACTTTCGGGCTCATACGCGTAAATCCACGATTTATCACCTGTCACGATGTCATAGACGTGTTTCGAAGCACCGCGATCGTATTTTTTGAGCATTTCTTTTGACCAATCGACACGAGCCTTTTTTTGGGCGATTGACGAATTGTGGGGGATCCAACGCGAACAAATTTTTTTGACAGCCAAATGTTCATGCAATATTGAAAGTATGCTGGTCCCACTAATGCCTAAGGTTGTCTCAATCTCACGATATGTCACATGACGATCTTGCAATATCAGTTCACGCACAGCATCAATGGTTTGCGGAACTGATTTTGGGCGAAATTCGTCTTGGAGTGAACTACGACCACGATTGAATTCACCATACCATTGATAAACACTGGTCCTTGATGGAGCTTCATCGCCAAAAATTGACTTAAGTTCATCCATGCGCTGTTGCTGAGTTAATCCACGTCGAAAGTTGTAAAAAATAATCGCACGAAAATGTTCAAGATTTAATTCCATTTTTGGGCCAAGATGAATCTTTTAAGTTACTGTAAACAACACAAATAGTGCTCGTATGTCAAAACGTTCCGAGTACGTTGAACCTCAAAACATCCAACTTTACGATAGAGCTGTCAGTTGCCAGATTGCAACACCAGGGTTGCCAAATCCCCAAACATAAAAGGCAACCTTGTACCTATACTGTGATGCTAGTCCCATTTTCGGCAAATTCTTCGTTTAATCAAAAATTGCAAAAAGTTAACATTTTAAAACAACAAAATTGATGGTAGAGATGTTCGCTTTAGACAAAGTCAGTTCCCAAAAAGTAGCTTTTAAAGGCCAGTATACAGTTTGCAGATTGGATATAGAAAATACGTGCAGTCCAGACTGCATGATTTCGGCTCTGCGACATCGGGAGACTCTCCCATCTTTAGATCTGTAAAAATTGAAAATTGTTTATTAATTTTCAAATGTTGCAATTTTTTATTTCTGCTGAATCCCTTTTAAACGCAATACAAAATTTCGCAATCCGATCCGTGTTAGTAACTTCCGTTCTCGAGATATTAAATTGTTTATTAGAACTTAGCATCTTATATTCACCCCCATTTTTTGTACTCATTTCGTTCGCTCTCCGCACAGAAGTATACTGAAAAGAGAGGTTTGGAATGTCTCGCTTCGATTGTTCGCTCCATACGCTTAATGCCGAGGGCAGATGTGATATCGCGGCCTCGGTGGCGCCTCGAGGCCTTAAACTGTGCCTCGGGGGGAAATGATTGTCTTTACCATTTCTTCGAAAACAAACAAACGAGATGTAACGTTTATTGGAATAATTTCAGTAAGAATTTCTTTCCTACGTCAACTATGGCTGATTTTTTTAAAGACTCAACCTTTCCTTTTTATTCTAAGCAGCCATTAAAACTCCCGTTTTAATATTTTAACTCGCTTTAGTGTTAATAGTACATTGAAAAATTATCATTTAATAACGCCGAGAGAAGCAGTTTTATGGCTCATATGAATAGAAGCTATATTATTTTATTTGATCTTATCTATTTAATAGTACGATCTGCATTGTTATATATTTATCGGCTAGTTAGGAAACTGTTTATAAAGATATATTGCAAAGTTATTATGTCGAAAGGTTGGCTCAAGAAGGAATAGTGCTAATGATATTTTCTCTCAAGGGCAAGTTGAGGTATGATTCTGTAACATTTCAATGATCCTGGTTCTCGTTATTTCGACAGGAAAATTAAACGAAGGTTCATTTACTGATAAATGTGAAAAAAAATTGTCGATGAATCAATTTGCTTGCCGCAAAAGTATTGCCATTGAATGAATATCGCCCAAATCATAAATCATTTCTCACTATAGAACGCCTTTCAGATACGTAGTATACGTTCTAAATTTGGGGTTAAGGACTATTTCTTTTAAAATTGTATATTTACGTATCTCAAACATATTTAATGAGACAGAATTGCGAATTATCAAAATTCTGGTAAAAGTTTCAAATGTTGTTAACCCCCCTTATGAAAGTATCGTTGTGGGACACGATATTAATAGTGCAAATAAAATAAAAACATATTAAACATTACATTATAAATTAAACCTCTGACGAAGTAATATATTCTACCAAGAAGACGAATCCCAATACACGAACGTGAAACTAACCTAATGACATTGCTTTTACCATTTAAACGTTTTAAATATCGACAAAACGCCTTAAAACTCACCGGTTTCCGGACTATTATATCGGCGTTTGTATTTCGTGTTGATGCGGCTTCAATTTCCAAATTAAGAATTGAATCGAAATCAAGTAGTTAATTTAATAAATATTGTAACGAATATTGCATCACCTACGGAATTCGCTGCCGCAATACCAATACAAACCATACGTTTACTAGCTGACTTCACTCGAACGAATTGAAGGAGCCTCGATTACATCAGTATCAAATCCAACAGCTTGAGATGTTCATCAGAACTGGTTTGATCACATTTGTTACGTCATTTTCCTTTGTTTTTAGATCATTTTTAAAACATTTTAAAGTTAGTTTATTGATCATTTTTCTGAGAATTATTATGTCACCAATATATCCGCTCCTACTTATTAAAATACGAAATTGGAGAATTAACAAACGAGACTTTTAAGCTTCAATTGATAACCAATCGAATATTGTAATATAATGTTACCACTCAAACTGTACGCCCTTCGACACATGCAAAAAAGTGTGCAGGGCAACGCCGACACTTGCAGGCCGACATAAATACATCACCCTGTTCCTCATAGCACAGGCTAATTTCTCAAGAAGTTTAAGCTTATCATACGTGAATTTTCTTGCTGGTTCCCGGAGTCGAGCGTAGGAGC
The DNA here is from genome assembly GCA_017312745.1 of Gryllus bimaculatus. Lineage (NCBI taxonomy): Eukaryota > Metazoa > Arthropoda > Insecta > Orthoptera > Gryllidae > Gryllus > Gryllus bimaculatus. Next base: position 361,503 of record BOPP01000004.1, on the reverse strand, counting down.
CAGTCGGCCTGGAGCGTGCAGGTTGCGAGGTCGAGAGCAGCCCCGTAGGAGAGCCGTTTATCGGAAGCGCGCCCTTAGGGCCCTTCAAAACGTGTTAATGCGGCGTTGTCATTTGCTAAGAAAAATCAAATTTTCACTCACAGCCAAGCAATGGGAACTTCATTCGCCCTCTTCAAATTTTTGACATGGCTCACCAAGCCACACGAAAGCGAGTTATCGCATTAGTGTGAGACATCTGTCTCAGAGGCGGCGTTTTTGGTTTTCCTGATTAGCTATGTATTTCGTATATTTCTTAGAATAAAATAATAAATACATAATTTGGAAAATAAAAAATAAAAGTATTTCGTAGAAAAACAATACTTCTTTTCAGGGCTACCATAATTTAAAAGCAAAATAACAGAAGGAGAGGGCTATGTAATAAATTTAATTTTGACAAAAAATCATGGATAAGCGATGTATTTTTCACTGGACTCGATCCTGCTGCTAAGGATCTGGAATAAAATATACTATCACATGTCTAAATTGATACTGTTATATTATAATTGCTCGGATTCATTATTGTGGCAAATTTGGGTCAATGTTTGAAATTGTCTAAAGATATTAGACATTTAATGTTGATATATGGCGTGTATTCTATCAAACAGAATTAAATAATAGAGGGAAATTTAGAGGTTTGTTTTAGTTCAACATTCTGAATATATTGTTGTCCCACAAACGACGATTGAACCTATGTAGATGAATGAGTGACGGATTATTTTGAAAATAAATTCATAGAACTATTCGATGTTGCTAGAAGTCTCGTTGAGTGTTTTCCTTCCCGAGGTAATTTATCTTATGTTGTCTCTCCGTTGATGGTGCACATCTTTTTTATTTTAGAGCACATTAGTCATTTTTGGCGCTCTACGGTATAAAAATCGTTTTATTCGTGTAAGAGTAAAAATAATTGCGCAATATATGAAAGTTACTGTTCCTCGCGATTTACTCATGTATCGTGCACGCGGGCGGGGTTTGCATTGCTATCTGAAAACTTTTACCTACAACATCGGAAGACCGAATTTAGCAGTGAGAGGCCAGGTATTTCTTAGGAACATATTTACTCATCAGATAGTTCTGCAAATTTGGTTTGTCGAGGGTGATTTCGTTGAAGAGTGAACAACATACAGGAGCAGTCTTAAGACACCCATGAGCCTATTTCTTGAAACGAACCCTACAGCATAAGCAAAATGTATTTTCCTAGGCCCAGTCATATTTATCGTGGAGTGTGTCATAATGGGGATCAGTTGTATCCCTCGCTAAGATAAGGTTGTAAAGCCTTGAATTAAGATTTGTGAGGTTAGAGCAGGTGTGAAGGGACAGTCACAAAATCTCAAAACTGTCTGCGCCAGGGGTCTGGCTTAATATAGATTTAGATTTATTTAATCAAAAACAGTAATAACTGTATATGACGTATGGGGGAGAAGATAATCTGCGCACGTTTTTTCAGTTCCAGAATACCTTTCCATCATTTGAACTATAAATAGTTGAAAGATGACTAAAGGTTAAAGATAAATAAATAAAAATAAAATTTTAAAAGCGCGAGATTAGTGACATTTGAAAAACTTGACATTTTTGTTCCCGAGTAATAGAAAACTTATTTGCAACGGTAAACCAACTGAATATTTTATTTTCTGCATTGTTAACAAAATAGTAACTCCTTAGCTCTCCTCCTACAAGCAAAAGGAGAGTTCAACAAAACGTGCGCATTGTGAAGTTACATTTACGTCCAGAAGCAAAACAAGGGGCCATCTGAGCACTTGCTCAATCGATCAGGAAAACTGGGCAAAAACCTAATCGAGAGGGGGGTCATTGACCCGGAATCTTAAGCACATTATTTCTTACAAGCATATTACGTCTTTTTTAAATTATACAGTACAAATATAAACTAATTCATTATATAACATTGTTTTGTTAAAGTAAACATTATTTTTCTTTTTGATGATCAGTATAGTCTCTAATTGTAGAGAAACAGTTATGCAGCAAATATATTTTACTTTTAACTGAAATTTGTGTACCGACTTCAATTGTTTAATGTCATCTGGCAATGCGTTGTAAAGTAACGTAGTACATGTATTGTATGTGGATTTTTGGTAGTGAGCTGTTGATACTGACACTTGAAGAATGTGATTTCTACGTGTATTGTAATTATAAATATTGCATGAACATATGTTCCCACCGTTAAGTAAGTCAGTTTTGACATATATTACAGATTCGTAAATAAATAGTCAATGCTATGGTAAGATTCCAAGCTCAACGAAGAGAGGCTTGCATGGATCACGCGGATGGTCTAATTTCATTATTCGAATAATTTTCTTTTACAATCTAATGATATGAGTACTATATGATGAATGTTACGCCATATATTACGTCAGAATATTATACCATATCTCAGGTGGGAATGCACATTTGCAAACTACATGCAACGAGCTGCATAAAGGATGACAGAATTTGAAAGAATTCTAAATACGTAACATCATGAACTTAATTTTGTGTTTAATTCTGTTGTAGGAAAATTCTATTTGAGGTTTGACTGAATTGAGAGACGTTGAAATTGTAAGGTAACATCAGCTAATTGCATATTGTTCATTTTCAATGGAGCATCTGATTGCTGACTTGAAATGCAAAAGTGCATTGAAACTGTTTTTCCTTGGTAAACCATTAATTTGTTATTATAAAACCAATTTGAAGCTTCTGAAATTGTACTATTTATTGTTTCTTTTTTGCAGAGAACGTTCGTGCGATCAGCAAACAACTGTTCTTTCGTTTTTAATAGACGAGGGCATATCGTTTACGTATTTCAGAAGGAGGATAGGACCTAAGATTGAACCATGCAGGACCACATATTCAATTGGTAAAGAATTGGAAACGTAAGTAAATAATGTCCTTTCGTGCCAGTATTTCTACTCTTTGAGATCGATGTTTAAGGTACGACGTTATCCAATCTAGGGCGATAGTACGAATTCAATAAGGTCATTTTGATAGCAAGATGTTATGATCAATAACGTCTAACACTTTCGAAAGATTTACAAATATTCCAATAGGTGCTCCATTTTGGTCCATTAATGAAGAAACATCTTTAAGAAAATAAAAAATGGCAGTTTCCGTAGATTTTGATTTTTTAAAACAATGTTGTGAGTCTGGAAACGCTTCGTTTTTTCTGAGAAAGTTTCCATTTGCGTTTAGAAAAGCCTAAACTATTTTTGAGACACCTGACACAAGAGATATTGGACGGTAATTTTGAATTTCATTTTCGTTCCCTTTTTTAAAAAGTGAATTAATTTTTGCTGTTTTTAAAATATCTGGAAATATTCCTGTGCGTAAAGACGCATTGAAAATGGGAGTTACCTGTTGTATAAAGGCAGGTACACAAGTTTTCCATAAACTATCCAAAATTCAACCAAACCAGATTAATATTTATTTTTTAGATTACTATTGTCAGGATTTCGTTAGAAGAAGTTTCGCAACTAAACATCGAATCGAAAATATTTTGGGATGGGAATGTTGTTGATTTTGAACATTTCATGGCCTCGTACCCTGAAGCTGTAGATGAACATTTGTATTACGAATTGAAATTATTTTATCGAAATTTAAATCAGAATTTTCCGGGAAGGTAAGAACTGTCATTTCCAGATGCATACAACGTAATAATAAACAATGAATTGGTATCGGTAACAAGTATTCTAGCTCAGATTGTGGGTCAGTGACCCCAATCTCGATCAGGTATTTCGTACAGTTATTCTGATCCCTTAAGCAATTGCTGAGGTTGCCCCTTCTTTTGCTTCTTGACATAAATGTAACTTCATTATCTGTGTACGTCTTTTGGAATTCAGTGGGTAATATAATTATTCAAATTATCGTTATCCGTGTTCTTGCGGCAGAAGTATATTCCTTCGTGAAGCACACGATGAGCGATAAGAACCCAAATCTATTGCTTATTTGCCATTGACAACATATTTTATTACATCGGAGAGAATATTTTGTTAACAATGCTTACCAACAATGCTCAATGCTTTCTGAAATCCGAATTCTGTAACTTGTATATGGTTTAGGGTAGGGACCTCAGAATTAAGAAAACATGCACCGAATACACTTCTCCCAGTAGTACGTCACACACAATTTCTAATTGTTTTTGACATAAAATAAAATAAATTGAATTAAATGAAAAAAGTATTTCCAATCGTTGAGATTGCTTTTCAAACTTTTTACTTATTCGTTTAACTTAAGTGATCATAAATGGCACAGGTGAAACCTAAGTAACTTTTAGTAAACTTAAAAGGGTTTAAAACTACTATACAGACCCGACAAACTGAATTCACAGACAATTATATTCAGTGAAAACACTTTCTGACTTTGTGAAAAAAAAAATTGCATAAACGCATTTTTAGTCAGGTTAATTTTTATTAATGATTAGTATTGTTTTGATTATATATTGCTGCAAGTGTGATGTATAGATATACTATACTAGACGATTGTCATTCATTTTTAATTTGAAAATTTCAAAAAAATATTTGAAGGTCTGTTTTAATTGTTTTTTACACAAGGTGTAATTTTTAATACAAGGTTAAAATCTCCAATATCACAAATACTATTGTTGACGGTGAAAAGTGGGTATCAAAAACATTTTAGCTTGGGGCTTAGAAAATAGGAAATCTGCCGCTGAAGCTTGGTTAAACCCTTCCATTACGTTTTGGAGCCATTACACATTGATTTATTGACTTTCAAACGAAGCACACACTCGCGGCTACTAAAGTACATACGCAAAGAAAATAACGAAAGTCCTTCAGAGTATTTATTTCAAAATTCACTGAAATCAAGACAATGCACTGTTAACTAGAGTCAGGTCAAAAGCTATTAGGAAGCGAACCACCTTTCCTTGCTCTATCTATCTACTCCGTACCACGTCCTACAGAAGACTGAAGCAAACTGATACCATCAGGGGTAAGTTGTGTGAATTCACGGTTTCAGATTAACGGGTTCTCTACTTCACACAGATTCACGACTGAGTAAGGGGTTATTTTTCCTGTTGATTTAATAACGCTTATACAAATAGTAATTTAACATTTGCATCCTGAAAAACCAGATTAGAATTTGTGTCGTTGACTTGCAAATGACTTGCGTGTTATAATGTAGTTTTATTATTATTGTAAACTGAATAAGTTGCCTACGTTTTTCGTTCTATAACCTTACCTGGCCACAGTTTGACTTTTTTACACCCGACATTACAAAAACTTATTGCTCAGGTTGAATTCTTGAAATTATCACAGGTAATAGTTCAGCGCCTTTGCTCTCGATTAAATCCAGGCTTTAAAATACTCAGATTTGTCCCCTGCAGGGCCGCGCCAACCCTACTGCAAGCATTGTACCGCAGGACGGCAAACATTTAGGCGTTTTTATCTGCAATATTTTTACACTTTATTTTTTCTTTAATTTTAAACGAAAACAAGTTTAGCGTGCACTATTATTTACAAATATAAAATCTATCTTTTAGTATTAAATTATGGGGTCGAACAAATAAATTCACTAATACCTTAGTATAAGTAATACAATTTAGGTTGATTGATTTGTGATTCCGGTCGCGTCAACAGCTTAGGTAATTAGTCCCGTAAGTGTGGTGTATGTTTTATCACGGAAGGTAGCGGATGTCATCCCCCGCTGAATAGCGATATCCGGCACCGACCTAGACTTGCGTGTATTTTCCCAACCAGTTATCTCCCATCAGCATGGCATCGCCACAGTCGGGATAAGATCTATTCTCCCGCCTGATGAGGTAGTTTAGTGCATAAGAATGTGTGTGTGTGTCAGGGGTGAGGAAAAGACAGGGAAGATCAAGGAAAGATCGGATCGCGCGCGGTCCACGACCCGTTTCATAGGATACTGCTCCGACATTCTCCTTGTGTTGGTCTGAGAAACCGCGGAAAATTACCGATCAGGGCCACTAGAATTTTCCTCCACACAACGACTGAAGTCATCCTAGCTGACAAACTGGTGTCGAAAATCCTGCAACCGTCGGGACTCGAAATCTAGGATCTGTGATTACATTATTAATGTACAGAATTAACACATAAATAAATAGCACCCAATTTACACAATTCGACTGCTGATTTATTTCTAGGTTATTTTTCTTTGGGAACAAATATATTCATTTCTTTTGTAAATAATAAACAATTAACGTGTTTGCATTTTACATGAAATGCAAATTTTTGCATAAAATATTTTTTTAAGCCATGCGTATCAGCCCCCTTAGTATCTGTTCATACATCGCAAACACTCTAGCAGGAACGATTTTAAGTACTAGTTTAGTAACTCCTTTTGCCTATTGCCGTGGGAAAAAGTCACTAAAGTAGTTTTTCAGTTGTGAATGAGAGCTGACAGACGTGTTCGTATTTTCTCGGTTCTAAAATATTTGAAAGGTAAATATTAGGCTTTCAATTATAGTTTGAGTTCTTTACACCGATTCTAATTCCTAATGAATGAAAGACAATGTATTTTAAACATCGCTTTTATGTAATTTCGATCCTAACAAAGACTGGTTTTGGTTAGCAAAATTTTAATATGGCGTTGGTTGTACAATGAGGCCTAGCCTATGGCGGGTATATGGGCCTTAAACTTTAATGGGCTCATATTACCTACACTACAACTTGTGTTCGTACTATTTTTATTTTAGATGTCACGAAAGGTTCTAGACCCAAAACCAAAACGAAAACTGGTATACTGATGACATAGTTGTAATGCAGTTAGAAGCAAGGAAATAAATTTGAAAAAGACTTCCAAAAGGTTTCTTGCACCAAAACTACCTACCGTTCAAAGGCTTGTTCGTGTTGACAAACCCGTGAAAGAATCAGATTGAAGTAATTAGGAAGAAAACTTATATAGAGGGATGAGCTGGAAAATTAGTTAGTCGAATATTTACTGGTCATGAAAAGTTAATTCCACGGTCTCACCAAATAAGATGTTCGCATGGTAAGGTACTAACTTTGTGAAAGAAACGGATTTAAACAGCTATTTACAGAAGATGCATTGGCCGGTAGAGCTTAGTTCGAACATTTTATGAATCGATACATGCACTTTTAGTTTCAAGGCATCCCTAATCATAACACTTCCTTACATGGAGACTCTTCTGGCAGCTGGAGAAAAAACAGTTGCCTGCAGACACACACACACACACACACACACACACACACACATATATATATATATATATATATATATATATATATATATATATATATATATATATATATATATATATGCGCTTGAAGATGAGGAACGGGAAGAAGCAGACTACTCTATTAATTCAGGAGTGTCTGTTTATGAAACACTAGTAAGTGTTGAAAGTTTCTGTGATCATCAACCCCTTGTTTATTTTCAGAATACCACTGTGAAGAACTGGGTCCAGTGTATTGTGTGAAATTTGGGCGCCCAAAGACTATGCTGGAGTCGAAAAGGACATTTACATTTGTGATTGCTTGCAAATTTTGTTTTAATTTTCTAAGTTTTTGTAATAAAATAATTAGAGTTTGAATTTTTATGTAATTACATATTTTTGTCTTTCTACTTACAGTTCTCAAAATTGTAATCTTGTCGAATCGTCGTCGTCCTAACACAATATCCAATTTTTTGTTACATATTTTTACATATTTAGTTCTATATTACATATTTTGCCTCTTTTACAATATCTTTTTTGATCCTATACATTTTCTACACTTTTATTACATATTTGTATGAAAGGAAGTGTTTTCCAAAAAATCCGGATTTTTTTCCAACAATATTGCCGCGTGCTGTCGAATCGAGGTGCGCTGCGATAAGACGCGATCGAAAACTCCTACAGTCAGTCGCGTCTGCTTCAGTTGTCTCATAGCGCCATAGAGCTCGTCAGAGAGTGAGATTAGTTTTGCCTTTAGGTGTGAATAGTATCACTGATGACGCGTTTGGTAACCTTTAACCTTAATTTCCGTGAAACTCTGGCCATCGCCGACTTGTAATACGAAGGTTGCCTTTTATGTTTCGGGATTTGGCATCCCTGGTGTTGCAATCTGGCAACTGACAGCTCTATCGTAAAGTAGGATGTTTTGAGGTTCAACGTACTCAGAACGTTTTGACATACGAGCACTATTTGTGTTGTTTACAGTAACTTAAAAGATTCATCTTGGCCCAAAAATGGAATTAAATCTTGAACATTTTCGTGCGATTATTTTTTACAACTTTCGACGTGGATTAACTCAGCAACAGTGCATAGATGAACTTAATTCAATTTTTGGAGATGAAGCTCCATCAAGGACCAGTGTTTATCGATGGTATGGTGAATTCAATCGTGGTCGTAGTTCACTCCAAGTCAATTTCGCCAAGGTTGTCCAATATCAGTTGTGTTTGCGTTTTTGCAACAAAATCAGTTGCACACCATTGATGCTGTGCGTGAACTGATATTGCAAGATCATCATGTGACCTATCGTGAGATTAAGACACCCTTAACACGTCTATGACATCGTGACAGGTGATATATCGTGTATTTACACGTATGAGCCCGAATGTAAACAGTAGTCGACTTTAGGGGTGTTTCAAGATGAGCAACATCCAACAAAGTTGTTCGCGCACGAAGCACTTCCAAACAGATGGTCGCCTATTTTTACTGAAAACCTGGACATGTCGCAACCGTAACGCTAGAATAACGCAGAACAGTCAATTCTGAGTGGTACACAACGATTTGTTTGCCAGCTGTCTTCAAGAAATCAGGAAAACAAACTGCCGAAGACGGATCTTTCTTCACTACGACAATGCGAGCGCTCACACATCGGCTCAAACAACTGCATTTTTGAGCACCCAAAACATCGATTTGATGAGTCATCCTTTTGATGAGTCAGTAGTCCTGACTTGGCACCGAATGACTTCTTTTTATTCCAGTATGTAAAAAACAAACTGAGAGGTCAACGTTTTTAGACACCTGAAGGAGCGCTTGCTGCATTCAGAATGCATGTTTTGGAGATACCTCAATCAGAGTGGCAACAGTGCTTCTACAATTGGTTCAAACGCATGCAAAAGTGTATAGATCTTCATGGGAAATATTTTGAAAAACAATAAAGTGATTTTCGATGATTAATATTTGCTTTTGTTCTCTAATCCTGAAATATAAAAGGCAACCCTCGTACTTTGATGAGAGTGCTGCACGTTGCAGTGATTACTTGTCGTATAGCCAGATTGTACGATTGCTTCTGCCGCGCCTAGTTTGGCGGTCCTGGATAGCAAAAGATGAAGCTTTTACTACTTACAGGAAATCTGTCTAATGTAAAATATCCATCACCTTGTGCTCTCCAGATGATTTTTAAAACGTTTGTCTAATTTTAAAATTTGTTCTGGAAATTTTTTATAAATGTAATTTTGTATTAAGTAAATGTGTTTTATAAGTAGTGTATTTTAGTACACTGAAGTGCCAAAAAACAGGTACACCTCCCTAATATGGCCCCCCCGACCATGCAGAAGTGCCGCAACACGACGTGACATGGACTCGACTAATGTGTGAAGTAGTGCTGAAAGTAATTGACACCATGAATTCTGCAGGGCTGTCCATAAACTCGTAAGAGTACGGGGTGAGGTGATCTCTTCTGAACAGCATGATGCAAGGCATCCCATAATATGCTCAATAATGTTCATGTCTAGGAAATTTGATGGCCAGTGGAAATGTTTAAATTCAGAAGAATATTCCTGGAGACACTCTGTAGAAATTCTGGACGTTTGGGCTGCCGCATTGTCCTGCTGGAATTGCCCAAGTCCGTCAAAATGTGTAATGGATATGAATGGAACCAGGTGATCACATAGGATGCTTACGTGTCACCTATCCGAGTCGAATCTAGACGTATTAGGGGTCCTATATCACTCTATCTGCATACGTTCCATACCATCACAGAGCCTCCACCAGCTTAAACAGCCCCCTGTTGATACGCTGGGTCCATGGATTCATGAGGTTGTCGCAATACTCGTACACGACAGACCAGGCAACGTGTTCCCAGCGAACAGTCCAATGTCGGTGTTGCCGGGCCCAGGCGATGCGTAAAGCTTTTTGTCGTTGAATGGTTCGCACGATGACACTAGCTGACGGCCCAGCATTTAAATCTGCAGCAATTTCTGGAAGGGCTGCACTTCTGCCACGTCTTATGATTCTCCTCAGTCGTCATCGGTCCCGTTCTTGCACAATCTTTTGCGGCCGCAGCGATGCCGGAGGTTTGATGTTTTACTTCCCGTTATTCACAGTACACTCGTGAAATAATCCTAAGGAACTATCCAAATTTCATCGCGATCTTTCATGTTATTGTGACGTACTGGAATTAAGGTGCTGAGGTAACTGTTTGGAGATAAATATTTGCATATATTTACAAAAAACATAAACAAGTTGAATATACAGACATTTAAATTAAATTTCTGGCAACCTCTTTTCCCCTTAGCCGCGGAAACCCCGAGACCATCCCTAGGCCTACAGCCCAGTGGCCTGACGTCGAACCGGTCCCCGCCTGGAATACCGCGTGCTTAAGAGCACCGGAGATATCGCACAGTATTTCGACTCTCAACATAGCCCACGCGAGAGAGCCCTCTTTGTGCAGTTTTGTAAACGCACGGAAAGAGCAATGCACGTTCACACAACTGCGGTGCGACCATTCCTATCCTGACGGGCGTTTATGGCCAATCCTGCAACATAAAGAATAACAGAAGGTCAAAAATGACTTTGGCCAACTAGCGCGCTTTGCGTGTGCAGAAATGCTAAGTTTATGTTTCAAGTGCCATTTCTCTGTTTCAGATTACTCTTACTCCAGGAAGTGCTTCGATCGCCTATACTTCACCCGTTAATCAGGTTGGTATGAGTCGATCTCGGAAATGAATGAATTTTTTGAGTCAGCTGCGTTTTCAAAAACATTTGGCACAATATTTTTGATATGATAAATCAAGTCGTAGGCTTCCGCGACCAGAGTCATGTGGGTGATCTGGGCTGTCCGGGTGACGCCGCGTCGAAGGCTGAGTTGCCGACGTTTCGACCATCCTGTCGTGGTCTTCCTCAGGCATACCAGCCCTGAGGAAGACCACGACAGGATGGTCGAAACGTCGGCAACTCAGCCTTCGACGCGGCGTCACCCGGACAGCCCAGATCACCCGATATGATAAATCAGCAATTGAATTGATCATTCGCGATGTAAATTTTTAATGGGAATGTACCTAGAGGTGCAGAGGGCGGCACCGAGGCATTCGTTTTGACCTACTTGCAGTTTATTCAAATGTGTATTTGCTGCAATTGCCCAACTGGGGCATACGTAGTCCAGCTGCGGCCTAATAATTGCTTTATAAAGCGTGAGGCACTTTGCCATTGACAGTTAGCTCCACTTGTGAAACAAGCTTCGCAATCTGCCTCTGGTCTCCCGCGCTTTCTTTCACACGTTTTCAATGTGCTGCTTAAAGGCAAATGGGCTGTCTAATGTGACACCTAAATATTTGACATGTCCCCTCGCGAGCGCCGACGTCGTTGCGTCATGTATCGCTTCTCCTCTCTCCGTTTCTGGCGCCACGATGTCGGCGTCACAAAAGGTCGTCGACCAGCCTTCTCTAGGGGCCGTGCGCAAACCGCCAAGACTCGCCACTAACCTTTCTCAATAGTTTATTTTAGGGCGGGCCTTTCCAGCCGCCACCGTCCCCCTTGCGTCCCTCTCTTCAGCGCGGGTGCGCCCGGCGGCGTCGCCTCCACGGCGCCAGGCACGCAGATTTGGGAAGAGCATTCCAACCGCCACCTTTCCCTGACAGCGTTCCGGCTTAAGCCTGCTTTACACGATCATTTTTTCATCATTTTTCGCCGGTACAGGAAAGATATAGACCAGTCTGGATGTAATTTGTACGAAAAAATGACGCATGCTTAATGTTTCTGTACAGATTTCATCCCTTTTGTCTACCGCGCACTTTACTTAGACTTTCCCTGATTTGTTATGCGAATGGCGATTTATCCATTTTGTAGTTGCGTGAGAGTATTCTGATGTATTGAATTATAATGTGAAGTGATTATGTAGTGAGAAATAAATTATTATGTACTGTATTCTAATATCTTCGCATCCGTGCTCAGTCCTAATATAACCTAACAGATGCGATGTTCAAATGTGTGAACTTCAGCGATATGCGGCGTCCGAAGGAAGTATTTACTTCACGATTACGTACAAAGACAGAAATGACCGTGTAAAACGCTGAAATCACTCTCATTAATTTTCGGAACCGAAACATACTGCGTAGACACGAACGTACTTTTTCCATCTACTTTCTGTACAGAAAAATGATGAAAAGAGGATGAAAAATGACTGAGTAAAATATGCTTTAGACATGGTGGTGCACTTGTCCTCACGCGCACCAGGAGGATTACAATTTTCCTGCGGCCAGACGCTCGGATCCGTTTCGCCACGACGCCGCACGATCCCCCATCTCTCTTGCGCCGACTATAATACCGCGTTCAAACTCTCTTAAATCGTGATAACCTGCCATTGTAGCAGCAGTAACCGATGTAACAGCTGTGACAGACTCTGGTTGTCTTAAATAGTCGTTGCCGACCGGAGCCTCGTGTTCTGGTTTTTCCAGATCTCTTTATTTCATTACACATGGCTGTACCAGTTTTTTTTTTTTTTTTTTGGCTCTTCAGTGTATATCCGATTTTACATATTTATTACATATTCTCACTGTTTTCATTACATACACTCATTATATTTTACTCGTGCCATCTTTACTTTTTGGGTTTATATGTATTATGTTATTTCTCAATGTCGTGTGTTAACATTAAAATCTTGCGTCCAGAACGTTTTTCTCACTGTGTGAATGAATGTGTATATATGAAAGAACATTTTATTTTTAAAATTGTGTTCGTTCGCATCGGAATTTTCACAATACAATACACCATAAAATAAAACAAAGATAAGAATCCGAGATATAACAAACTATGCAGAAAAGTGGACTAATTAATGTTCGAATTTTTATCGAGAAACGTATAGCTTTGTTCATAGTGGGTCTTTAGTGAAGTTAATTTTTACTTGAATGTTGAAGTAATTATTTTGCTGTATACAAAAGTGTAAGTATAATGATTCATAAAATATATATTATAGGTATACCTGTCGTTACTCGTTACCGTATTGTTACGAATATTGCATACCTGCCGAATTCGCTGCCCGTGGATTGCGTCATCTGCCGGCGCCCCTTCCCTTCCCCCCGAACTAGACGGTTCCGGATAATTCGCGAGCCGCAGGGCAACGCGGAGAATGTGCCGGGTGCCTGAAGACGAGCGCCGGGCAGGTATAAAAGCGCCGCTGCCGGCGGCCGCAAGTCAGTGAGTAGTGAGAAGTAGCAATCAGGGAATAAGCAGTCAGTCCGTCAGTGTGTCCGAAGGGGAAGCTGTGTTGAAAAGTGTGCATTGCGGTGAACCGTGGTGCAGTGAGTGAACAGCAGTCCGCAGTCTGCAGTGGAAGCTGAGCTGTGAAGTAGGCATCGCGGTAAACAGCAGTGCAGTGGACCCTGGTGTGCACAGTGAAGCGTGGTCTGCGCAGGGAATTGTGGTCTGCGCAGGGAATTGTGGTCTGCGCAGGGAATTGGGTCAGTGCAGTGGACCGTGGACAGTGTATCGGACTGGGTGATACTGTAGAAGAAGAGAACAGTGTAAATAAATAGCGTGTAAGAAGTGAACTGTGTAAATAAATAATCAAGAGAACGGAGTCGTGTGTAAAGAAAAATAATTAAGGGTAATATATCTGTAAATAGACCAAGTAGTTTTTAGTGTCAGTAGATTTTAGTGTATAATTGTTCACGAATAAACTTCTTTGTTTAAATAATACCAGTGAGTTTTTAATTCACCGCGGAGAAACGTTACAGTATTATAACTCATTCGTTTACTTTAAAATATCCACATTGTCAGAAATTACATTAAATTTATTGTGGATAAATGTACAATAATCCACAATAATTAAATTTATTGTGTAAATTAAAATTAATGTAGATTTAATGTATATCAGTACAATAAACTTAAAACACCTTTCACAATAAAAAGAGATTAATATAATTTGACATCAAATTTAATGTTTAAATTCAAATTTGCTCAGAATTGATTTATAATTGTGGAACACGTGTAACATAGATACTTTTTAAAAACTTATAAATATTTTTTCCACCATTTGACCTAACGTATAATGTTTTCTTAAATTTCATCTCAACATGTATCCTAAAAATTAGATTTTTAAAATTATGATTTTCATTCAAATTGATAACAAATATATAATGAAATTCTAGCGGCCAACATAGCACGTTAATTCTGTAGTTTACAATTCTTTCAAATTCAGCGCAAATACTCGGAAACATAACTTATAACCGATACTTCGATTTTTTTATGAATTGATTTTAAAATGATTTCAAATATTGTTTCACAAAAACATTTAATTTAATTTTGTATTTGAACGATCATTATTCACAGTTGGAAAAAATTGATACATGGAAATTTGTACCTTCTTTCCCGGCTGCGTGCTTCCCAGTGCTTTATTTTGAGATCATAAAGCGGCTTAGGGAAATTCTAACCATTTACCAAAATATGATACCTTGAAGGCAATAACATAAAGGGTGAAGGCAGGTTACTTATTTCTGTAAATAGAATGGCTGGTTGTCGTCCGGAAACAGAGGTACTCGGCCGTTTCGGATTAATTTCAAATTATTAAGGTCTTGTAGTCGAGTGTTTTTGCGTGATAAAGTAACACCAGACTAGTTCAAATTCTAAAATGTGTGCAAAATCAAACATCATAACTTTATGATATGAAAGCGTGTGAAACTGTTGAATATTATTCTTCACTTCCTATTCTTACACAGCAGTTTCCTGTACCGGTTGGCGGTTAACATCGAGAGAAGCTGAAGTAATTTACGCATATTGGATTTATGAAGGAAAAGCCAGATTAATATTAATTAATATTATTTATTTAATATTATTTTCATTACAAATATTATTTTTATGAAAGGTGAAACTTTTTAATCTCCATCTATTGATGGATGTGCTGCAGATTTTAAGTGTCTGTTTAAATATAACAATGGAGCAAACAAATTAAGTCAAAAAACTTAAGTTCAGGAAGTGAATGTTACATAGTAAGCCCAAAGTAAATTACTATAGTCCTGAAAAAAAGATTCCAGTAATTTGTAAAGACGTTATTGAATGTGTGATAATATTATTTCCATCTATTACGTTTTTGGATATTTCTATTCGGCAAAATTTGGACCAACCCCCGAATTCATACGAAGGTATGTTGGAGTTGTGTTATTATTACGCACAAAAATTAAAAGCAATGTTTCGTTTAACAAATTATTACTATCGATAGAACATGTGAGCAAAAATAATTACATTAGAACCTTGAACATTTTTTTTAAAAATGGCAATTGGTCTCAGTTTGAAGTAATGGTAAAATTTCTTTAAAGAAAACATTGTCAAAATGGGTATTGTTAAATAAAGAATGGATTGTATCCTTGCGAATCAAAAAGTTTTTCTGATTTAGTAATTTCTAGAATGACCACAGAAGAAAGATAGACAACATATAATTATAACATTACCATCTAGTAATGATATTACTAATAATTTTGTTTTACATTAAATCAATTTTCTTTCTCATTTTGTTCTTTTATTGTGTATGTATCTTTCTCTTTTTTGTACTCAGCACTCCATTGCCTCTGTCTTTTATTTTTATTGTTTTTGTTTACCTTTGTAAAAATATAATGCTAAATATATATTATTTATTAACAATAAAATTATTACTTTCGGAGAAAGTATGAAAATAAATCCAACAGAAGGAGACAGAAAGCCTCAAAAAGGTGGCAAAAATTTGATTCTGTATTTTGGCCAAAAAGATGAACAAAAATTCTTGTACATTGTAAGAAGTTTTGAATAGTTTATTTCTCAAGTGTTAATAGTTTTGTATTTTTAAATAAAATATTTTTTTGTTTATTAATAAAAGTAAAATATTTATTCATTCTTCCATATTCAATAAATAAATAATGTAAATAAATTCTTGGTAAAATTTATTCAATAATATTTGGTATACATGTTAATGATTATTTATGCACCAAAAGTATTATAAGAGTTCTATCGGTATTAGCAACAAAAAGCCATCTCTTGTTAGGAGTAGAAGAATTTGCTCTTGAAGGAGATGTAAAATGCAGTCAGCAGTTTCTACATTATTTGTAATGTAAAAGTATAAGAAAATAATTATCATGAATGAATATTAAATTTAAAGTATCTGTTCATTAAATTTAATGCACATGTTCAGTAAATGTAATGTACTTGTGTACATTATATTTAATTGTACACATACAATGAATTTAATGTAAACCTACTTTAAAGTTACTGTATGTGTATATTTTATTTCATCTGCGTACATGATAATTTCATGTTCTTTTACATTAAAGAAATTTCTGACAGTGTAGTTAAAAATTTTGAATTTCTAATGAAAAAGAAAATTCTGACAACAGGTTTGAAACGAATTCACAGAAAACTAAAATAATATGTAAGTTTTAGAAAGTACTACATGAAATAATTAAATTGCTTGCAAAAAAAACTAATTGTGATTTAACAAAAAAGTTTTTAATGTTTCTGGAAACGTGTACATTGTAAGTCACAAACATATACATACTATGTGTGCTAATTTCTATTTTTAATGCAGTTTAATTAGTTTCAGTTAGTGAGTGCTCAGATAAAAAAACTCAAATTAAATGCCTGTATTGTATTGCAAGAACAAAATGAAAGAGAGGCATAAAACGTCTAGAATACACGAAAGTGGTGCGGTGAGAAGAAAGCTAATTATTGAACGTCGTAAGAAACAGAAGAATGTCTCTCTAAAGTTCCAAAACTAATTTGTGTGTTGTAGAGGTAATAACACAGAATGATATGAAATTATATTTACCAATAAATTCCTCTCGTTGCTCAACATTAGAATCAGTGTACAAAAAAAAGCGATGTTCTTAAATTGCCTTCACATATTATCTGTTCAGAATCAAATTATAGTATAAATTAACACTGAATGCTACTATTGCAAATAGCGGTTTTGAAAATGATATTGGGCTTTGACCTCAAGACACTACACAAGCAATGACTGACCTCTGGGGAAAGAAAGGGTCTCATGAGTAACAAAATTGTGATGAAAAGTTATTCGGAAAATCAGTGCAACAAAAACAATTCTAAGGAGAGACAAGCTATAATCGAAAATGTTCAACTGGATTATTTTTCAAGGAAAATCGAATTAAGGAAACTGTTCCCCGTTTTTGGCTGTATTTTTCTCCAAGTACAGGAAAAATTTATTTTTACGTGTGCAAACTGTTAGCTATTGAAAAGTCTGATTTGAGCAGTGATGGAACAATGATTGGAAACGTATCAGACCGTTTAAGGGAGCACGAAATGTCTAAAGGTCATATAGAATATATTAGTTTTAGCAAGACGAACTAGTGAATTAGGAAAAATAGAAAATGATTTGACAAATCAGAGTACAAAGATTAGTAATTACTGGAATAAAGTTCTTCAACGAGGTGTTGACACGATACAGTTCCTTACCGAGCTTTGTTACCGTTACTTGTTCTTTAGAGGAGATAATGAACTGATTGGATCTCCAAATAATGGAAACTTTTTTGGAATTTTAAAACTATTGGCAAAATATGATCCGGTTTGGCTAATCATATTGAAAAACATGCAAACAAAGGAACAGGACATGTAAATATTTCTCGTTTATAATTAAAAATATATGTGTATTTTCTTGCATCTACTAAATAATATAATTTGTTAATACAAATTTATCAAAGACTGGAACAGTTTATGTTTCAAAAAATGTAAGTGAAACTTGGTCATGCAGAGCAGATGCAGTTAAAGCAAATTGTATGAGGTTATAATGACATTAAATCTATTCTTGCTGAGATCTGCGATGATGCTGTACGAAATTCATTTGAAAGAGTTCAGTCTCAAGGTTCTTGCCACCATCTTGCCACTCTAGAAATTGGCATATTTTCTATATTTTGGAATGATATATTAGAGCGATTCGATGCAACTAGCAGATCTCTGCAAGATCCAAAAATTACTTTACATACAGCTGTGCCGATGCTGCAGTCTTTGAAAATGTTTCTTGAATCTAAAATGAATAATTTCAATGAGTACGAAACATTAGGTTAGGAAAAGAAACGTTTGGTTAAATCCATTGGATTATGTGGCAACTCCCGCAATTCAGCTGTCACAAAGAGAAAGATTTATTATCGTAAATTTTTCATTCAATCAGTCATTGATCAGCTCTCTCGTCACTGAATAACAGAATATCTGCGTACTGCGTTGTATGCGAAAGATTCGAATTCCTCAGCTGTATAGATATAATGGAACCGAATGATTTATCTAAACACGCAAAAGACTCATTTTCAAATGTAGACATTTTTTTTAACAAATTTTCCAAATGTAGAAATTATGTAGTATGAATGTATTTAGTGTTAATTTCTACAAACTATGATGACGAGAGGTAATTTTGTAAACTGTATGGATGACAATCGTCTCTCGAACCTTATTTGAATGAGTTTAGAATGCGACGTTTGCGCGAAATTTATTTCAACGAAATAATAGAAAAATTTGTCCAAGAAAAAGTGCGAAAAGTTCACATCGCATAGAATGTTATATTGTACGGAAACTATTTGATTCATATATATTTATATTGCAAGTATACAAATTTGTTACTACCTATGAGGCCCCACATATTATCAGCCCAGGGTTCCCCCTTTTTGTTACTCTGGCTCTGGTCAAATGCTTTCGAAAGATCGAGATATTTATGAGATTATTGGTACACGGAATTGTTATATTTTCGTGATGTGTTTATGTATGCTATATAGAGAAAAAATATAAGGGGTCGATGAAGCAAACAATTCTTTTAAAAGTGATCTATGCAAGAAAATGGTTGAGAATGCCTGGTCTGAATCGAGAACGTGGGCTTAAAATGATTTGTGGGCTTTCATTTGCTATTAAGTTATGTGTACTGACGGAACTACCGCCGGCGCGGTAGGTGCAATTACCTGGGACACCCGGACGCAAGGGGCCCCCAGCAGCAAATTTTTCTTTTTGGCTAACTAAAGGTCCTTTCTGAAAGCGATTTTTTTATTTGCCGTAAATAGACAAGTCTAAAGTTTGAATTACATAGTTTATTATGAAGACGCAAAGATATTTTCTGAATTTGTAATTTCACATCTCGGGGTTCAAATGATTTATTTCTTCATTTAAAAGTGTTGAGGGGCCCTATTTTGTGTTTCATTACACGTGATTTGAAACATTAGAAGGAAAAGGTCAAAGTCCAAGGATTCAAATATCACATAGGTGATTTCTCCCTGGGACTCCCCTCTAAAAATATTAAAAATAAAACCTTAGCCATAGAGGGTAAAGTGACGAAATCGCTCAAAGCGAACCTAGGTGAAGTTATAGATAAGCTCGTCAAAGCGAAAGTCCTCAAGGCTGTATTCGAAATTTTGTGATTGATTAATTTTAATAAAGATTCTTTTAATTAGCTTTCAGTACTATTTTTTTTTATTTGGACACGTTTTTTTACAGTTTTGGTAGTTTTAGTTTTGAACCAGAGCCCAGGAAGGGCTAGTTACACCATTGGTTTTGTGAAACATTTTTGACGTTTTTATGTGGTGTCATTCATATCCCCCAACTGTTTATACTATTTCCTATGCTCGTGAGGTAATGAAAGTAATATAATACGGGTAACCTGTACGATGGTTTAGGGAATATAACACTACAATATTTCTTCAAACTGTTTTTATAGACATTCCCTCAGATTCATTTTTTAGTATTGCTTTTCAAACAATCCTCTCCATTTTTACTTTCCCGTATACGTACGTATGTACGGAGTAATATACGTAGTATAGGGAAAGTTATGGAATTCTGCGGAAAATCGACTTCGAGATTTCAACAAAAATACACGTATTTGGGTGCTCTGATACCGAGAAAGTTTGTTGTTTTTTTTCCTCAAAACTTCTGTCCCTCCGTCCGCCTGGTGTCTGTGACCACTACTAAACCACGTGTAGGATTTCTTTTTTTTTTTTCAAATTGAAGAAACTCGTGTCCATCGAGCTCGAGTCGAAACTTCGAGATTTTGAAAAACATCCTTCAAAATTTGGGGGTACTTTACATGAAGCCTTCAGGACATTTTCAAATTTTTCTCAAAAACGGCTCCAAATTTTTCTTTAAATTTTTTGTAAGAAAGAGTAAAATACACTTTTGAAAGTGGCATAGGTCCGATTTTCACTGTTAACACTGAGTTTTCGAAAATTTCAAGAGTATTTTTTTCTGTGTCTTCCTGTAACTACACATAACAACCTTCCCAATAAAGATAGAGATAATTCCTTCCTTTAAAAAAATAGAGATTTTTCCTTCAAATAAAATTTGTTCTCGATATTGAGTTCTTTCATAAGGTCAGATGCATTTTTTTTAATCATAGTAGTTTTCGCCTAATATTCCGACCAATATGTTCAATTTTAAAAAATAAAAGATTTTCTCAAAAATGACTCAAACTTTTTTCTTTAAACGTTTAGTAGGGATAGTGCTAACTACACTCTGTAAGATAACATAAATGCCATATTTCTTTTTTGTTTGTTTTAAAAAATTACGAAATGTATTTTTTTTTTTTTACTTTTTGACTTTGACTCTTAGCAAGTTAATATTAACAATAGTAGCAATTTGTTCACATTATTACTTTTATGAGTAGATGTACTTTAAATAATGTGCTACAAAGTTTCTCGAATACTCAACCGTTTTCTGTGAAAATTAGCTCAAAATCCAGCGTTTTCTAAACGCTCAAATGCCATTTTGTTAAAATCGGCTCCAAATTTTTCTTCAAACACTTCGAACGGATAGTACTAATTGCACTCTTCAATATGACGTAAAGTTCCTTTCGGAGTATTTTTTGTTTTTTCAAAAATTATACCATTGTATTTTTTTGAAAGCTCTCTCATGCCGGTAATATGCACACGTCCTACAATTTGTATACATTATTGTATTTGCGATTTAATATGATTCAAATTACTTAAAATGAAGATTTTTGAAAACTGAAAAAATTCTGTGAAAAAGATCTTCAAATTTCGAATTTACTTTAACGCTTAAGCGCCATTTTCTTAAAAACAGCTCCATATTTTTCTAAGAAAATTGCCACTTAGAACAAGATTTTACTGTTCTTTAATATTCTTATGAAATATTTCCGTTCTAAAATTAAGAAACCGAAAAATTAAGAATGTTTTTAAAAACGTACTGAGGGCAGCGATAAATGGCAGCTGCTGAGACTATGGCAAGTTCGTATACCCAGCCGAGATTAAAAGGGGATAGAAAACTTATACAGGAAAGTTTGCGCCATTCTGTGGCTCCACTAATTTGACATTGTAGTTTGTTTCAATATATGAAACATTTAAAAAGATAGTTGAATTACACCGAAGACGACACCTGAAAAGATTTGTTGACTTTAGCGCGTGGTCATCTTGTTACAGATCGTGATTTTGCTGTAGTTGGTAACAGTGGTAGTGATTGTCAATGATCCACGCTCGTGTGTTGTGAATATTTTCTATTTTGAAATGGAGAACTTGTCTGTAAGTGTTTATGTCACGCGGCGAACCAGTGATTTATGTATTTCAAATATCATATCTATATGTGGCATCAGATTGATTTTTACTACAAGTATTATACTTGTCTTTATACTCTACCTTTACTACAAAAACGTGTGTTCATTGTGTGCTATTTTAGGGAATCATGAGAGCAGTTCTGCAAGGGTTTATGGACAGTTTTAAAGGGGGTATCATTATATTTTACTTGGACAAACAAATTAAGGAAAGATCAAAAAGATCCTCCCCAAATAAAGACCCCAAAACAAGGAGGCGAAGAGAACCTAGTCGAGATCCTGCATTAATGAAGCAAGAGTATGTATGACAGTCATAAACATATGGATTGTGTTTGCTTTGAAATTAGTTATTTGCTCATTGTTGTATGACCTAGATGTTGGAGTGTATGTCGTATATGCATTGATGAATTCCTGCACATTTTACAACACTGTGCATTGTGTATTTTTAAGAATGATTGTAGGTGAATGAAGTTTTTGGTCAGGAATGTATTTGTTTTGTTACGTTTGTTCACTTGGTGTATCTGTTTCAAGAATGTGCACCAGTGTGTGAAGAAAGCTTGCAACTGGACAATGTCATGAAATTGTCAAGTTGCATCCTTGAAGTTTTGTAAAACCCAAAGCTATCTCTGCCTGTATATGTCAGAGAATGTTGAATTAATCACCCCAAATTAGTATTTTTCATATCCAAGCATTGTGTGTTAATCAGTATTGTGTGATTCGTTAAAGTGATAGTTACTTTTTAGAACAATGGACTTATAGAAAACAGTTCATTTCAAAATACAAAGTAGTACTTTCTTTTGAGTATATATACCTGAATGATGGACAAAAAAACAACAACTAAAATTCCCAGTATACATCTTTAAATTTAGATAATTTTGGTTTAAATTGGAGAGGAATTTATAGTGAGATTCATCACCTCTATCTATAAAATTCACAAATATGTCTTTGTAATTTTCCAAATTGCAGAATATGTTTTCCAGAAATTAAATTTTTGAATTCAAATTTTTTAAATGTGATTGTCCTTAATAAAAAGTGTACAAGGTTAGTGGATAACAAAACTTATTGTATTATCTTGGGTCATACCAGCAAAATCTGAAGCTGCTGAAATGTTTTAAAATGATAATATACATTTAACTCGTGTAAAAACCTTGTACTTTGAATTCACAGACCATCATGAACTGGAGTTATGGAAAATCATTAATGGTAATAAAAGACCAATAGTTGATATGTTTGCTTCCAAAATTTAACATTAAAGAAACACATGTACTTTATAGACTACATTATCTAGTTAGTTGTGAATTAGAATATGTACTGTGGCAGCATTTTAGTCAAAATCTTGAACTATTTGTTTGATTTATTTTGAGTGCCCTTTTAATACATCACCTCTATCTTTGGTAATTTGTGGATGGTAACTTTTGATTCAGCTTGAGGATACATACAAAAAAGCATGATTAAAGATCAATTTGCTCAAAACAAAATATATGGTAGTGGAAGAGAAGAAAGTATTCATATACCAATAAATGGAGATCAGATAGAAGCATGTCATGAATTAAAATATTTGGGAAGAATCATAAGCGAAGAAGGAAATTCCAGAAAAGATACTGTTTTGAAAACTACACAAGGACGACTAACTATTAAAAAGTTAAACTTGCTGCTCTGAGGCAAAGAAATACCCAGGTCTATTACGAAACGACTCTTTGACTCTATCATACACAGTATAACACAATATGGCTCAGAACCTTGGGAATTCAGAAAAAGAGAGAAAATAATGAACCTACAAATGAATTTATTGAGAAGAAGTTGTGGAGAATCTAAAATGGAACCTATTAATAATGAAGAAATTCTTAAGTAAATACAGGTTCAAAAATCTATTATAAATGAATTGGAAACACGAAGGCTGAAATGGTTTGGTCACATGAAAAAAATTGATTTGATGAGTGGGCCGAGTAGTTTCCATTAGACAAGAAAAAGAGGTAGAAGGATTGGAGGAGTGGCAGAATCAGGTTTTTTAAGATATGCAAAGAAGAGGTCTAGAAGAGAATAACTGGAATGGTAGAGGGGTATGGATAGTTGGGTGCGAGTGATGGTTGCAAGAGCTGTAAAATACTCACAAGAAGAAAGAACTTCAGATAACTTCCATGGCCCGAGCTTGAGAAGGTTTTGTGAAGCTTGTGTGCTTTCCTTACCTATGTAATCACAATGTTGAATCTGTCTGCATTACATTTTCATATTTCATTTGTACAGGTTATTCTCCTCCTTATCCATTACTAACGTAATTACAGTGTCACCTATTTATTTACTCCGTTTATTCAGATAACTGTTACTATCCATTCTTTTCCATAATCCTGGTTCATCAAGTTTTGTGAAGTCAATGAATGCATAGAAGTTCCTATAAAAATTCAGTTACATGTATGTGTGTTGTTCGAAAACTTTCCAGCAGCTTAGTTGTTTTTTTTTCCCCCAGTAAATAATTTATTTTTACTATAAATCTTTAAAAGAAAGACAATATTTTTTAAAATTTTAATTTAAAAAAGGGTTCTGTAATGTGGAAATTTAAAAAATGTTTTGATGAATATTTTTTATTTTCTAATACCTCCATTCCTCATCAATTTATGCTGCAAAAAATAAAAATTAAAGAAGACTTACATTAAGCATTGAAAAAAACATTCATTCCGACAGTTAATGCTTAGAATATTCTACAAAAACTGCTATAAATTACTACAAAATTGTCAAGAAAGGGTCTAAAATTGAAGCATAATCAATCGCTATGCGCCCTGCAGTTGTTTATTATTTCACTGAATTTGAGAGTACCTATTCTTTTGAAGAATTTGTCATGAAAACATGTGGAAACCGTGGAAAAGACTGCCATTTAGCTAAAATCCCTATCTTTCTAGTTGCTTTTCAATGAAAACTAGTGGATAAAGTTTGTATCAGCCATGCATAAAAGGGTCAGGGAAATTTTTGTGTGTAGTGATCTGTGTGAATTCCTTTTGTTGCATTAAATTTCAGATGCCAAAGAGTTGGAACATCATGTATTTCAATTAGCTTAAAGAAAACTAAAGTGTACCATGTGATCTGAAATAGTTTTGTTTGAAACATGTTAGTTCTTTTAAGATGATTTTGTTAGACAGCGTAGAAATTACCTTTATCTACTATGGAATGTGATTAGGCAAAACCAAGATAATTTTATTCCATGTTTTTAAAACTTGTAAGCTGGTAGCATTTTCATCCTATTGTCCCTTGTTTTAATTACAGATAAGTATTTTTTATATTGTACTAGTGTTAAATCCTTACGTGGGTTGTAAGATTTATTTTTTTCTTTCATCTGTTCTGTTTTCTTTTTGTCTTTTGTTATATTCATTTTAAGCATTAAGAATATTTTGAGATTAATGATAATAATACAGATAATTTGTCAGAAATCATGTATTACCCTTTGAAACTATTAAGTTGCCTCTGATAAATGAAGCATGTGCTGACTGTAGGTATTTCAGTTCCTCTTCATCTTTTACCTAATTTTCAAATTTCATGTGTGAACAATGGTTTGAATAACACGAGATTTGTGACAGTAATGTCAGCTTTTTAGTTAGCATGTTTGTGTTACAACAGAAAATACAAAGGTTTTTTAAAATGTTCACATTATTCAAAATGGGTGCATGCATAAAGTCCACAGTGGACACAACTTCAATGGCTACTCTGGACTTATGTTGGTTGAAGTGCACATTCACAAACACGAGGTGGCTAGGGTAGGTGAAGTACGTTACTCTGACAAGGTATAGTAGAGACTGTGTGGTAAATAGAAGTCAGGCTGTAGTTGGAAAGTTTTGAAGGCTAATGAGAGACAAGGTGTGTAGTTTCAAGTTTGCTGTGTCATCACAAGAGCCAGGGAGTTTGGCAAAATGGCCTTTTATTATTGTGATGAGTTTTAATGGTAGGAATAACTTTATTTTACTTCTTGAGTAGTTTAAGCAGATTTTCATTGTGCAATTTTTAATGTTACTTATTTGACCTTTTCTTCCTTTTTTGTCACTATTTTCTCTTGACACTGATCCCTGTCAAGCTGGAAACTTCCCTGCAGACCTGGATAACACGAGTGACATGTTTTGTCTTTCTCTGCAAACAGAAGTACGACTCCTCACAAGAAATGTCGAACCTGGGCTCCACGGCTAACAAATGTTCGACATCATCACGACAAAGCGAGATTGTCAGTCAAGATCTTAGGATTTCTTTCATTGATGCCAACACTGTTCACTCACGTGGAATCCCATCCCATCTGTGAGTCATCGATCCCTTTCGCGATCGGAGGTCTCTGCGTCTGTACATTGTATACGGAACGCCCCTTCTCAGTGCTGGTGATTACACCTGTTAGAAAAACGAAAACAATAGCATTTTCACTTACAGCATTCCAGGATTCAAAAAGAATAACTTAGTTCGCAATATTTTGTGTTAATAGGTAAACGAGAAGCGGTGAGAAAAATATTTTTTTTTTTTTATTTTATCCGATCGCATTTGTATGTTTAACTTACGTGTTCGGAGTCGGTAAAATAGTTCTTACAGCCTTATAATAGAGTAGCTGTAGTTAGTAGTAAACTAGATAAGCAGTAGCAAAACTACTGGCGGAGAAGTGAACAATATGACGCACACAAAACTTTATTTTATTGAAAAATTGGGGAATATACATAGAAACACACTTATACATAACACATTTATTCATAGTACTTATCAAAGTATAATGCACACTTTCTTGTAGTAAATCGTCCTCAGCTTTCGCAGCTTTATTTTTAATCTTTTTTCTCGCAAGACAACAATTGTCAACTCAAATACACCCCCGAGGCGTCCAATAAACGGCCGAAATTAATATTATACCATTCATCTTATGTCTACTTGTAGAAGAGAATAAGCTCAAAATGTTGCATTTTGCTTTTACGCACTCGTGAATAATTAACCAACTTGCACATAATGGTCTATTTCAGCCACCTGTGAAATAAAATACTATTTTTTTACATGTCGGGTGCAAATAACAAAATAAAATTTCGGATTGCCAGTATTCAAAATAGACTTCGTTTTTTATTTAGACGAACTTTTTCCGTTTGTTATAACCTTGTTAAATGTTTCAATCCGACTGCGCGAAGCAAAGCTGAGGGCCAACTTCTTCGTGATTGTGTATCTGGGATTCTTTGCTACTTGTCTGAATGATTCGATTCATACGGATCTTACGTGACTTAGTCTTACAGTCGTCTTCACCGGTTGAACAACAGGCCAAAGTACCTAAAACCCAAAATGTGGAATACTAGGCACCATTTTCATTCATTCTCTTTCGTTCTCTCTAATAAGTTTGACAAATTTTCTTATGTGAGGTGTGGAAAACTCTTGATATGTTGGTATATATAAGACCGTGAGACCGATCTCCATGAAAGTTGGCACATCTACCCCAAAAGGTTTATGTGCTGTAATTTTGTTGTAACTCTCGCATGCTCTCAGTGGCGAAGTCGCTTGCCTTTCACCACGGAAGTTCCGGGTTCGATTCCCGTAGAATCCCCGTAAAACCTCTGAGTAGTGACAATTCTGGCCGCAGGCGCGCGTACGCGGAGATGCTACTTGGTGATCCTGTTGACTGCGACGAGACGTGACGTGACGGATAAGACATTGAAATATTAATGGAGGATTACTCCGAGAGCGCTCAACGTCCCCCTGGGCTTGGAGACGCGTTGCGTCAATTGACGCAACAAAGTTTTTTTAAAAAAAACTACTAGATGGCGCCGCAGAAAAAAAGCCCTTCATTTTAATTCAATGTCCACTAAAACTGCGCTCCACCTGGGCTTCATCGTTACTGAGCATTCCCGTGTGATACAGAGAGACGGAGAAGGGAGGGACAGGGACAGAGAGTCATAGACGGAGAGAGAAAGAGGGAGATGAAGGACAGAACAACGTCTACCGTGTTCGCTAATCTTATATAAAGTTACTAAAACCAGTATGGGGACAGTAGGCTCCGTTTTGTTGTTTTATTGTTCATAAATGGACTCAGTATGGCACTTTTTACTTCCTGTCTAGTAGTAGAGGGAAATTATGTATTGCTGCGCGGGAAGCCACAAAATAATACTCCACGAGAAAATTAAAGTGACTGTAAAAATATAGTGCTTATTCGAAACGACAACTAGTGGTGCTACAACAGAACATACAATTAAGCATTATTTATAAATTTGCGATTTCCGAAAATTCAGAGTTTATCGAAAATGAGACCTGCGCCACTCTTTTAAGCGTCCGTTTTCTATCCATGGCAAACATTTCGAGCGGTGTTTGAGATTTTTGTTGTTGTAGTAGAATTTGCATTGATTTTACGCCTAAACTACCCGCTTGTTTAAATAACAAAAATGTTGATTTTTTTAAAGATCTGAATTTAAGTTCAACGTGTTTTTCATATGAGACACATAGGAACAAGATTTATCCAAATTTTTGTCACCAGGGTCCAGCAATAAGATTTTTTGTCGAAAATTCGCCATTTTCTGGTATACAATTACAAAACTTCCCCTTTTAATGAGTAAGGGAGATATACTAAAAATGTAGAGTACACAACTATTATTCTGAATTTTCTTTCTTTGGAGCATGTTTGGCAATGTATAATTTGGCCACCTGTTGATAAGTTGGCATCATCTGAGATTCATTGTCAAAGTACTAATGTATTTGAATGCTTGGGTTTAAGCATTTCTTCATTCGAATAAAAATGTAAGTGAAGATTGGAATTAGCCTGTCCTAGAATAAGGTATTTTTGCAATGTTCAGGGAGGTGTTCCAACAATAATTGATTGACGATTGACATAAATAATTCTTTATTTCATGAGTCTCGCTATTTTACTCGCAACAGTGTCGGGGATGTATTGTCCCCATCGTTAAGCAAAAGATGGGAGAGCTCATAGTATGAAAGTATGGTCATGCACAAGCAAGAAGCCATGTTGTACTCGGTCAACACTGGCTGTGTAGTGAATTCACTCTACTAACAATGTTGACTCTGATGATGGGACACAATATATCTCCAAAACTGTTGCTAGAAAAATGACGAGACTCATGAAATAAAGAATTGTTTATGCCAATTGTCTGTAAATTATTTATGGGACTCCTTACTTTCAAATTGCAAAAACAATGTAACTGTGAAGTTAAATATGGTTACGGTTCCACTCGCTTCGTCAAATTTCAACTCGTTAATTGCAGGGAAGTGCATTCAACTCGACTACCACCAATGGTTTTGCATGGCTTTCTTAATGAGAAATACCCACACCGTGGTGGCAGTAAAACGCAACATAGATTGATGGATATGTATTCGATTTGTCTGTCTTTCCAATCATGCTCTGAAGGATAAAAACGAAAACATGTACATTTGATTAAGGATAATTGTATTTTGATCAATACAAGACTTGAAAACATTTAGGCATTTAACATAAAATAGGTTATTGGTGAAGTAGGCATTTATAGGCACTTTAAAATTCACATAAAATACTCCCAATGACTCAAAATGAATATGTAACCCAAAGGATTGCGTTTTTTGTAGAAGGTTAAAAATAGACAAGTATGCAAAAATCCGCAGCTTAGTAATGACACTTCGAAATGCACTACATTCTACCGTCACGGCACGCTCACAATTTTAAACGACCTGTCTTGACATTAAAGCAAAAGCCTTTCACGCTTATTCATTCATCACAAATGATTTCATTCCGTGCTAACCGTGTACGCCGTCCGCCATTGCGTCGAAACTACTTCCTCGCTTGGTATGTACCTTTGTTTACCCCTGTCTATTGAGGGCGTTTACTTGAATTTCATGGAAGCATTTTATTACCCGTTTATTTAAAAAAAAAAAGTAAAAGCAGGAATGTGTATTGCGGACTGACGGCCAATCGGCAACTGCCTACTTACGTGGTAACGTTTACATCCACTTAATTCTCTCGTTTCGTGAAGAATACGTTACTTCGTAATTATTGCAATGTGGACAAACTTGGAAACATGCGCGGTAGGAATGTTAAGGAACACACTTTTGAAGGATTAAGACACATTTGGGAACTTTTATTAACTTCAGTGGGGATTTTTTTTTATCATTGAATTATATTCTTTTGACCGTGTGTCATACAATCCAATTCCCCATTTATTCTATATTGTTCATTCCTCTCTATGGTCGTTTTAATCTGGCCACATATATCACAGGTGTATTTGTGTGGTCATTTGTTCATCATGGTTGATCATCTATGACTGATGTACTGCACTAATTAGCTATTTTCTTCCCTAGTTTGAAAGGGAAAAGACAGATTGGTCTATGAAACGACACAAATCCTGGAGTACTCTCTGCTTTTTATGTAATGACATTTTACATTCTGTTCTATAATGCAGATCTTTCAACAAGCTTTTTGCAATTCACTAAATAGTGAATTTCATCTGCCTCCTATCCACCCACTCTTAATGAGAGGAAGAATGAATTTTATAGTGACCTCTCTGACAAAAGACTGGAAAAAATAACAGACAGTATTTTTAATATGTTTACATCCTAAATTATTACTCTGAGTAGAAAGAATCTCTTCTGGAGGAAGGTAAATCTCTAATTATAGGTGACATCCATCATTTCCCCTTGCAAAGTTATCCAATCAATTTTTTACAGAGCCTGGAAGTTGTATATAGAGCAGAATAACTACTGGGTTATTATTAAGAAAAGAAACTTCCTGTATTGGTGAAAACAAACAAATAAACAAGAAATCAAGATCATCATGACATCTTTGGAAGCATCAGTTCCTGTAAGATCATCAAAGTAATGCTGCTTTGGCCTATATTGCCCTTGGATGGGGGTGACTGCCCCTTGAACTACATTAGATGCTGATAATCAACACGTTATATTTGTGCAAGCGGTAAGGCACTCTACTACTGAGATGGATCACCCAAGGATATCTAACCTTTAGAAAAACCTCTACTCAATAAAGCCTGCTAGGTCTGCTCAGCCTACTATCAAATGAGTTCCAGCAATTACTTAGAAGTGCAGACGATGAATAATTCTGGTCTCACTAAAAATTCACTACAAAAAGTGCCATGTCTATGACAAGCAGTAATTCAGAAACTGCAAATGTTGGCAAGATGATGGATCTGGCTAGCGAAATTTGTAGCTGGTCCACTTTCATTGCTGTCACTTAGTACATTTCATTACAATCAGAACCAAACTCAATCTTACCTTTCCTAGTTTGCTTTGTTTCACTCATTATTAAAATAGGAAATTGATTTCCTTCTTGACCTGGAAACTAACTAATGTGATAAACTGAACTAGATTTTGTGGACCTTATCAGTTCGAACTCTAAATCTCAGTGCAATATTGGGATGAAGTATAAGAACATGGACAATTCCTGAAAGGCCTTGCCCATCCTCTAAAATGTGTAGGATTAAACTTATTTATTCCACGATAAATGGGCTTCAATATAACATGTGTAAATTAGTGTGATAATAATTAAAATATTTTGAAAATATAATACTTTAAAAATTTCTTCGTAGTTGAGATTAAAACTCACTAATTGCAATATTAGTACGTAGAGTAGTGTAGTATAGTAGTTATTGAAATATTGTTTAGATGCTTTTTGATGTTTTATTTTTAATATATATATA
>BOPP01000004.1:302084-330091 GCA_017312745.1 Gryllus bimaculatus | reverse complement strand
TAGAAAATTAAGAATAAATATTATTTAAAGTTGTTTTTATCAATGTATTTTTGGCTGAGGTGTTGGCCATCTTATCCCGCAACATTTTTATGATCACCAAACATTACATATTGGGCTCACTGTGTCTCACATTAGAACGAATGTGGCCAAGTTTACGTTAAAACCATAGAAGTGGACACTTTTAAAAAGCCATAGATCCGCAATTTTGTTCCAAATTCTTGTAATTTAGATAAGATTGAAATTTGAAATCTCTAAGAAATTTGCTTCGCACAGTATTTTATTGCAATAGACTAAAATTGCGCCGCGTGTTTTCACTATTAACGACCCACTGTTTTGTGATTTCTGTATTCACTGTAATAATAATAATAATAATAATAATAATAATAATAATAATAATAATAATAATTCCGTGGAAGTTGCTGGTCTCCTTTCGGACGCGTCCCCAGGTGGCGTATCGGGAAATGCTTACCGGCCACGCCGGAGGGTAGGTGGGAAATAAAATACCACTCGTGGACCAAATCCAGACGCGTTAAAACGCTAGGAGAAGGTGACCCCGAAAAGAAACCCACGATGGAAGGTCAACTGTTACGGTGCAGGGGATTGTAGCCCCAGTACCGGCAGCTGGGGGTGGGCAAGCAGGACCCGGAGGTCGTCAACCAGCGACTGCAATCTCAGAGACGTGGACCGCTTGGCGTCTCTGGAATACTATACTGCGACAACCAAAAGCCTAGAGCATGTAGATTTTAACCCCTTTTCTGGGAGGTCGAAGCTGCGGAGATCGCCTCCAAGTACCCCAACCACTCCAGGGAAACCACCGACTAGCGGGAGCGAAATCCAAGTACAACTGCGGAACGAGATGGCACGGCGAGGGAGAGACTAGGACCTGAGACAGGAAAAGGACCCGCAGTAGAAATGACTTCGAATGGTTTGATGAATAAATGGAAGACCATACAACAACTCGAAGATCAGCAGACAACTATCATTGATAACCTAAACGAAAACCTCAAGACGATGGAGGCGTGTATTCTTAAACATAACCCGGTAAGCGTTAAGGAAGCTATGTCTAAAGCCCGTTCTAACATCGAAGCGTTAAGATACAGATGGCAGGATGTCGTAGAAGAGAAGACAGTTCCAAAAGGCTATACAAAACGGGAAGAGGTCTCTAGCATAGAAAAAAAGGCAGTACCCACAATGGGTTCAAAGGAAAAAAAGAGAGGCACCCAGCCCACCAGAAGAAGTCGTTAGAAGAGGGAAGAAAGAAAAACAGAAGGCTGTGGCAGAGTCAACAGATGTCAGCTGTGACGCCTCAGAACAGCAGGAAGTGGGGGTGGAGGGAGATGAAGGATGGCTGAAGCCACCGGAGCGAAAGAAGAAAGAGGCAAGAGATAAAATAGAAAAGAGAAAGTGAAAGCCGTTCAAAACAGGCCAAGAAATAAAACCCTGAACCAGGCCATCAAAATCACTACCAAAGAGGGAAAGACATATACTGATATCCTCACAGAGATGAAAAGAGCAGTCGATACAAAAGACCACAACACAATCGTTAAGAAAATAAGAACTCAGAAACAGGATTTACTAATTGTCCTGTGTAAAGAAGGGAACACATCATTTAAGAATGCACTTTTAAAGACAGTCGGGAAGAGTGCAATACACAAACAGCGACAGTCTTGCTACCTACAGACCTAGCCTCAGAACTACTGAAGAACGACAAGTGTAAACTAATGATAGGACGGGACAACTGCCAGATGCGCGAGAAGCAACAAGTAACAAGATGTTTCAAATGTCTAGATTTTGCACACATATCCACCAACTGCCCGGGCCCTGACCGTAGAAATACATGCTACAAGTGCGGAGAAACAGGGCATCAGATAAAAGATTGCAGCAAATCTAAATGATGGCCACATGCTAGGAAGCAGAAAATTCACCTCATTCAACGCCGAAATAAACAAGCAAAGTAAGCGACAAAATACGGTTCCTACAAGTGAACCTAGGAAGGAGCAAAATCGCACAGAATCTGCTTGTACAAGTTGCAACTGAAAGAAACGTGGACTTGTTGATTGTTAGCGAACAACCGGCAACCGACAAAAACACGTGGTACATGTGGTATCAGGATGCTACTTTAAGAGCCGGCATAATAATACATAATTAGACGCTGAATATCAGGAACCACAAGAGAACGAAATACGGGTTTGTATGGCTGGAAGTGGGTAATATGAGAATTTATAGCTGCTATTTTACACCGAATATACGCTAGAAAATTTTCAGAAAGATATCGATGAACTGGAGGCTAGCTTGAAAACGTCTAAGCGCGAGGTATTAGTGGCAGGCGATTTCAATGGTAAGTCGTCCGAATGGGGAGAGACGCGCTCCCATAGAAGAGGAACTCTCATGTGAATGCATTGCAAGAAATGATCTGATCTTAAATAGTGGGAATGTGTACACCTTTCAACGTGGAGCCGCATCATCTATTTTGGATTTGACAATAAGCTCCACGAAGCTAGATAAAGGCATCACTGATTGGTCAGTGCTCGACGAAGAATTCCTGAGTGACTATCGGTACATAGGATATTCGACTCCATTAACGGAGGGGCTGCAACATTCCAAAACGCGATATAAAGGAAGACCACCTTGGAATCCCAAAAAACTGAATGAAGACAAAGCAAAACGCTCCTTGAAAGAATCCAGATTGTTGGTGAACATGGGTTGGACGAAAGAGGCGGAAACGCTTGAGGATATGGTCAAAGCAACGGAGGAAATAGTAGCAGCTTGCGACGCATCCATGCCTAGACGTATATGTCCGAGGAGGAAACAGAAAATGTATTGGTGGACACCAGAAATAGCTGAACTACGAAGGAACTGTAACAAGGCAAGAAGAATAGCGCCAAGGGCCTAGACGAATCTGCACCTCAGGGAACAGTATAAAGAACTGTCCAAACGGCTTAAGAAAAAAATAAAAGGTAGTAAAGGCAGATGCTGGAAAAAGCTCTTTGAACAGATAGATAACGGCCCATGGGGCATTGCTTATAAAATAGTAAATAAGAAATTCAGGATGGACTGGAAGATACCTGGATTGAATGACCCACGATGGACGAGGTAAGCTATCAGGGACCTCTTTCCCACTAGAGATCCTTGGACGAGACAAAGACAGAGCGACTTCGCGGTTGACGCAGCAGATTACTTCACGATAGACGAACTGAGGAGAGCGGCGAAAAGCATGGAAACTGGGAAGGCCCCAGGTTTCGATGGAATTCCCTGTGAAATACTACAAATAGTGGCACTGGAGTATCCGGAATGCCTTTTGGCAATCTATAACCGCTGCCTTGAGAATGAGATATACAAGACGTGGAAGAGACAAAACTGATACTCTCCGAAAGGGCATCAAGCCGGTAGATCAGACATCATACAGACCACTGTCTCCTTGACACCATGGGCAAGCTGCTTGAGGGTTTAATACTCTCTAGGCTTGAGGGACTCATATGCTTTTCTCACAGACAATATGGATTCCGGAAAGGCCGCTCGACGGATGCCATCCTAGAAGTAATCGATAAAGGAGTCGGCAAGAAGAAGGGATTCTGCGTGCTCGTGGCAATTGACATTAGAAACGCCTTCAACTCCGCCAGGTGGAAGGACATTAGGTAAGTGTTAGTTAACAAGATGATTCCGGAATATCTCAAGGCTTATTGAAGACTACCTCCATGAAAGGACGAAAACTTATGTGGACAGTATCAGGATAGAAGAGAATGTGACGTGCGGTTTTCCCCAAGGGTCCAGACTCGGGCCATTTTTATGGAATGCCCTGTATAATGACATTCTAAGCATTGACCTGCCTAAAGATACGCAGCTCATAGACTGTGCTGACGATACTAATAAGCCACAACGTTGACATTGAACTCCTCGAATTGAGAGTAAACGAAGCGCTGTTTAGGGTTAAAAGATGGTTAGATAGACGACAGCTACAGATAGCAGTGCAAAAAACCGAAGTTGTCTTAATCACCGACCGGAGGGCCTTTCACTACCGAGATCTCCGATTGGGAGGAGAGAGTATCAACTGGAAGCGCCAGATAAGATATTTAGGAGTCGAAATAGACCATAGACTCAGCTTCGGGCCCCACATAAATGTGATGGCAGAGAAGGCAGCGAGGTCAGGAGCTAACATCGCAAGACTGCTACCGAACGTCAGTGGACCGAGAGAAGCCGAGAAAAGAATTATATCTGGCATAGTTCACTCACAGTTGTATGCTGCTCCAGTCTGGGCGGGTGCGCTGGAAAAGCTGTCTATCAGACACAAGTACGCCTAAGTACAAAGACGAATGGCCTTGAGGGTGACGTGTGCCTACCGCACAGTGTCTACTTGCGCAGTGCTGGTGTTGGCCAGTACACCACCTATCGACTTAATAGCCACGGAAAGAAAGAAGACGTACCTCGCCTTAAAGGAAGAACAAGCAGACAGTCATCTCCCTCCCAAGCAAATTGAGAGTGTTAAAGCTGAAGCAAGGAAGTTGCTCCTTGAAGAATGGCAAGGAAGGTGGATTGGGGATGTGAAAGGCAGATGGACTCATCGGTTGATTACAAACATCGAAAGATGGGTTCGCCGAAGTTTTGGGGAGGTGGGTTATTACCTGTCCCAGGCTCTTATGGGACATAGGGGATTTAATAAATACCTCTACGATTTCAGGATCGTAGAGTGGCCCACATGTAGTCTCTGTCACGCAGACATGCGCAGTCACGCAGATGCGCTGTCACGCACACGCGATGATGCGGAACACACACTATTTCAGTGCAAGGCATGGGACGCGGAACGAGAGGTTTGTAATGCCAACCTCCAACAAGTTATAAATCCATATAACATGGTCGACATGATGCTGAGCTCGCAGGAGAAATGGATAACCATAGAGAACTTCATAGTTAGTATTATGAAGAAAGAATTAAGACAGAGGAAGAAGAGCATCTACCAGCCAATCTCCTGCGTGAAGTAATGTCTAACGACGGTTTCCGCGTGGGAGAGAATACAGTTTAAGAGACGGAGGTTAGGTTTTTAGTCGGTAACCTAGTTCCGACTATCCACATCACCAGCTTCACTGGTAGCCATAAAAGATTTTCCTCCTCCTTAAATAATAATAATAATAATAATAATAATAATAATAGTTTGCATTGAACATATTTGTAGAGAAATCAAACTGGTTTTGATTTTACTAGACTTTAAAATGTACTATATGACATTTGAAGCCCATGACCTATTTTTTCCTCTTTTATAAAAAAATCAGATACTGCAGTGAGGTACAATTGTGGGTCTTTAATAGTGATGGCGCACAGCGCAATTTTAGACAATTGCAGAGAAATACTTGAATTGTGTGCAGCAAATTTCTTAGAGTTTTCAAGCTTTAATTGTATCTAAAGTATTTTGGGTCAAAATTTACGGAGATATGACCATTTGAAAAGGCTCGAGTTCTACGATTTTGACGTAAAATTGGCCATATTCGATCCAATTGCTTAGGTAGTGGGACACTGAAATAAGTAGTGTGGATCATAAAATTATTGCGGGGTAACGTGGGCATCGCCTCAGTCAAAAGTATGTTGTTAAAAATAACTTTAAATAATATTTGTTCGTGATTTTCTAAACAGTGATGAAGAAAGCCTAAAAAGGTGTTTTTGGGATTTGTGGAACCCCTATACCCATTTTAAAAATGGTTATATTGGTACCAATATTGTTTTTGCAAGGAAAACTAACTGTTTGCCATTGCTAGCTAAGCCATTGACATCTATCTATCTATATACCCATCTATATATCTATATTCAGAAAAAATAAGAGTTTGCTTGAGTTTGACATTTTAATTTCATGTCCTGTTTTCTTTAAAAATTCATATCCTAAAATGATTTTCCAATTAAATATATTCTGTTTATGAAATAACACTTTTTCTTTCTAGTGTGAGAGAAAAAAATGATATTGAAGGTTTTCTAAAAAACATTATTGGTTACATGGAAGGAAAGTTTGGCTTTATGACTTTTTCTTGATGCCAACTTATTGGTTTTATCCTGTCAAGTTATTTACCTTGAATGAGTTCAGATACATTTGAAAACATTCACTCCCTCTGCTTATTGGTACTCCCACTTTTCCATTCTTTTACCACCTCTATCCTGCCTTTTTCAATCATCTTCTTTATCCTGCCCTTTTCAATCATCTTCTTGAAAATTAATACCCGTTATGTTGCATGTTGTTTAACTTTATTTTCAAGAATAAAATATGTATTGTTCCAACAGATCCAGTAATTGTGATTTAAGGACCACCTTGTGGATAATAATAATAATAATAATAATGAAACTGAAACTAGGTCATGTCATATTACTGCCGTCATGCACTTCTTTAGGACTTCGCTGCATACACTAGTGGTGCTAAACATCATATAATTTCTACCCTGTAATTTCACGCAAAATTACGCGGAAAATTGTATTGACCTTATTTCAAAATCTATCTCTTAGGAACAGATTTCATTAAGGGAAAATATCTCTATCTTTAATATTGTAGTTGTGGGAAAACTCCGAAAAAAATGTTGAACGTTTGCAATTTTCGAAAAATCAAGATTTTCAACGAACATGAGACCTGCACCATTCTCTTAAACGTGCTTTACATTATCCAACAACAAAATGTAATCAATTACTATTCAGCCTTTTTTTTAGTTTGAAAAATGTCTCAGAGGCTTCATGTGTACCCTCCAAAATCAAAATTTCAGTTCAATTCCTCAATCAAATCCTAGGGCCCCTGGCATCAGCCAGATCGATAGGGGAATCTCAATCTTGGAGAAAATCGGCCGAACGGTTTAGCCCCTAGCGATGTTCACAGACAGACGGACAGATACGTTTTGCCGTTATTCGATTTTTCGATATGCAAGACCCACAAAACATGGATTCTGGCTACACCGCGTGAAAGAAGATTTTTTCTAAATTTAGCAACTGGGTTTATCCACTTTTGTGTTACCAGGGCCCTGTAATAAGAGTTTTTCTGCCGAAAATTCGGCGTTTTTTCGCGCAGCCTTATATTACTTTCTCTACTCTGTAGGGAGAAAGTAAACAAAATTTTTCAATAAAAATGTAGGCAGTTCTATATATAACGCGTGCACGTGAAAGGATACTGAAATACTATTACCGCCAACACCTACATCCTCCAGAAGTGAAATATGTCTCCAGTATGCCTTTGTTTTTGGGTAACGTTATGTTAAGTGAAAACATGACAAACGAACTGAAGTAAAAAAAAAAAAGGTATGCGTGCGAGACAAATTTTTAGGAAAGCATTTTCGGTGGCCGATATATTTGCCAACTAATTAAGAATGCTGGCTTTAGTAAAACAAAACTGGTGTAGAACTTTCACCTTGTGACTCATTCGGGAATGTTATCAGCAATTTCCTAGGCAATGATAAGGATGTTCGATTCGAACATTTTGATAAAATGATCGAAACATTCAATACTCGGATATTATGAGTACTTGAAAGCGTAGGCTTCCGCAGCCGGAATCAAGTGATACTCGACTGTCGGGAGCCGCCAACGTTCTAGCCGTCATAGTGCGGATTGACCCAGGGCGAAATGCGCGAAGGTCGAACTCATTTGTGTAGTGTCATGGAAAGTGCAATGCACATTCACGCCACTGCGGTGAAATCATTCCTACCCTTACGGGTGTCTATG
The DNA here is from genome assembly GCA_017312745.1 of Gryllus bimaculatus. Classification (NCBI taxonomy): domain Eukaryota; kingdom Metazoa; phylum Arthropoda; class Insecta; order Orthoptera; family Gryllidae; genus Gryllus; species Gryllus bimaculatus. The sequence goes on along the minus strand of BOPP01000004.1, from coordinate 322,417 downwards.
GCCTATCCTGTAACATAAAAGAAAAATCGGTCAGTATGATATTGCGCGACCATAGTGTGTTCAAAAATGTGCGAAGGTTGATTGCGCACGGGTTTATAAAAGATAAGGGGCCCGTCCACACAGCTGCCGATTGGTCAGCCAATGCGATGAAGAGATCGGGGGAGGGAGGTGCATATAAGCAAAGTGTCAATCATTGTACACCAATCCACTGGCTACCGAGTGAGCACAAAACCGCGCAAAATTTGATGGTGTATGTATGTTAATGAGGCGATCAATTTGCAGTTTTCGTTTAAAAACCGCACGTAATGGGCCCATAAACGCTCTCTTATAAAACTAAGTCCAAGATTTAGGTTTATTCGTATTCTGAAATGGATTTTGTTGCACGTATTCTAAATTAAATGGCAAACTGAAATCGAAACTTCCAAAGCCAGTTTGTATTCAGATAAATTTAAATTTTGTTTCTAATATTATAGAATCAGTATCAATGCTCATGTTTAATTTTAATGGAAATATGTAGGCATGTAGGAGGGTAAAAAATATACTCTTATAACTTTTTGTCAATGAATGTGTGAAATTTCAAATAAGCGTTTGCGCCTGTTTAGTAAGCAACTCTCATGTAGTGCACTGTACACCATGTACTGCCCTAAATAAGACCGCTCTAATTTGTTTATTTTATTTATTTATCGTCAAAAACAGTTGTTGCTTTGGAATTAAGTTTAGAATAGTTAATTTCTAAAAGCTGTGTAAAGAATACTTTAAAATAGATCTTACTGATCTGTGTTTTAGGTAAAGGCTGATTTGTGCATCACATCCAATTTCACTGTCTCAAGTTTCTCAGAATTGGTTCTGTTTCTGAAAGAACGCCTTAGCTGTTAACGTGTTATCAAGTCGAATTCCCAGAACATCATTATAGCGGGCACTCAAAGATATAAATGGAAACAATGTCATCTGCAACTCATCAAAATGTTAAATGAAGATAACCCTTATCCCCTCCTGCAGTTTGCTGAAAAGTAGCGCAATAACTTACGAGATGACTCATAATTGGAACAGAGTTTAGTGTGGAGTAATGAAGACAGGGTTCATCTGTCCAGTAGCATAAACAGACATAATTATATTTACTGGTGTCATTCGAATTCAGATGCGGTAGTCGAATACGGAATATATGGAAAAGTGGAAAATATGGAAAAATCCCAGCGTCATGGTCTGGGAGGTGATACTTATGAAGGTGTCATTGGGCCTTATTTTATAAAGATGGCGTCAGTGGTGAAAAATATCAGTCCATTGGGAACGCATGAACCTATTCTGAAGACTCTTCGATAGGCAAAAGGATGGAGTTCTGCTAATTATGCAACAATACTATGGAGTGATATTGTTGTGAAAATAGTATTTCGTAATGAAAAGAAAAAAAATCACCAGAGACTACTTACTGTCATAGGAACGCTAATGAAATCAGATAATGCCTTTAGCATATTCAAAGCATATATTGAATTGGAGCCTTATTTTACGTGGCGAGACTCGAGCCATCAGGCCCGCTCTTCCATCTGACCACGCAAATTTCGTTACGCTCCTTTCACCAACTAGCAGAGAAAGGAGGTATTTCTTGGGCGAGAAACTGGCGATTTGAATTTAGCTCAGAGGCGTCATTTAGGTTTGAGGATCTTTTACATGCAAGTAAATCTACTAACATGGGACAGCCGGCTTTACTTCCCCTCCGAAGGAAGGCGTACGAAGGATTTTTTTGTCCTCAAAAATCCACGGCTTCGATCAGGTTCGAACCCGCCAACTTGGGTACAACAGTCTTAGTTGTACCCTTCAACTTTTTAATACAACAATAAATTTATACCAAAGAATATCCTGAACCAATTGATTCAAAACGTTGGTGATATGTTATTTTAATTTTTATATAAAATGTATTTTTATGTGATTAATTGGCCCCGGTGTTTTTATAATCAAAGACATTGTTTCGATAAATTGTATAATGTAACTGCTAATAATTAGTTGAACAATTGTTGTTTTTAAAGTAACTAGTGATGCTAAAACAGCATATACTTTCTCGCATTTAGTAATGCTTATGTAATACTATTTAAAACCGCAGTTTCTCTCCGAATCAACACATCTCTTAATGTACAAGGCAATGTACCTAACTTTCCAGACATGAAAGTAATTGCGTCATCCTTCAATGTGAAATGTTTCTGAAAATTCTAAGAAAATATATTAGTGCTCAACAAGTTAAAAAAGATCGTATTTAATTTATATTTGTTTGTTTCTTTTAATATCGGATGACTCGATCACCCACGACTCAGTACGTTATTCTCTGTTCAGTAATGTGAGCGACTTTTTTTATCCATTGATGTCAAACCGCATTGGGAGGGGAGGGGCATGGTCAATCATTAACACGTACAAATGGTTCACATTTATTTCACAAATATTGGCTAAATTATCCTTGAGCCGTTATTGTGTTACGCTTGCCATTGCGTCAACTGGATAATGTTTGCTTGTTATCAGTGCATTCATGTAAGTACGAAACAAGAAAATACAATAAAACCTTCCTTTAAAAAATATTATTTACATGCAAAATTCTATGATTAAAAAGTTGTCTATTGCGAGTTTAAGTGAAGGCGCGATGAAAGTGAACAATGCGAGCTCTTCGAGATTCTGTATTTGTGGCCGCCCTTTACAGAAGTTCTTTTGTAAATAGGCATGTTACGTTAATTTTTAACAACGTTCTATTGATAGCGAAGTACTGGCGTTGACCGTGGAGGGGAGTAATTCTCCTTTAAACGTAGTCACTAATCGTCAGCCGTAGTCAGTCATTCCCATTTGTCCCTTCGGCAAGGGGCTCGGCGCCGTTATATCGTCGGGGTTTCAGACGGTCACCCATCCAGGAATCCGCGATGTCAAATCCTCAAATCGTATGACATCTCGGAGCGTATACTTGGGTTTTTATAGCGTGGCATGTCAGGGGCTGTCTTCACGATGGAATGTATCATGGCATTTCGCGTCTTTCTGGGTCGTGCCGCTAGATGTCCCGTGATCGTGACCGTATCAAACAGTGTGATGTGTCGGTAGAAACTTATTGCCGGGTTCTGGTAACGAAAAACTGAATAAATCTTGTTCTTATGTGTAGTGAATAATTTCCTCTAACACGTGGTGTAGCCAGAATCCCTGTTTTGAGGGACCTTGATATCGAAACTTCGATTGACGGCAAAACGTTTGTGCCAGTCTGTGGTCAACGCTAGCGCCCAAACCGTTTAGCCAATCTTCTCAAAAATTGATAATCTCCTCTCGATCTGAAGTCGAGGCTTTGGGAGTTTCAAGTGAATATTTTGATATTTGAGGGTACTTTACATGACTTCTCAAAAATATTTTCAAAATTTTCCCAAAAATTGTTTCAATTCTTTTTATCAAACATTGACCTCGGATAGCGTAAAGGACGCTTAAGAGAATGGTGCAAGTCTCATTTCGTTGAAATCACAGTTTTTGAAAATTGCAAAAGCGCAATTTTTTGGGAATTTTCCTTCAACTATAATATTAAAGATAGGGATTTTTTTCTTAATAAAAAATCTATTCCTTACAGGCGGAACTTTAAATAAGTTCGAGTTCAAGTTTTCGAAAATGTGTCGTTTCCGTGTAATTTTGCACGAAATATAGGCATTTTTTCTCAAAATTTTTGTATGTTCAAATATTTGTATGTTCAATTATGAAATATCCTCATACACCCTGTCTACGTTACACTCCTCTTCAGTTGTAGGCCAGTGGAGGTTGTAGTAAAAGTCTTCGTCCTGTAGAGTACTTGTCCAATTTCTTCATGACATTGCTTTTCTTGATATTGATGGAAAACTTTCCAATAGTCATGCAAGCACTGTAGGGAGATCCGAAACACTACTATATTTAGTCCGATTGCAGTCACTAGACAGTGAGGTGGTGTGTTTTTATGTTCAGTTTAATAATAGATCGAAATAACCAGTTTAAGACTGGTTGGAAAAAACATAAAACCCTAAAAATTAACTTTTTCAACTCCAGAAAACATAATTGAAAAGGTGTTTGTAAGTAGGAAAACCAAAAAGCCAAAATTGTAAATAAATGTTGGAAAAAATATTATTTTAGTGCACAATTTGTGAAATTTGCCCGTTTAATATTCAGAAATATGTTTAATATTTACTTCTTGGTGATTTCTTCTACAAACAAGTTATATGTTAATACATTTTTATAAATATAATGAAGCTATATAATTTACTACTTTCAGGACGGAAATATCAATATAACAAGGGTCATAAAATGGACAACTCTGCATAAATTGGAAAACGCTTTAAACGGCATAATTTTTTGCCCCGATCGATTCCGGTTTAAACAGATTTTACTGTAATAAAATTCTTTATATGTGGATACTGTAAACGGAATCTTGCCCCCTTTTTTTATTCCACTTCCAGAAGTTTCATCTGGGTTTACAATCCCTTTGTGAAACTGAGTCCACAAAGTATTAAAACTTTAGATCATTTCGCTTGTTACTTGGTGAACAGTGAAGCGTTCTGTTTTACTTGATTTACGAATTATTTTAGCATACTGATTTGGTGTGAAAACTCGTTTATCTCCTCTTCGATCAAGACGTTTAATACACCCAAAAATCACGGTCACTGGGTAAAAATGAATGTCTCCAAACTGGGAAGTAGTGACGAACAGTTATGACAGTTCCTCTATCACAAATATTCATTAGGAATCCCACAATAGAATTATTTTTGTTTTGCCCTGAAGGGCCATTACTGGAGAGAAACAGATGCTTAGTTCCACTAGGAACTTCGGTTTTCAAATCGTGCAATAACTTCGAGTAAACCTCCTCTGGGGATTTATTGTCCTCGCCTTTGTGACGCACGCACGCACGCGCGCGCGCGCGCGCGCGCGCACACACACACACGCACACACACACACGCGCACACACACACACAATGCATTCTTGCCTTGTTGGTCTTCATGTCATGAATACATCAGCAGGATTGCCACAAGACGAAATTTACTGCAGAAAGACGTCCAGTCATTTCACTTGACGCGTTTCTGTACTACACAGAAAATTTAAAATTAAATATATCCCTTTGGGAGGCTTCATAGTTGAATTTCTGCATTAAACGGTGTGCTTACAGTTGGACATTCAGAATATTCATATCCCATTTCGATAAAAATGTCAGTTGAGGGATTTCTGAAGTAATTCAATTATGGCGATCATCAGTCATGTGATGCATTCCTTGGTTAAGACAAAGTTGTTAGCCTTCAATCAATTAGGGGGTGATATTATTATTATTATTATTATTATTATTATTATTATTATTATTATTATTATTATTATTATTTTGTATGGTGATAATGAGGGGTGATATGACTAGGATGGTGGTGTTAGGTGGCGTAGTGGGAGGTGTTCGAAGGCTTTTTGGAACCATCCCAGCATTCGCCTTGTGATCGAGGGAAACCACGAAAATCCCGGTCAGAATAGCCGGCTCGAGGATCGAACCCGGACCTCCAGATTGCGAATCCAACGCGCTTTGCACTGAGCCCCTTCGCTCGGTTGACGCCTGTTTTTATTTTGATTTTCCCTGAAACTGTCTAAAACATGTCATTTTGAAGAATTATTTTAATGTCATTCATTTTTAAAATGCGTTGTACCGAAACGCGAATATTCATTGATCGCCAATCTCTTACACAACACACCGAACATACGCAGCTCTGCACGTCAATGCAAAGAGAATGTTTCAGGCTCGTCCCCGATCAGCACGCATTTCTTATAGGCAATTGCGCCCTTTCCCTGTGCAGCTGCGCAGTTGACATGTTGGGGCTTATAGACGCGGCGTGTCGTCTATGCAATCCAGGCGAGGAAAGCTACAGGTCAAGCAGTCTTCAGTTGGAGAAGGCAAATCTTACAAAATAGGCCCAATCTTGATTATATACTGTGCTGTTTAATTACGAAAGTGAGTGAAATTATATGCTCGCAGTCACTCTCCTAAATGTAAAATCACTTGACTCTCCCGATTAATAAAAATTAATCCTTTTGTGACCAGTTTTAGAAGTCAGAAACATAACTTTTCATGTCTAATGATTTTTAAATGTCCAATTTAATAATTTTGCAATGTATTTTAAAGTGCCCAAAGCTTCACTTTACATATCTAATAGTGCCTTATTTCATAATTTTCTTATCGATTTTAGGTTTCTAAATCACCACTTTTTGTGCCTAAAATTTCGAGGTTTAGTAATAAGGGACGGTAAAAAATATCGTGGTAGTCCCATTTTCGGCTATTGTTCAGTTTTACCATTTTCAGAAATGCCACAAAGTGAACATTTCAAAAACACAGAATTTGAGAAACTATTTTTCTAAAGGACGCTTAAGAGAATTATGCAGGTGTCATGTTCGTTACAATCTCTAATTTTTCGAAAATTGCAAAAGTACAACTTTTTGGGGGCGTCTTCCTACATTATAATATTCAAGATAGATTTTTTCTTTAAAGAAATGTATTTATTGAAGACATTTTTAAATAAGGTCATGTACACTTTTTCGAAAATATGAGTATTTTCGCGTAATTTGCGCCAAATATAGGCAATTTTTAATTTTGTTAAACTTTTGTTTTCTCTAAAACGGCGCCAATTTTTTTAAAAACATTTTCTCGTACGTATGAAGGGAAATTAAAAAATATAGCGTTAGTCCCGTTTTTGGCGATCTCCCCGCATTTACGAAAATTGCTAAAAGTTAACTTTTCAAAACTACAAAAATGAAGAAAGAAATTTTTGCCTTGGAAAAAGTCTGTTGCAAAACATATACTTATTTTTAAAAAAATCAAGTTTTTAGAAACAATTTTCACTTAATTTGAACTTGAAATTAATGCATTTATTAAAATTTTAAAACAATTCTCAAAAACTGCTCCACATTTTTTCCATGCATAAAAGAAAGGACACTGAAAAAAAATGACATAGGTCTCATTGCAGGGTACTTGTGATTATTTTAAAAAAAAATATTAGTTCAGAAAGAAAGGAAGCTCATAAAAGTTTGTCTTGGAACTTATGAAATCTATGTGCAGCCCTGTCCATAAGCACTTTTCGTTAGTGTCTTTGAAGTAAATATTAATGCGGAGAGAAAGGTAGAATTATTTTAACACATATTATGTAATTATGATGATGATTCTGGTATAAAAAAATTACAGGTGTGGACCACAAGAGTTTTCACTCATAAATTTTGTTGAAATCTTGGACAAAAAATATCCTCTCTTGATTTTTATTGATTGCTATTGTATAGTTCTTTACTGTACATAGGAAAACACCTCTGCCAAAGGGGACTGAAATATTGGTAGATTTCCAGTAATAATTGACATCAGCTGTTAGAACACTATAGATAAATATAGGTAGAGGACAAAGTAATTTCAATTGATTTTGCCTACATTAAACTTTTCTCTATTGTTTCAGGCAATCAACCATATTGTCCCGAACATTCCAATGTTGTTTACTAAATGGAGGTGTGTTTTGGTTGAGTATATTATTATTTGATTATGGCTTGATGCCAGCTCTGAAGAGAACTCTAATAATTTTGTTTGGAGACTCACCATCAACAAGTCGCTCAGTATGGGCGTGGATGAAACCTTTCCTTTCCTGGACATTTGGAGCCTTTTGGGTATTGCCTCTGTTTCTATTGAGTAAGATTGTCAACAGTTTATGGTTTCAGGTAAGAAGTCTGTAAATATTTTAAATACTTTTAAATTTAAACTTGTCATGTTATTATTTATGATGTGTAAAGTTGTACCAGTTTTTGCACAGAGAGAAAGCAGAAGTGTTTTGGAATATGAAACATGCATATAGTTATTACTGTTGACATTTTCTTAATGAAGATCTTCTACAGGACATAGCTGATTCAGCTTATCGCTACAGTCGTGGGCGACCTAAGATGCTTTCAAGCCTCAGCAAGTTAGTTGCAGATTCTTTATTCAGTGTCCTAGTGCAAGCATTATTTCTTGTACAGGTATGTGTTACGATTTAAAAAATTCTTGATTATGTTTTATGAAAACTAATTGAATGTTATTAAAAAATTCCATTCACTATCAAATAAAAATATTTCATTTCCTATTGATCATCTTCATCTTCCTAAAAGTCATCTTCCTATTTCTAAAAGTAATTTTTAAACTTTTTTCATGAATATTCAAAAGTGTTGGTTTCTGAGAGAAAACATTTTAGGAAATTTGATATAAACATGGGATAGATTGTTTTTATGTTGAATTGAGTTGAATATGCCTTATTTTATGTGGCGAGACTCGGGCCATCAAGCCCGCTCTTCCGTCTGACCATGCAAATTTCGCTACGCTCCTTTCATCAACTATCAGAGAAAGGTGGTATTTCTTGAGCGAGAAACAGGCGATTTTGAATTTAGCTCAGAGGCGTCATTTAGGCTTGAGGATTTTTTACATGCAAGTAAATCTACTAACATGGGACAGCCAGCTTTACTTCCCCTCCGATGGAAGGCGTACGAAGGATTTGTTTTTTGTTTTCTATTTTTAAAACAAGCATTATTTCGGAAATAGTGCAACTCAAAAAACTATTTCCACTTACTTTATAAGTGGTGTATTTTAATTGAGATCAACTACATAGATATTATTACAGTAAAACCCTCTTTTACACTTTTCAAGGGTCTGAGAAAAATAGTGTAATTCATGGGAATGTGTAAATAGGGGGAAATTACTGTTCCATATCTTAAGATTAGATGAAGATTTAATGAAAAATCATTGGACTTCTGCAGCCTTCCACTTCAAAATATACTAATTCTAGAATTTTCTAATTTTTCTCTAGAATACAAGGATTCTGTTATTAAACCATTTTATGATCAAATGAACACTAGACCTTTTTTAACAATTGTAGAGTAAAAATGAATGCATTACTGTATCTAGGAAGAAAGTACTAAAATTAGTGGGAAATATCAAGTAAACATGTTTGCGAGAGAGAAGGAAATAGCATACAAATTGCACCTACCATCTACAAGATAATACACTGTATGTGATAATCTTTGAAGACAAACAAACAATTTTTCTATAAAGAAAAGAAAAAATGTAGGCAGACACCACCAGTTGTTGCAGAATTGCTCAGCATTATTACTAACCAAGATATTAGCAAAATTAGGAGGGAAGTGTGAAATTGTATAGTCATACTATGAGAGATGCATAAGCAATACAAGAAAAATGTCTAAAATGCATGCAGCACATACCTAATTTTCTCCTTATTTCAAAACATAGAATTTAATGTGATAACATCTGGCCCACAATGTTGAGTTATTCTGACTTTCCCTGCACACACACAGTCAAGCCTTTCTAGGGCCTGGTGCAAACAAACATAAAAGATCATTAGCTATCTTATCCTTTGTATTTTTACAGTCAAAGTGAGAGGGCGAGTGCAAAAGGGAGGAAATTGTAATTTGGAAAGTGTTAAAGTATGGACAATTTGTTGTAAGTGGAGGGAAAACATAAATTCCAGGAATCTACAAGCTAAGCTTTTACTATTTAGTAAAAGTTACATAATCTGTATTAATTACTGAGTCACTAATTAATGAAGTCAACATTTCAAATTGCTGAATTGCAAATCAATTCATGTGTCATTCAATCATTCATGTGTCAATTCATGTGACATTCATGTATGTCAATGTCGTGTAAGTCAAAAAGGGGTCACCCATAAATTACATAACGCAAATTTGGAGTGTTTTGAGAATCCCCTGTAAAACACCTATAAGGTACACTTGAACCTCCCATAAATAATTATGTTACACTTGCAAACAAGATGTAGCCCCATTTACAATAAGTAAGAATAAATTATAAATCAGTAACTATTGGTTGTATTAATTTAATTTGTGTTATATATTAAAATTTATAATTAAAGTCGGAATTAATTGGCAATGTGGACTGCACCCAACAATAGGATGGGGGACAATTTTTTAATGAAGGAAGGTGACAAGTGAGAAAATTTCTAACAAGCCATGCCCACATGGGTGATATCTTGGCCCCAAATCTATTGTGCCAATTTCATTGTATTCTAGAAAATAATATAGATCAGTTTTTAATATTTTCTTCTTAATCTAACAGATTCAATGAATATACCATTGATGAGAAATTATAACCTTTTATTGTAAAAATGTATACATCATAGCTTTTTAATTATTTTTTTCATTTAATTTTTTATTTATTTAATCTTTTAGTATAACACTGAATAGAAGGAATTATTTCAGCAAATATGGAAGAATTAAAAAATTAATATCAGCATTATGTAGCACTAAACTGCGATCCCCCCCCCCCCCCAACCCCTTCGTAATGCAGTGCAAGGCTGCCTCAAATGCCCTTTTCTTTCTTCTCTTTAGCATTTTGTAATTTATGGAAATCTGAAATTAACTTTTCTTTTGATATTCAAGAGCTCTGAGGAGTTTTCAGAATCTTCTCTTACTTATGTTATTCTCTCCTCTTTTTTACAGAGTATGTTAGTAAGTCTACTGCCTATTGTGTTATTGGGTGAGCTGCTATGTTTGATACATATGTGCATGTTATATTCACTGTATGCCTTCGAATATAAATGGTTCAATATGGGCTGGGAACTGCATCGACGCCTTACATTTATTGAAACAAACTGGCCCTATTTCATCGGCTTTGGCCTGCCTCTTGCTGTGTTTACTTCTTTACCCAGCTCTTATATTGTGAGGTGAGTTGAATCACTAATATGTGGCTTCAAAATATTCAGTGATTTTCATTAAAATAAAAATACTCATTCGGATTGGTCATTCTTCTTTCAGTGGTTGTGTTTTTTCAATACTGTTTCCATTATTTATCATCAGTGGAAATGAAGCTGAACCAGTATCAGGGGCCTGGTAAGTACATTACTTTATCTCCTAACTGCTGGAAACTTAAAACTCTTTAAAGATATGTCTTCAAAGTCATACTAAATATACACTACAAATGAAAAGTCAGAATACCTAACCTTCTTTCAAAAGCACTTACCATTTTTCAATGTCCAAAAAAAATCATAGCATAAACCACGTAGATGTATTCACATTTAATTCACTGAAAAAAACAATGATCAAAAGGAATATTTTTTTAATATTAAGATTAAACGTGTACAAAATGAAATATTTACTGAAAAAAATCTGCAAAAAATGTAAATAAGTTGATTAATTTCAAACACAGCACTCATTTTAATCTCTTGAAAGAATATTGTCAGCATTGGCAAGGGTTAATCACACTAGTTTTTACTTTTTGTTTTGGTTATGCATTTGACCTTGGGAAATATAAAAAAAGGAAAAAGGTGGAGGGGAAAACGGTATACTGGTAGAGTAAGCCCTTTTAGCTGCTGTAAATTTTTATATTTTGCTGTTGTGAATTTCACTCCTTGTGGTTACAGCCTTTGAAGGTTAACATTGGATAGTCCACCTGTTTCAATTTCAGTCAAGTTTACTTTGATGGAAAGTATTTTCTCATTCAGCTTATCCTTGAATAGTATTGGAAAGGCATATTTTTCAGTGCATATTCACCACATCATTCACCAAGAAATGGAGTTCCCTGCCTCATCTTTTGTAACAATGGACTTCATTGATTTTGCATCCAGTGAATTGAGTGATAAAAATGATCAGATGTCATTTCTTGAAAACTTCTATCCATTGAGATGGAAGATCAAAAGTATTTGGATATGTCCAATATGTGTTGTTGTTGTTGTTGTTTCTTTTTTTTTTTCACTATCACGGCACATGCATACGTTGATGTTTTAAACACCTTGCTTCCTACCATTGAAGAGCAATTTGGGGATGACGATTGCATCTTTCAACATTATTGAGCACCTGTTCATACTGCACGGCCTGTCGCGGAGTGGGTACATGACAATAACATCCCTGTAGTGGACTGGCCTCTACAGATTTCTGACTTGAATCCTATCAAACACCTTTGAGATGTTTTGGAATGCCGAATTCGTGCCAGGACTCACCGACCTACATTGATACCTCTCCTCAGTGCTGCACTCTGTGAAGAATGGGCTGCCATTCCCCAAGAAACCTTCCAGCATCTGATTGAAAGTAGGCCTGCGAGAGTGGAAGCTGTCATCAATGCTACGGGTGGGCCAACATCCTATTGCATTCCAGCATTACCAATGGAGGGCACCAGAAACTGGTAAATCGTTTTGAGCCACGTGTCCGGATACTTTTGATCACAAAGTGTACATGTTCGGGATCAGTCTGCTACTCTCTTGGATTAAACCTCCATACGTGTGGTCCCTGGCTCTAGACCTTTATATAAATTCAATAAATTATAATTTTCTATGGGGCAATTTCTTGAAATATCCATCTAAAATTTAACTATGATTTGATTTAAATTTTGACTCCTTCGACAATTTCTGTATGCCATCATATGGCATCCACAGCATCTTTTTAGGCAAGACCCAGTCCCTTGAAATCCCCTTGATTCTGTATTTCTCCGCATGTCCGATTTTCATTGAACTCTGAAATTTCTAAAATTTCATATCACTCGGTATAATTTTTCTTCACATATTTTCATTCAAGTATTTATTCCCATCTCTATATTTGTCCTTAATGGGATCTTTGTAGACTAATAATATAATTTTATTTTTCCAAATTATTCCAATATTTCCAATTTTTATTGTTTTTTAAAGACAGTACATGGACTGCTACTCACTTAAACTGTACCTATCTCATTTTCAAAAACACTTTGTAGCATTAATTCATCCAAGTGGTGCCAACATGCATGTTATCTCTCGATCTGCATGCTGCTCTGGAAATATATTCGTACCATTAATACAATCAACTAGACTGGTATGTGATTGGTGTCAAAATAAAGAATTTGACCCCTATCTTCTAATCCCCATTCTTTTAGATCATTCCAGACAGTCATAGCTTGCCCCTTCCATGAAGAATTTTGTAATTAAAACCTCCAAGCAGTTATAAGTGACAATGACAGGTAGTTTTTAAATCTCTCACATTTAAAGCAGGTACCAATTTACCATCCAAATGAACAGTCAAATAAGTAGGTTTATTTTGATTCAATAATTATTACATTTTAGCAGCATTCTTACTAAAATCTTCCTGATATCGTTGGAAACGTTATTTGATTTATTGCCAGCTCGTCTATGGTGTGTTCTAGACTTATTTGTGGCTTCTATAATAAAATAATAATTTCTCTGACTAATGTGGCATCAATTCAAGTCTGTCATTCAATTTCATTTAAAAAAACATGTAGTCCCTTTTTTTTTTTTTTTTCTTCTTCTTCTTCTTCTTTCTAAATGTTAATATTTTTCATCCCTAAACCTATCTGCCGCTTTAGGCTTTCCTCAAGTGAAGTCTGTGTATATCTGATGAAGGGCCAGGTTGATCAGAAATATGAACATCTGACAATTCTTCTGATGAATCTACCACATACCAGCAATCTTGTAAAAGTTTGAGCTCTAAAAGTATATCTTCATATTTTTTCTACCCAATAAGGTGTTGCTCTCATTGCTTATGAGGCATTCACACACTACTAAATAGACACTTTCAGGTAGGAACAGTTTATCCTCTCGTATGTTATAAAATAGCATGGATTGTACTTGATGATTAGATAGAACTTCACTTCCAGTAATTTCATGACATTCTCTGTGAATAAGAGCACCCCAACGTATAGTCAACAAGTCCCAACAGTCACAGACTGTTTTAGAATAAGGGTTGAATTAATGACTTTATAAGGTTATACCACAGGATGTAAACAGTGTACAAAAGTTTTCTGGCATTCTGAAAGTACATTATTTAAAGTTAAATTAAATTTTGACAGTTACCACAGGAGTTCTTCAGAGATTTGTGCTAGAACCATTGCTATTTCTATATATTTATAAGAACAACAATATGGAGGAAGAATATTTATTATTTGAAATTTCACTGCTTTCACACAGAAGTAATATGGGCTTCGTAACCTATGGGAATCTTCAGGAAGTATGCAGCCAGTTGCTACCTGCTTCAAAAGTACCTATGGATGAACTCAATAAGCTCTGAAAAGACATGTTTGTATTTGTGTGTAGAAAAATCTGTAGCATTAGACCTACATAACTTCTATTATACTGATAGTATGTGAGAAAAATTAAATCAGATAAAAATTTCCCGTCAATTTCAGTTTTTGTGTGTTGTATCCCGCATCACTTATTCCTATTCGTTGTTGGTTTTTAAGTTTTACAGTGAAATTTTATGAGTGATCATTCGTGTCTCTGTGTAACATAATTATGTGATTTTTAAGGAATGCCATATGAGTTTCATTGTTATTAAGTTTGCTTTATGTTTTTCTGTGTGGCATTGGTTTCTCACAGTGATGACAAATACCAATACAATTTCTCGTTCATATCTAAAAAGTTCTCAAAAATATTATTCTTTAGTTGACGCACATTTAAGAATTCCCATAGGCATGCACACAAGAGCAGCCTGGAGAGCTGCAGCTCCCCTGAAAATTTTGAAAGGACATTGTAACTTCACATATTAAAATGTTTTATTTCCTTTAGTATGTTCAATCCTTGATTTTCCTCCATTCTTAACCTAACAATTTAGGAACTTCTTAAATGACATTTGGGGATGTTGCTCTCCAAGCCATTTGACAGTTGTGTAAATTGTTTAAACCATTTCACATAATGACATACTATATATTTAAAGTAAAATCAATTGTATTCATTTTTTGTATTCTTAAAGTTCTAATTTCGTACTCCTTGAAGTTAGCTTTATAATTTACTAAGAAAATATGTAAATAAAAAAGTTGAAAAATAGAGCCCCCTCTCCTTTTAAGCTGCATACCTATGCGAATTACAGGCTATAAATGAACTTGTCTGTGGGGGTTAAGTTTTCATTATATTAAGATTGACTTCACTCAATCAGTTTAATATTTTAATGTTGCATAATTGTTATGTACTCAGTTGCCTTATTTTATTTTTTCAGTGTGTACCCCTTACAACTCTTCTCTCCAGTAATAGCAATATCAAATGCGATGTTTAATCAGACGATTGGAACAAGAAGTACAATTAGTGATGGTGCTCATAATGCAGACATTTCTTCTTCTCGTTCTTGATGCAGCAAAACATTTTGCACTTCAAGCCCCTATCTTTAATATAATTTTAGACTGCAAAACAAGGATTGAATTATTTGTGTATTATTTGTATATGTTTTATTCACTTGATGGCAACGAATGTGTATATAAATACTTGTAATTGAGAACTCTGCAGGAACAAATTTTTTAGTCAAATAATGATTGTTAAATGTTATTATAGAATGAATTTAACTTTTATGAACTTTATATCTTTTTTGTGGAATACCATTACAATACATTGTTTTAGGTATTAAGTTTTCTACTTATAATATTGGGACACAAATCAATTTATGTACATTTTACTTTATTAAAAATTATATAAATATGTTATGAATATATTTTTTAATGTTTTAATACTTATCCATTACAGAGAAAATTCATGAGAGGAAATGGTGTTTTCCATAAATTAACAGAGGTTGCAATTTAACAAAAATTGGAACTAAAGAGTGCAATCACTTATAAAGTAATTTTAATGGACATAATATATCATTTAAATTAAATTGAACGATATGTGCAAATGCAATTGTGTTGCAAGAACTGAGATTTCTTAATTAACTTCAGAGACATTCGGTTATTTTCTGCAAGATAATACCTGAATCTCTCTGAGTATGAGGCAAAAGGAGTTTGTTACCTTAAATAGATAAATTGTGATAAAAAGTCATACTTAATCTATTTATTAATACTGTAACAAAGTGATAATTTTGATATGAAAGTAAAAATTGATACTGAAACAATCAAGAAGTTTCAAAATCTTTTGAACAAAATATTCTATTTGATTCTATGAAATATTTCATAATAAATGTATCAATTAACGTTAAATATTTTTTGTACAAAAATTGTTTTTTGTATTTTCATCCTCAAAACTTCCTCCTGATTGATCAGAATTAAAGTTTGGAATGGGTGTCGCTTGTTTCATTTCTGATTTGATCACTTAAAATAACTCTTCTCTCTCTGTCTGGCATTGTTCATAATGAATAGGAAATATGTATTGTGAGATAAAAGGAGAACAGAAAATAACTTTAACTGTGCCTCTACTCCTAGCTAATTTTAATTTAATAAAAATCATGATTGTGACATTATATCCTTTGTATAGGCCATAATTCCTTAAAATTGCTGTTTTAGATATTACCCTAGTGCACTTTGCATGAAGGTGATTCAATATCTATACAATTTTCTACTTGTGCTTGAAATGCATTTTGTTCAGAATTATTATTTATTTATATTTACTGACCTTTAGTTTGTAACTATCAACTTCCCAATGACAATGTCCAAGGCTATGGTACATGGTATTCCTTAGTCATCAATGCTGCTGTTTTACTTATATACTTCTTTAAAATTTAATTTTAATTTTGTATTTAGTATTACTGCACTAGCACCTTAGCCCAATTCTCTATTGCTGCTTTTGCAATTTATTTTTGTCCGTAACAATAATTTTTATGACTGATAATCGGGAATGAAGCAGTAAATAGTTGAAGGCGCAACCAAATCATGGGCTGTCAATTTTGTGTCGTGCAAGTTTTTGTCTAATGTTCTTATTCCAAAGGAAGTACCCAGATGCCATGTGTTGATTAACAGATAAGGTTATGGTCTAGTGAACTATGAGAAAATTAGTTCTTATGAGGACCTGGATGGGTAACATGATGCAATTCCCTTGATAAGAAAAAATATGAATAGAATTGTTATAAAATTGTACTGTGTTTTGATTGTAAGATTCTTCAGTACATTGTTAAATCGATGAATGTGTGATAAAACACGTATATTGGAAATAATTGATGTTTAAATATCCATTTTTAATTTTTCAAAATGATAGTATGGTTTGAAGATTGTTGGTAAATAAATGTTTTATTCTTTTTCATATACACACAGTAGAAGCCCGGTTTTCTGAACTAATTGGGGGATGTGGTCTGTTCCGATTCAGAAATGTTCAGATTATCCAAAAAAATGTATTGTACATTTACAAATACATAGAAATGACATCAAGCAGATTCAGTTCCTTATGCCAAAAGAAGATTACCAATTTTGCAAGTTCCTCTAAGTGATAATTACTGCTACATAAAACTGTGATAAACACTATAAATTACCAGTGCAAAAAATGTTTCAATTTGGCAACTTGTGTTCAGTTCTGCAGTAATTATAATTACTGCAGAAATATGCATATAATCCTTAGAAACATTTTATTTATTTTGTTCATTTTTCCTCCATCCCAAATTTTATTTGGATTATCCGATACTTTGGATTTGCGGGGTTCGGAATGGTAAGGTTCTACTGTACTTAGGAATTTGTGCAAATTATTAAAAATTGTTCAGTAATCAACTGTGCTAGTCACATGAGGTTCCTAATATAAATTATCTAATTGAGTCGCATATGTCAGTATCCCCTTTCTTACATTATAAAAAGTTCTGATTACTTTTCCTAAGGTTTAATGTGTTAATTGTGTCTTCTTTATGTGTAATGTATATAAAAAGTTTTATGAAGAAATTTTAGCAAAAGCTGTAGCCTAATTCAGGAGTTTGTGGAATCATTTCTCCAGTTTGTTCACTAAAATAAAGTCTTTGTGCCACATGTTAGTTCTTTGTATAAAACAGTTATGAGAAAAAGCATAGTAAAAAATTAAAAAAGAACTACACGTGTTAGAAGTGAAACTTCAAAGATACAAGCAAGGATTTTGTCAAATCCATGTTTTTGGCAATAATTTCTAGCCAGAAAAATTAACGCTATACATTTTGTTACACACCTATGACCCCTCATGGCTGATAAGTCTACATCAGGTTAAATATGAATGAGATATGTAACAGATACCTCCCCCTCCCAAAAGAAAAAGATTGGAAAGAAGTTTAAGTACAAATGCCAAGAAACTATCAGACGTCTGTTCATAAAAAAAAATCTAAAAGTACACGAAATGTAACCATTTATTATTGCAAGTAGTGAAACGAGCCAAAGAAATGTTAATTAAAGTTCATATGCACTTTTAATATATATTTAAAATCCCAAATTGCACAAATAGCCCTTGAAATAAGTCATCAGAATTATGCTCTGCTTGGTATTTTCCTGAACAAATCATATTCTGTGGTAATCTCCACTGCTAATGTCCAGGGTTTCCCAGACAATCACCCATCAAGGGACCCGCAGTGTCTCAAGCTGCTTAACTTTCGTGACAACTTCATGGAGCTCGGTTAAGAAGTTTGGCTACCAGAGCAGACTGATGGTATTCTTTTATAGAATGTGGAGGATTGGAAATCAGCTTATCATCTATTCCTAAAAATAGAAGTAAGAACAGGGTGAAAAAGGAAGGAGCATGTGTAGTTTATAGTCTGTTATTTAAGGTACTGTGGTTTAAAGACCTAGAGGAGTTCTCTTGCGGTCCATGAATGTCCACTACTGACCACAAAAACAGAATCATTTTAGATATGAAATATTTATTCAATCGTGCCCTAACTTTCTGCAACTTTAGTTTCTGTATATCTCAAGATCCTCAATAAATAGTGCTCATCATTTCTAACACCATCTTTCAAAAAAATTATGTTAATGGAGCAACAATTACTCTTCTTGTAGAGAAGTCTAAAACTAAACTAGATGTTCCACACTCTTGGTATTTCATGTAAAGATTACAGTTCCAGGGTGGATTAATCACAATAATATTTTATTTTTGAGCAATTAAAGTAGGAACAATTATTTTGTATGATTAGCATTCATAAACCAAAAAATAAATAAATACTGGAAAAATATTCAAAAAAATAAAATGGGGGGGGGGGGGTGAGTTGATGTAATGAACAATCATGGTTTATCCAGTATTGGCAAGGCTTTATTTTAATGTCCCACTGTGTATTTGAATCCAGGAAATTTGTATCATTTTAAGTCAAAAGACACCCTTGAGGTTCTTTTAGAATTCCTGAAGTGTAAGAAAAGAAATTGCGAAAGAAACCCTTTTTGCATTCATCTTTCCATCGCAAATACAAAGAGAATATGTTCTTCTCCTAACTTTATAAACATTAGAGTAATATTTGTGATTATATTCTTCTTAGATGCTACAAAGGAAGAATAAATAGGAATTAAAAGTGTTGTTACTGCAGAATTTTCAATTTCAGGTTGGTGAGTGTCATGTCACATCTTTTGACAGTAGGTACCTTTGTGTTGGACGTAACTCAAAAGCTTCTTGGTTTGTTTCTGATACAAGTTTTGAAAATATTCTGTATGATGTAAATGTGATTAATGGGATTGTTGTGATATATGGATCCCTTCTCTGTTAAGGTACTGATAGAACAGGGATATCACCTAATTACTAGAGAAGCCTATGTTAATCAAGAAAAGGTGTAATTCATGTCTTGTGAAAAACAGTCCTCTTATTGCTTTTGCCTATTATGTTGTAATTTATGTGACTAATTAATTGTGAAGGATTGTTGCTTCCATGGGAAAATTGTTAAGATTAATATAAGGGAACACATTTATTTTCAAGAAGTGAATATATAAGGTCCTTTTTTCAATTAGATTTTTATTTTAAATGGATTACTTATAAGCTATTAAGTCTGAATGAAATTTTTACTATGTGAAGCAGATGCCAGATGTTCTGTAAAATTTCACTTTCAATGGAATTAGTATGCATTCAAGACAATAACTTATATTCATATGCTTTTAATAATAGCAAAGAGAAATTTGTACTTACAGTGGAACTCCAATTATTTGAATTAAAAAGAGATTGGGTGTATATGGATATGCAGAAATTGTAATATTGGATGAAGCCAAGAAATTAGGGTAAAAAAGATGTCACAGAAAAAAATACGCCTTTAATTCATTGTAATGACTTTATCAAACATCAAGGACAGGAAACTCAGAAGACGCTATGACTTATGTAAAAAGAAACCACAAGTTACCTACCCAATTGTTACATTTTAATTTTTTTCTTTCTTTTCTTGTTAAATTGACTTGGATAATTGGAGTTCTACTACACCATAATCCCTAACAAAGATACTCTGTGATGCCCCTATTTTAGTGCTCTTTTCTACACATTCTTTCTTATGAGTTCCTTAAGACCTAATATCAATTATGTTTATATGATTTTCCCATCTAAATAAAATGCCATTTTTGTATAACAATATTAGAAACCATTTATTTACTGTTCTTATGTATCTAAAATTTCCGAGGAAATTCTGAATGTTGCTTATGAATAACATTGTATAGTATATTGTATATGATTAAAATTTTTTATAATATCCTACTTAAATGTTACATATCCAAGCTAATTTTCTT
>BOPP01000004.1:274362-302036 GCA_017312745.1 Gryllus bimaculatus | reverse complement strand
TTTAAAGAAATCTTCTGCTATAACATATCTTTACCACTTGGTAAATCTTGCCTTAGTGAGAGGATCTGAGAGCTATAGTAATTTCCTGAATCTTTTTCTCTCCAGAAAACATCGTGTGACTTGTCTTAACAAAGATGATTTGAGAGATTTACTAGTCCTTTAGTATGTTAAATTACCCAGTTACAGTCCAATATTGAAAAATGTGCCTATTAAAGTTCTAATTGACACGTGTAACTATTAGAACTTGCTAATTTGTTGCAAAACAATGATGACTTGTGCAAAACCATACATTGTAAAGGATCTAAAGAACTGTTCTGAAGGATCTGATGAATACCAAATGAGCTACCAGCACTAATTATTAATTGTGAAAGAAAACGGGTACCTAACACTACACATTCTTTAAAGTGAAGTGTTGAGAAAATACATAACAAAGTGAGAAAGAGAGAGGGAGTCGGCCCAGATTATTACCATGTAACTTGATTAATTTTACTCTTAGCGAGGTAAAAAATCAAAATAAATTTTATAACGGCTCAAGAATTCTATATGGTGAAAATGGAAAAAGTAAAGCTTGCTTGTTAACACTTTCAGTGATTTTCTAAGCAACTAAGAATAATGAAATATCTATTATCTTTCTCAAAAGCAGTAAAAGCATTCATGATGTTTACAGAGAATGAAAAGTACATTACCGCCAAAGGTAAAATAAGGGACCATCTCAACATTTGCTTTCTGAATTGCAAGGAAATTGACAACAAACTCAATAACTATAGGGTCAATGGCAGTGTTAATACGACTCAATTCTTCACATAATTATAAAAAAAATTTAGTTGTTTAAAATTATTTACAAAGAAAACCAATAAATACCATTTTAACAAACATACAAATATTGCATTACATTAAGAATGTAAGTGATTTTTTACGTTGTTTCTGAAATTTGAAAAGAAAATTACCTTGTTTCCCCATTTGCAAAGTATATTTTCAAAGTATTGCAACATCACAAAATTATTTTTCATTCTAGTCTAACATAACTTTTTTTTTTTTTTAGACCGCTACATTTTCCCCGGTAATATTGGCAAGGTTGCTAAGGGTGCAGAAATTTGAATGGTGTGAAATAAATAGGATTTTGCGAATACCTCCTACACATAGACATACATAAAGTAGGGAATTTGCTCAGCAGGAGTGAGTTGACTTGATCTATCTTGCATTTCAGAACACCTATAGATGAGTTTAGGCAGTATAAACTTTTTTCTTTGTTCTCGGTGAAAAAATTTATTGAGAAGAACAAAAACCATAATTTACTCATTGAAAAGAGAAATTTGATAATATATTGTTCCTTATTTAGTGCATTTTTAAATCAACTCCTTTCTTGTGTCGATTTTGTTATAAAGCATTTTACCTGTCACAAAGTCTATTTTTGTTTCTAAGAATGAAAATAGTGAAGTTTTAAAAAAATAGTTAACTTTTCTACAGAAATAAGAGGTTTTAACAAATTCGTTAAATGTTTTTAATTTTTTTGTTTTATAAACAATAAGCATTGTAAGTTCTTGATATCCACTTTGCGCTCATTGGTACTCACCATGTACTATTTCTCAGGGATCTTTCTGTACAATAGCTAAAGCTATGTGTATTGTTAATTATAATGAAAGAGATAAATCTTTTTGAAGTGGTTAGTGAGCATGTGTAATGTTATTCTTTGTTATAATACTTTGTGTGGTTGTTACCTGATGAAATAAATATAGACTGTACCTGGCCATATTGCTATACTCACTCGAACTTTCCTGTTGAGATATATCAACAGCAAATCATCAAATTTTCCTATTTAATTGCACCTCTGTTATATTTTTCTTTATATTGCATCTGAATAATTTTAATGCATTCATTGTTCTGCAATTTGTGATTTTTTTGTATTAGCAATGAAAGATATTATTGTAACTCT
Organism: Gryllus bimaculatus; assembly: GCA_017312745.1. Lineage (NCBI taxonomy): Eukaryota > Metazoa > Arthropoda > Insecta > Orthoptera > Gryllidae > Gryllus > Gryllus bimaculatus. The sequence continues at coordinate 300,103 of BOPP01000004.1, read as the reverse complement.
TGATATGAAACAATTCATTTCCCTTTCCCATGGCAAAGTTACAAGACCTCGCATTAAAGTAAGTAAAATTAATAAAAGGTGCTTATATTTAATGACTTAATGAATCTTTGGAATATTTGTGTGACAGGAGTATTTGTACACCTGCTTCCTCAAATCCTTTGCCATACGTGCATTAGTTCACAAAAAGAAGCAAATGGAAATATTCTCTCCTAGCAGTTAATAATTAATTTATTTTCATCAAAGTTTGCAGTTTTGTTGACAACGTATGTCAGTGAGCTAAGTGGAAAGAGCAGGAGCAGATTAATATCTTGTAGGCCAAATTTTGAGGCACCTATAATAATATTGAATATATTGATGTATGTAATCAAAAATTAATATGAAAATAAATTTTAACCTTAGCATGTTCTTAACCTGCCTAGATCCCTGGGAAATGAACAAACAAAAATAATTTGGACAAAATCATCACCCCAGAATAACATTATATCCATTATAACACCATACATACGGAAAAATGCAAATATTTAGTACAATGAAGCTTTTATTAATCTATGCCAGCCAAAATTCTAAAATACGCCACACAAAACAAAAAGGTATTAGGAATGATTATGAGAATGTGACTAGGTACAGTAGATGATCACATCGTCAAAGAAATCACTTTTCAGAACTAATATTGTAAATGTCAAGAGGGCTGTCAGTTCAATAAAATGTAATATGAAATGTGATAAAAAATCCCATGTTTAGGTACTTATAATTTTTAGTACTTTTTTCCCTTGGCTTACTTGTCGTCTACCAATTGAATGCTTATTATTAATATAAAACATTACAAACTTATTGCACACTTATTTGTTGTAGGATTATTAAACAAAAAATATGACTCACAATAGATAGAAAACAATTTATGATAATAGACTTTCCTCTTTGCACAAAAAGATTTTAATAATTCAATTGCTGCTTGAATTATTAAATATTATCTTCTGGATAATCTATTTTCTAATAGCCTTAAAAAAAAAAGAATTATGATTACAATGTATGAAGACTTAAGTTTGGTTTAAAATTCCCGTCAGAGAAGTTCCCTATGTTCTTCAAAGTAATTTTTAACATTAAGAATCTTTATGTTCTTCATAGTAATTTTTTTTGCTGAGAGCATTTTAAAAGGAAAATAGAAAAAATGTACATATAAATTGCCAATATTTCTTGATATTTTAATGACATGAATGTCACGTGTAAAATGGCATGTTGGGCAGAGGGTCAAAATAATATGAAATAAAACAGTACAAATAATAGCAACTTGTGTTATTTGTTCATTTTTATTTATCTAATTTTAAGATGATGTTGCTGCTGGTATTGGGAGAGTATCTTTTGTTGTTTATAATATCCCAGAATAATTTTCGTTTTTGGGAAAATATGTTATTTATTAACAATATTCTTCCAGAACTCCCTAGAGCATTTCAAGTACCTAGTAATGCCAAGTCTTCACATCTCCATGGTCTAATAATGAAAGAATATTAAACAATAAGAGAATCTGATGTAAAATATTCTTATATTATTACTGAAATACTTTTTATAACATGCACAATTGTATATAATATGGTATTTTGAAAATGGCCACTCCTTTGAAAATTTGTTTTACAAACCCATCTTTGATGGATCGCAGTGAAGTTTGTGTAATATTTAATTGTATTTCCTTGTGTTGATGACATCAAATATAAGTGACTTAATTGGCTTGCTCTTATGTTTTTCAACAACAAGTACTTAAATGTTGAACATTAAAATGCAGAGCAAACAAATTGTATTATCTAGATCATACTGGATGAGCAATTAAGGGTATGTGAGAATTATGTAAAGCTTTTAAATGTATTGAAATGTATTGAAGTAAAAAAATTGTAAGTATCAAATTGATGTATCATACTGATAATAGATAGTGTACAAAATAAAAGATTTTATAATAAAAGTACTAACCCAGAAATGTGACAAATCCCCCTCCTTCATTTCTCATTTTTTTCTGCCTCCCATTCCCCTCCCCCTCCTCTAACCCTCACACACTACAATTGTTAAATTTAATTTAAATAACAGAATTGGTGTGGTACTTAACCCTCAAAGGGGTTGTCTTGAATTTATGCAACACTAATGGAGGAGAGTGGGAGGAGGTTGTGACGTGGGCAACACAGCCAGGAAGGGAAGGTTCCCACCAATATTTTTGGTATATTGGAGGGATCTCCCTGGTAACCTAAACCTATCTTTTGAATTGTCCCCTCCAATAATACATATGTACGGAGTGTACATGGTGTAGGGAAAGTTATGTAATACACGTTTTGTTATGATACCGAAAAAGTGTTTCTTTTTCAACGTCTGTCTATCCGTCCGCCCGTCTGTCCGGAGTATGTGAACAACACAAGCGCCGTTTGGGATGTGTAGGATTTTTTTCAAGTTGAAGAAACCCTTGTCGACCAAGCCTGAGTCGAGGCTTTAAGATTTTGAAAAACATTCTTTAAAATATGGGGGTGCTTTACATGAAGCCCCCGAACATTTTCAAAATTTCCTCAAAAGCGCCTCCATTTTTTCTTTAAATTTCTTATAAAAATAGAATAAACTACACTTGATACTATCATCTAATAAAGATAGCATAGGTCCTATTTTCACTCTTAACTCTGAATTTTCGAAAATTTGAAAATTGTTCGGGTGACTTCCTACAACTACAGAATTGAAGGTAGATAGAGTTTTCCTTTAAATTGAGTACTGTTATTAAGGTCATGTAATTTTTTGGGGGGCGATTTTTTAGTAATATGCGCAATTTAAAAAAATAACAAAACCAAGCTTTTCTCAAAACGACTCAATCTTTTCTTAAAATATTTGGTAGGGATAGTGCTAAATGTACTCTATAAGATGAAATAAACGCCAAATTGCTCCATTCTTTTGTTTTAATAAAAATTACAAAAAAATGTACTGTAATACTGTAATTGTACAATAAATTGTACTGTAACAGTAACTGTGTAACTGTAAACAGTACAATAAATAGTACTGTACTGTAATACTGTAATTTTTTGACTTGTCTCTCACGCCGCGGATATTGTTCACATTTTATGTTTATGAGTACTTGTGTTTTAGATAGTGTTATACAAAGTTTCTCAAAAACTCACCGATTTTCAGAAACGCTCAAAAGTAATTTTTCTAAAAAACGGCTCCAATTTTTTTTTTTTGAAACGTTTCTAGTGGATATCGACTCGACGGCCTGCTCTTGGAAAATTAAAAATACGTCACGAATATAACATTTTGCGGCGAAACCCCAATTCATACAGTTGTAACGTATTAGCCAGCGTGCCTCATGGCAACTATTTGGGGACGCTTGGTTGCGGATTAGTCTCGCCACAGGAAGAAGGGTTTTTCCGTAAAGGGAAGAACGCGGAAACGGGAGACACAAGGCTTTGGGTGTCTTCCGGCTTATAGAAGCTTTTCACTGTTATAACAAGCGAGGGGGTGGCGTGACGTAGTAGGTCACGTGGGCCTCGCCTATATAACAGAGTGTACGGAGCCAGTGGGTGGGTTCAGGAGACAGTGGGAGAACCTCGTGCGTGTGCACAAAACTTGGCGCCACGACGGTGCATATGCGAGCCAGGCTCGCGAGGCTGGAGTCACTAGTTGACGAAGCCTGCGGACTTTATGTCCTTGGGTGACTGCGGTCACGGGGGAGCGATGCTGTGTGCGTGCTCCGAGGTGAAGAGTGGTTGAGTGCCACGATTCACGCCGATTCTCAATCGGATAAGATCGCTCCTGCGATCGAGGCAAACCAGCCGTTGGTGCGCCAGAACGGACTTTGTGTCCCAGCGTGACATCCGGTCACGGAAGCTAGGCTTTGTGCGCGCTTCAAAAGTAGGAGTGGCGAATGCCACAATCAAAACCATCTTAAATCGGGTTTGGATCGCTCCCGCGATCAGGGGATAGTAGGTCTATCAGAGCTAGGGTGTAAGTAGATTATTAAGTGTATATATTTGTTTTGTTTTCTTTGTTAATAAATATATTGTTATACGAAAGCTCTGTGTCTGTGGTCGCTGTGAGTATCCATGACGTCACACAGTGCATACTGTCACAATACGTTTCTGAAATGCAAATTTTTGCTTAGAAAACATTTTTCAAACCAAGTTTGCTTATTGCGGTTTACCTATTCAGAATATCAAAGTAGTTTATTAGACAAACTATGCTTAAAATTGTCTTAAGAGCTTATTTTCGAAATTTCGACGTTTCCTACCCTTTTACCTGTATAGTAAATTACTTCCTATAGCACTTCGTGTAGTCAGAAACCATGTTTTGTGGGTCCTTGATACCGAAAAACAATTCACGGCAAAACATCTATTTTTTCTCTTTTTTTGAAATTTGGGTAGTTTTTGCGTGTAATAATGCACTTTTGAAGTCTTTTTAAACAATTTTTTCCTCAAAAACGTTACAATTTTTTTAAAAAAATTCTCCTCGTATATAAAAAAGGACGTTAAATAGTCCTAACTATTGACTACGTCCTACCATCTAAACTTTTCTTGCTCGAAAGCAGAAATACACTTTTGTTCTCTTTGTTCCTAGGGTGCTATAATTTTGTATTCCTGATTTTGGGGAATAATAGGGCATTTAAAAATGCGTACTCTGCCTCTCCTGGCCGGTGGCTACGGTCTGAATTTGTGTACGAGAGCTAAAAATATGTGCTTAACACATTGTACATTCGAGGACGTATCGATCTGCCTGCTGTCCTTCTAAAGAAAAGGTGCTGTTTCTATCTGGAGAACCGGTTTACGTTTATAAATTTGTCCTGTGTCAAAGGTATATTAAATAGCCTGTCTTTAACTGGTTCTGTCCATTGTTCTTAAAATTATACAATGTAACATTGTTTCATGTCATCATCCTAGAATCCTACAATTAATTTCTTTTTATAACGAGAAAGTTTCTTACTTTCCTTCCTCAATTACGTTTGAATGGTAAAACGATGTCTTTACGAGTTGTGAATTAAAATTGAGTTAACACTGTGAATATATTTGTGTACATCAACGTATTATTTCTTCCTATTGGTGTTTGCTTGCTTCCTTTTAGATGCCAAAACATTGTTGTGTGTCATTCTGCCGTGGTTTTTATACATCAAGAAAAGAAGGTTAGGTTTCCGTCTAAATTTCCGAAGTGGTGAAAGTCTCAATAATTTTAATAAACGAGCAAACTATAATCAAACGCATCAGAGTTATCAATGCATAAAATATTTTAATAACTTTTCAAAACAGGGAGGGAAGAAAAGAAAGAATGTTTTAAAATTAAATTTTGTAGTACTTCCTTTATGTTTTTCTCCTTTTTTCATGTAATAAACTTTTATTATTATTTTGAAAGTTTACAAAAGCTGTGTGCTTTTTGGTTGTTTTGAGCAGTGTTATCGTGAGTCAGATAATCGTCGGTCAGATAATTTGTGGTGAATATTTTATTGTTGCAAAAAATATCGGAAGTTAGCGAGAGTAAGAGAGGACTCCCCAGAAAACATCCTCCCAAAGAAAGAAAGAATTTTGGTCGAGGTCAGTCGCAGCGAATATGCTGCAATGTGAGAGAGTATTTCCAGCAGGAGAAAACAAACAATAGTCCACTCTTGGCAGTAAGTAAAGTTGTAGAGAGAACTGCAGCAGCATTAAAATTTCCAAAGACACTTATAATAGGCAAAGAAAAAAGAGGGCAGAGGAAGAGCAATGTCAATCACCTCAGTTAGAAACGCCAGGGAAAACGTGTGACAAACATCGATTCCTTTCAGAATGAGGCAATTTGCCGACACATTTATCATTATTCCCGGAAGAAGCACCCACATTACACAAACTTAAAGGAACCTTGGCTGAAAGTGATCTTTTCAGGGTAGCAGCTCTTTTTTAAGAAATGTGTTACATGACTTGGAATTTAAATACAAAACTATAACTGGTAGAAAAGTACTAATGGAACGCCCAGATACTGTAGCGTGATTTTTTTGGAGATTTTTAGGGAGGTAGATTTTAGCGTGGTAGATTTTTAAGGAGTCTATTAAAAGAAAATTTAGATGACTTGTGGTTTGATGAGACGTGGATAAATGGTGCAGCAAAGGATGGCCAGACGACACTGGCAACGCAACAATGGAAGTGCCCTTGGTAAAGGGAATAGAATAATTGTAGTTGATGCTGGAACTTCTGAAGGGTTCATCGAAAATGCTTTGTTCTTTTTCGGTCAAGGAAACGAGGAAATAAATCAGTGTACGTTGGGTGGTTTGAAAGAAAATTGTCACAAAATTTTAGGAAACCTTCGAAAATAGTTATAAACTACGCCTCTTATCACTCTGTGATTGTAAACAAATCCCCAACTATGGCGAATAGAATTGTTGAATGGTTGGTGTGCCAAAATTCTACCTTTGAAGTTATGCAGAATTGGTTAAAAGCAAAACTTTTGGACGAAGTGGCAAAATTAAAGCCACTGGGTTTCCTGTTTATGCTGTTGATGAATTGACCAAGAAACATGGACACGAGGTGGTTCTATTGCCACCCTACCACTGTCACTTTAATGCCATTGGGAAATTTGGGCGCAAATACAGGGTTACGGGGCAGAGAAAACGCAATAGTTACGTTACCTGAGGCGGAAAAGCTCATGAATGAGACTGTAAAGAGGACAACAGCAGCGGGAATTTGTGGTGGTTGTGATTGGTCATATTAAAAAAGGAATTTCGAAAGCATCGAAAGACGAAGGAATTATGAAACAAAATTTTGAAGAACTTATTATTTCTCTTTAATCTTCGAGTTCCAGCGCTTCCGAACAATCATCAGAGGAAAGAGACTCTGAAATAAGTGGAGTGTTTCCTTTGTAACAGTAATTTGTTTGACAATAAAACTGTGTGAATAGTGTAAATACATATCGGGGTAAATTAATGTGCTTCGTCAGTCTGTTTGACGCCTGCAGTCATCCACTCTAAGTACCACTTGACTTGGCGGTCCTCGCCGCTGCGCCCCCGCCGCTCTCGGCGTGGCAACGCCGCTCCCACCACAGCGATCTCCCAAGTCGGTTCTTATTGTAACGTTTCTCCTGGTGAATTAAAACCAACAGAATATGTAAACAAAAACGTTTATTCGGGAACAATTATACACTAAAATCTACTTGGTCTATTTACAGATATATTACACTTAATTATTTTTCTTTACACACGACTCCGTTCTCTTGATGGTTTATTTACACAGTTCACTTCTTACACGCTATTTATTTATACTGTTCTCTTCTTCTACAGTATCAGCCAGTCCGATGCTCTGTCCACGGTCCACTGCACTTGACCCAATTCCCTGCACAGACCACAATTCCCCTGCGCAGACCACAATTCCTTGCGCAGACCACACTTCACTGCGCACACCAGGGTCCACTGCACTGCTGTTTACCGCGATGCCCACTTCACAGCTCAGCTTCCACTGCAGACTTCACACTGCTGACTGCTGTTTCCCCACTGCACCACTGCTTACCGCGATGCACCCTTCACAGCTCAGCTTCCACTGCAGACTTCAGACTGCTGACTGCTGTTCAACCGCTGCACCACTCTTCACCGCAATGCACATTTCACAGCACAGCTCCCACTTCGGACACACTGACGGACTGACTGCTTCTCTGCTACTCACTGACGTCTTACAACCCACTGACTTCTTCTACTAACTTCTTCTACTAACTGACTCGCGGCCGCCGGCAGCGGCGCATTTATACCTGCCCGGCGCTTGTCTCCAGGCACCCGGCACATTCTCGGCGTTTCCCGCGGCTCGCGCATAGTCCGGAACCGTCTAGTTCGGGGGGGAGGGAAGGGGCGCCGGCAGATGACGCAATCCACGCGCAGCGAATTCGGCAGGTGACGCAATATTCGTAACATTATTTTAATCCGACCAGAGATCCAACGTCTCTGCACGCTTCGTCTTCGAGTGGGAGGACGTAGCGCGCACACGCTGCCGCCACTCGGTCCGTTCTGAAGGAGACATTCGCCAACGTCCGAGTTGCGCTCGCACGCTACCGGCGTTGTATGGACGGGCTGGTGCCGATCGCACGGCAGACTGAATAAATGCAAAACTCTTTTTTTTTTAATCCTTGTGCGTTGACACGACTCGCACACCCAAAACTGAACAAACTGAATTGCATCCTAAAAACATAGTGTCAACTGTGAAACACGGAGGTGGACACGTACTAGTTTGGGACTACATATCAGTTGCTGGCGTGGGTGTTTATTAAAGACACATTGGACAAACATCAGTATCTCGACATACTTAAAAAGAATTCACAAAAATCTGCTGACACACTAGGCATCAGGAACTTGTTTAAACTTTATCAAGGCAACGACCCGCAACACAAATAATATTTAGTGTGCGAATGCTTGTTTTGCAATTATCTAATAGTACTGGAAACGCCGCCTCAGCCTCATAACGTCAATCCAATCGAGAATTTATGTTATTAGAATCAGTCAGGAGAATCCCAATTAAGTCAATGTCTCATCTGCAGCGAGAATACAGAAAGATTTGGCACAAATTGGACAACATTAGCTGAAGAGTTTGCATTTGGCATTGGTTCAATGCCAAAGCGATTGCAGCAAGATATTGACTACAATGGTAATGTTACAAAGTAATAATTTTATTTTCGTTTATTTATTTATTAATTTATATTATCTTTCATTTCACGTCTTCGAATATTATTGTGGCTAATGAATCCAGACAATTTTATTTTGTTTTCTTTTTTATCGAATGCGTCAACTACATTGTGCATTTTTGTTTAGTTTATACTGTTATACGTTAATAAAGGAACAATTGAGGCACTGAGAGCAAGAGTAGATTAACCCACATTTGTTGCAGTTTTAAGTTAACTGCATGAAATGATGCCTAAGTGAAGTATAAATACCCAACAAATCCAAATATTTACATTCTGTATGGTAAACGGAGACGAGGGACCAATTACTACTTTTAACGCTGCGCCTTTTCTAAGTTTTCACGGAGCAAGAGTGGACTATGATTCATTAGTTCACTTCTGCACTGACAGCAGTTCCCTGAATGCCCGTTCCCTTCAGCCAATGTTCGCAGTCTGTCCAGCGCGATGCGGCGATGTTGCATTGTTGCTACAACTTGCTATCGCAGCATGCGCGTCACGACACATTAATTCACATCGTGGGATCGCGTAGTGCACATGCGTAAAGATGTGGGCAAAGATGACTTTTTTCAACAAAAATGCTTCTAAAGGAATATTACTAACCGCAAACTATCGGTTGATCAAACCAAAGTAGAGTGGTTCATGATCCAGTGGCTACGATTTGTGGAAAATCAGCCTTTTGATATCCTTTTTATACTCCAATAAAACAGGTGAAGTATTTCATAAAATTGATGAGTCCAAGAGGACATCAACTCTTATAAGTGAGTTAGAACTGCTGTATCCAGGAGGTAACACAATGAATGAACTGAAGAAGAAAGATTTATCGAATCTACTGGACCTCATTCTACCAGTTCACCATCAATTTTATAAGCACTTGCGAACAGCTGTTGAAAAGCCTGCAAATATGTTGCCCGAATCGTATCTTGATAGTGAAGATTATGATGTGCAATAAAAGTTAATGAAAATCTTTCTGCTTGTTGTAATTTCATTATTTCATGACATCGTTTCTGAAAACTGTTAAACGATTTAAAAAAAAACTATAGATCCTATTCCTCTAAAATAGTATGTAACGAACAATAATGATTTGTATTCTCACAATTTTGTAGCTATTTCAATGAGTGCGCTGTATTTCATCCTCATGCTTATTCATTTGCTTCATTTATATTACATTCCTTTATTTTCCAATTTCAATGTTTTCATACTCCGATTGCAAATTACACTATCTGAAGTAAGTTTGAATCCAAAGGTAACTGGAAATACTTTTGTGAAAGAGGTTGTACATCTAATGCAACAGTGACTATCTGCTGCAAATCACGTTATGTGTAGTGCAAAAGTGGAGGAACCCACATAAAAATCTGGAATTTTAAAAATGTCATTTGGTTGAATTATCCCTTAAGAGACCTGAAATACTGTTAGGAGCTCAAATTTATAGCATACAATGAACAGGCAAAGAACATCATGTTTGCTAAATCCAGTATCTTTCTACTTCATCTCTGTTTGAGGAACTCTCGCTCTCAGTACCTCAATCCTTTTTCACTTTCTTGCATATATTTTTTTCTACAACCGTCCAAATATCGCAGAATTTACGATTTCCGGAGTATATCTGGGAGTCCGAATATTAAAGTGAGCCACTGTATGTACTGTGAACTGCAACATGCTGAGCTAATGGTAATAACAAAATTGTAAGTGTACGCTTCCAACATGAACAATCATTTCGTGTTGCATATGATTGCATCATACACAGCAACAACGCAGTTCAATTGTGCAGCATAATATCCGCTTCCGCGACATTGAAACTTGCATACTTGCCAATCATGAATTGTGACATTTCTAATCTCGTGTTCTGCAAGATGTGAATCGCTGCAACTCATTGCATTGGTTATAATCAAATACTCATGTTGAAACAGTTGTGCCTGCCAATGTAATTCTACTCTAAATAGTGCAGCATATTAGTCTAACTACTGTGGCGTCATATCACTCGCCTTGTACAAACGTGACAAAACATTAGCCATGCGAAATGCACGAGGAAGTAGTTTGCGACAGCGGGCAGCGCTGGCGGGAAGGGACGCCAGCTGCACAATAGCAAACCTAGGGAGCGGAAGGGAAGGGGTGCCGTGTCGTGGGTGGCCCCTTTACCACTTGCGGCAAACTTGGGAACCCCGTAGACATGCTGGCTGTGGAAACGCGTCGGCGGAAACAGCGAGATGACGCAGTTCCGTCAGCCGGCCCAGAAGGTAATATAAACGGACCCCGGACCTTAACTCCTTCTTCTGATTCTTGGGCGCGTTGGTAGGAAGTCGTGTGGGTTGTGCGCGGCGCTGCATTTCAATGCATACACTACCGAGGCATTGAACTGAAGCCGGCGTGCTACGTCGAGACGGAAAGTGCGGCATACTCGCTTGTATGCTCACGTAGGGCAACTGGTGCATCACATCGAATCAAATTATCAGGCCAGCGGTGGTGGTGACCAGGAACATTCCTTCTGATAACGGGTCAATATTGTTTATTGTAATTATTGTAAATAATATTCAGGTGTTGGAGCATATTTCAAATAAATACTCAATAAATTACAAACCGTTCACGTCAGTGATTTATTGCCCCGGCAAAGACACCACACTACTACAACCGTCATGTGTTATGTGCGACAGTTATGGTCATATGTTAATATAATCGCTCCCAGCGATAGCCTGTACGCCGTGACCTCGCACCTCTGATATGCAGGTGGATAACGTCACGCAGTCACCTGCCAAGCACCCACACAGTGGATGTCACCAGGAATTCCTCTGACTACAGTGGGCCTTGTGTTTAATTTCAGCACTCTTGTAAGACGTGTTGTTTTCAACTTCATCCAGCTTTATGCTAAATGGTAATTGCAATCACTTCAATCAGTCTTTAACTGCATATTCCTTCAGCTATTATAATTATTTAAACATTTTCAAGAAAAAATGCAGTGGCATAGTTGCAACTAGATGTATTATTTTAGTTTAATATTAATTATATGTATTTCTTTTCACTCAGATGTCTACTGAATTCTCCCAGAGTAATAGTGACATCTTCTGTTGATATTAACATTTACAGGCAATGCATCCACGTTACATTTTTTTAATGTGGTGGTCCTCTTAATTTACAATGCTATCAAAGGTAAGTGGGAGAGGTTGAAATTAATTCAGCACTCTGTGTCATCTGTGCATGGTCTCTCAGTCCACTCCCACCACTAGTAATACATTAAATATCTTCAAACAAGAAGAATGTGAATTACTTCAATTTGAGCTTTAAGGGGCACATATAATTACACATCTTGAAAACACGATAAAATAAGTTGTTAGTACTTAAAATTAATCAATATTTTAATAGGAAAACAGTTTCCTCAATTTGAGCCAAATTTTGAGCAGTAATTATTATTGAAAACAATAACAACAGTACACAGAAATATTGTTTTGTAAAATGCATGAAATAATTAAAACATATACTACTAATGTTATATATTCAATAAGTGAAAAACAGTTCCTAAAAAATTTCATACATGGACAATAATAAAAATCGATAATATGCAGGGAGCACAAGTAGTTGATGTTTTGAATAATAGGGATGGGGAGCAATTAATAAGAGACAAACATTATTCGTGAAAATCACATTTATAAGATCTGAATAACTTACAATCTAATGCAGAGGTATGTATATTATAAGAACAGGTTTCATTGAAAGTACCTGCTTTCAAACTCCTGAGCAATGAGTTGAGAAATATTGTACAGAAACATGGTGAACCGTAATCTAGACTCTCATTATATCAAAAGATCAACTATCATAATACAACAAAATTTACAGTGCTCTGATATTGACACAAATAAATTTGCTTGATAAAAGAAAAACAACAACAACAAAAAAAACCTAAAGTATTAATACTGTTCTTTCACAATAGCACACATTTTCTTTGATGTCTTAAATAAATTAGCCATACATTTCTCAGACACTAGATGAATAATTCAGGTGACACATTCTTGATTATATATCTATTCTATCAGCTGCCAGAAAAGTTTGATCACATAAAACAGATTACTTATTAATCATATTTATTTGTTGGCAAGATTCCATATTAGAAGTGGATTTGAGCAATTGTTTTCAGTTCCTTATGCTGACATATACCAACATTACATTCTGCAGTTTCTTTCAGAGTTATAAACAACAAAATTTCAATAGAAGAAATTAAAAGAAATACACTACTATATTTCATAAAATACATATGCACAACATTAACCAATAATGTCATTATTGTAATTACAAAACAATAAAAACATTTAAAACTAATACATAACACAAGTGTTTTAAAAAGAATGCCCTTTTGTGAGATTATACAATTCTGAACTGTTTTAGTGCCAAGGGTAAAAACAGAGATGCACAGCAGGTGGGGGGTGAGGCTGGAGCGATTTGCATAAAACCCTAACTTAATTGAGGCCCTGAATTTTCTTTTTCATTTGAAAGAGATAAAAAATGAATTTACTTTCAATCTAAATTACATGCTATAAGTAATATCCATTGCATGGAGAGATGAAATCTATCCATGTAATGGAGAAGGAGGGGGAGAGGAAATACTTTTGTTCAAAATAAGGGTTCCCTGTAGACCTACTGCCCCAAGGCCCCCTTGTTCTCTCTAAGCATCCCTTGGTAAGAATAACTTATCAATTAATTGACAACTGTTCTCACAGTAACCCACAAATTTGTTCAATTAGAGTTAGAATACATTTTTAATATTCTTGAATCAGAATTCAAGGAATTCTTTATATCTCCAAAATTTTTAATTTTTTCCAAGTCGGTGATGTTTATTATGGTGGTGGTAAAAATAACAAAACGTTTAAGCAATGCTGTACATGGAAACCTGAAAATATAGTGGAAAAAACATAAGAGATTTTAATGAGTTCATGGCTTTCTTTGCAATTAAATGAGACAATTCACAATAGGTAGGGGGTGAGAAGTTTCATTGAACTATAAAATGTATGCCTTTGATTTGTATGACCAAAATCTTCTATAATTGACACAGCTACAAATAGCACCTTACGTGCTAAAAATTATTAAATGCTTATTTAAAAACTGAAAATTGACCAAATACCACCAAAAATTTCGATAATAATCTTACTCAGCATTCAGTAGGAACATATACTAATATTTTATGTTCTTTAGATTTTGGAGGTTTAAATTCTCCATCAGAACAAAGGGGTTCCTTGGCGAATCATTAGTTTCTAAAATTTTGCCCTCCATTCTTTTACCTCAATATTACTCTGTTTTTTTTCAATTAATCATGAAAAATATTACACTGACACATAATTGCTTTTAACTGCTGTTCAACCAAGTGTAAAACAATTCTTAATATGTAAAGCAAGCACACATTTTCTACATTCACAGCATGATTCATGCCTCTTCCCTCCCTAAAATTTGTCTCTAAAGTCATAACACATGTTACATGTTCTGTTTGCCAGCAGTATCTTCCTTGGAAGGTGGCCCAATACTGTCCTGCAGTCTTAAACTGAAACTAGGACATCATATGGGACTACATATGTGGAGTCAACTGGGACATCATATGCTGAAGTAATAACTACAAAACAACCATAATCAAATATTGTCAAAGTGAACATTAAGAATAAAAAATTGGTTCATGCTCATATTTAATATTATATAAATTTTTTAAAATTTTGTTCCATTGTGAAAACTGAAAAATAAATCAAAGTTAAAGCAACTTTAATGTTTGAGGCCAGTATCTTTTAGCCCTTGTCAGATGTATCCCCAAGGGCCATCACATAAGAAAAGTTCTCTTATAAATGGTGTGAATGTAATATTTACATATGATTAGCACTACACATTTTATGTAATGCATGAATTGACTAACAGTGCCGAAGTACATTACATTTATTGCTAAGTGCAGCAAGCAGCACTAAGAATATATACATCAATATCAAAGATCATATACAACCTACAAAATAAATATAGAGCATGAAAAAATGCAACATTAACATTGAAAAGATCTGAGGATGTAGTTGTATACTTCAAAGATTTACTAAAAATTTCTGTTATTGTTTCAACAAACAGAAGGAACTACTTAAACATTCCCATATTCAATGCTGGACTGAGATGAACTGCTTGACAAATGATATTGTTCAGGGACAGCTGACAATGAGCCAGGAGGCATCACTCCATGATATCGCACAGGTAATGGTGAGAAGAACTCTTCACCTTCATCAGCAGAAGATGGAGAAGGTGGAGAAAGAGCAGCTGACTCTTCTTGCTCTTGCAACAGCTGTCGAAGTTCATGAATGGATTCATTTAAAGACCACAGTTGGGATAATAAGGACAGATCTAATTCACGTAATCCAAGCTGCAAGAAGAAAGACAAGATGATGTCAATTGAAAAAATAGAAAAATAGCATTCCAATATAATTAACACATAAAGAGAACCTCTCTCTTTAGACGACCCTTTTATAAAATTAAAAAACAAGAGTGTAAAACACAAGAGCAAGTACAGAGATCTATGAAAAGGACACTCAATCGGATGTGGCTTCACAGGAGCACATGGAGATTTTTATTAGAGGAACAACATTCCCATTTTGAATCCAAACAATCATTTACTCCGTTTTGATGTTAGTTTGAATCAAAGTCCTAAAGGAATTTCCAATGATTTCAGATATTTCAAGGAAAACTTGCAGCAGTCCAAATTGTTCTGCATCCCTCAATTTTCCTGACTTAGCTTCACTGGACTATTATTTGCTCACCAATATCAAGAAATGACAGGTAGAAAGGAAATTTTATTCAAATAAGGAGGCAATTGCTAAAAGGAATGTATGGTTAGTGCTAGACCAATTCTATTATTTGGAAGGGATCAATATTGATTCATTGATTGGTTGGTGATTGTGGGCGCGTCGAGGTCATTAGTGCCGTAAGTGTACTGTATTTTTATCGCGGGAGGTGGCGGTTATCTTCCTCCGAATGGCGAGATCCGGCGTCGACCTACGTCGGCTTCCAAGGTTTTCCTCAACCAGGTATCTCCCACCAGCCTCCGCCTCAGCCAGGAGAAACTCTAAGCTCCCGACTGGTCTCCCGGCATGTGTGTAAGAAAGGAGGGTGAGGTAATGACATGAAAGAGGAAGGAAAGTTCGCTCGCGATCCGTGGCCCGTTTGTTAGAGACTTCGCAGGCATTCGCCTGTTGATCGGAGAAACAGCGGAAAACTATTAATTAGAGCAGCTGGCCTCTAGACTTCTCCTCCAGACAGCGACTGAATTCGACCTAGCTATCTAGCTAGTATCGAAAACCCTGCCACCGTCGGGATTCAAACCCTAGGACCTCCCGATCAGAGGTACTGCAGTGACATCAATTGAAATAAACATCTAAGTCGGTGCCGTCAATCAATGGCAGATCGCGCGCCGAGTTGGCATCAAGACAATGTTATTCCGCTGCCACGTCCGCCCGCAGCGATCTGCCAGAGGGCGCCCCAAGGCGCCCGCGTCAACGCACTGAGCCGCTGAGCGCCCGGAGGGCCGCCACCGTCACCGCTCCGCAAACCAGTGGGCCAGCTAGTGACACGACGGGCCGAAGACACGAGGGCTGGGCGCCGTCACCCTCCCAAGAACGGTGATTGGCGGAGGGGCCTACGTCCGCCGAAACGCACTATCGATTCAACGTCATTATTAAGTAGCGCAAGCATTCATCTGGAATCTTTCACCACTAATTATCAATTAATTACCCCATCTCTCAATTTTAGATTTATTAAACCCATATTAAATTTTTCTCACGACTTTCTGTGTTTCCTGCATGATACACCCTTCTCGCTCAAGCTTTTCATATTTACATCAGTCGGACAAACTGCAGAAACCGGGAAGGTACTACGTCAGGTGGTTTGGATCACCCACGTAACCAATCTGTGACCGAATGGTCACTCATAGTTGCGCCCTTTAAGCGTGGTGCCACTTCGTGTGACCAATACGCGGGTTCTTACACTACAACACAAATGATGTGTCGTTTCAACAAATTTTGAAAATTCATGATTGGAGTGGTCAGGGTTTAATAAAATGTACAACTCAACTGCTTTATCCAAGACTTTCTTCAAAGAAGATGAAATCTTTTTAGTCACTGTTGCATACCTTTGAATAATACAGTGACTGCTTGTACAATAATTCTTTGAAACACCTAATTTTGCTGCACCATTCCACAGTCCTATCATTAGTTTTGCTCTGTGCAAATTGAAATGCCCAACTTCCAGTTTGAAATTTCATGAAGTAATCTAAATACCATTTCCTGTGATATGAAAATATAAACTTTTGCAATAAGGCACATCTTTATGAATTTCTTTATTGAAATGCTTATATGAACAAATCATACTACAATGAACACTTTGATATACCAGCAATATCTATTAACTCATTGATACCTCTCAGGGATTACATTTTTTCACCATATTTATCATTGACTTTGTAAGATATGATTTTTTCAAAGCAATTTACTGATAGTATGCAGAGCATCAACAAATCATGTGTTTTGAAATAAGTTGCTTGTACTGCTTTAAGATAAGCCGTGTTTGCTTTCTTTGATCAATAGCAATAAAATTTATCTCTCTATCGAGTGACCTCATTAAGACCCCCATGATTTTGAAAATCTGTTCTAAAGAACAATTAATTTATTAATGTAAAATACAAAATGTAATTATACATTCTCAACTGAAACAAATAATTTGTAGCCAGTCTGGTGGCCTAGATCGTTAAGGCAGTAGTGACGTAGCGATCTCAGACCGAAGGATCGCAGGTTCAAGTCCCACTTCCGGCATGGTTGTATTTGTGTTCATCCTTTCACCCCCTATCAACACCACATTGTGTCATCTTCACAGTTACTATACTGTTTGATGCAATAGTGATTGCGAATGACCTAGATGTTAATGCAACCTTCAATTTAAAAGAAGAAGAAAAAAAAGTATTTAAATAATTAGGTAAAACAACCAGGAATAAGAATCCATTAAGTCATCTTGACTTTGTATAATGATGTAAACACCTGTGAACAGCAACGATTCATATATTTTTTGGTATAATATTTCCATTCAATTAATAAAGTGAAGAAACAATAAAGTGAATTTGCAATGCCTTGATCCAGAAGCTATCCTACTACCTCAGCCATATTTTTATATTTATAATATTTTCAATATTTATCTTTGATCTATGCTATTTACAATTGTTGTATAAATGGTAGTATAAATCTTTTAAGTACACTTGAAAATGGGTGATTAATAGCACCCAAAACGTAGAGTATGTTATCGTATTAGAAAAAACACCTTCAGCCACGAAACTTCATGTATGTTTTTAACTCCTCAAGACCTGGATAGTAAAAAAAACTTCTCAAATCACAAAAGATTACTTCCAAATTTACTCACCATTTCCTTTCTAAGAATTGCAAGTTGGGCATCCAGTCCCATGTTCTTTCTTATTCTAGGATACACATGTGGAGGCATGTCTACAGATGGTGTTATATTCCTCATTACATGAGGAGGTGGCATAGAGGATATGTTTGCTGAGCTACTGCGTGCTGATGTGCGGAATGTTAAACCATGAGCATTTCTTGTACTGCCAGCAGATGAAATAGGGCCAGAAGGAACAACAAATTCAGATGAATGATCTACAATACTAACACCACTGAGGCTTTTGGGAAGTGGTGGCAATCCTTGAAGAGAGGCCATAGATTTCAATTCAGTTCCTGAAACACACATACAAAGAAACAACACTTACGACCAGTCTCTTAATTTTCTGAGAATATAACTAATATAATTCTATCAAAACTATGTAAGGTGACTAACACACTGAATATTGGCATTAAAAAATACCTAGACTCTTCATCATTTAAATTATAATTTTTTTATTCCTAATCTCTTATCACTAAAAACTGGTGTTCTCTGCTTTTACAATTCTTTAGGAGAACAATTTCCAGGTAATAAAATTAATAAAGGATCTATTTTTTTATCTGTGAAGTCCCTTGTTCTTTGAGCATCTATAATTGCACCTCATTTAGAAAAAAAATTGCTTAGCTTAGGTGATTTTTATCATGTGGACTTTTCTCCAATAAGTAATTTGTACAAATAATTTATAATTCAGCCTTCTTTTTCTTATTGGTATGGACTTTGAAAACTTGTTTCTGAAGTTCAGTTTTAATAAGGGCATATTTCAGTAAACTGGGGTATTTAGAAGAGGAAACAAACTTTTTGAAACAATTAAAAACATAAAACCTTATAAGATACATCCTCTGGTCTGTAAGGTTAGTGAAAAAGCGTATGGACAGGTTGAAGTGTGACACCTACAGGTAAATTAAGTGAACAGAAAAACAGACAAGTGATGAGGGGGAGGACAGCTGTCAACAAACCCACAGTGTGCTAACCTAAAAGGAATTCACACCCAAAAATCAAACATTCCATTCATAAACAAATGGTCAATACTCTAAAATCCCTAAATGATTCACTTTTATTATACAGTGCAATCAATACAACATATAAAAGACGGATCTCTACAAAATTGCCAGACCTCATTGACACATAGTGTAAATCATGTCAGTAGAATGTTCACAAGTAAAGCAACACTCACTCTAAATAAGCAACACAATCATTAAAGTTTTAGACCTTTACGAAGGGCAAACTGGAAAAAATCTTACCTTTAAAGAAGCAATATATTTCATCCAAAACGCATAATAAATTTCATATTACTTCTCTGTTAAATGCTACAAGATGTTTATTAAGTTATTTCTTCCGAAGACTTAACAATACATAACGACACTGTTGAACACTTTTTCAATTCATCCACTTACATATCACAAACTCGTCTCATGACAAATTATTACACTAAATTAAATTGGTCTAATTTGAAACCGCATAGGCCGTGTCCGCCCAAGTTTCTGATCTGCCTGTCGACCTACATGAATTGGCTTGGCTGTCAGTTGACGGCCTGCTATGCAGCTGCTGCTATGTCACAGTAGTGGAAGTGTCTGAAGGTTAACGATTCCGCCGCGAACTAAGAATATTTCACAAGTCTTCTGCGGTTAGCTACTACACGTATAACTAAATACTCTGAACAACACTGGAGAATTTCGGAGTACGTATTCTAGAGCGGCAATTACATGGTTCACTCCTCGGAGCAGTGGTCCATGGTTCACTCTGATTGACTCATTTTTGGCTCATTGCCATGGATGATTGGAACGATCAGGTTGACGGTGTCGGTCACGACTTCCGGAAAATATATTGTTGAGATACACTCTTTGGTTAAAACTACAACTGGTAGTTATCTCATGACAATTCTATTTCTTCCCTTATACATAATATAGTGAAATCTTATAAAAATTCGAACGCGAAATTCCGAGTGAAATAAATATTCGATCATAGAACAACACATCTCTTCACCCGTGATTCAATATTGAAGAGGGTTCCTGCGAGTTCTTGGTTCTAACAGTTCTGAGGGGAAAGTCGCGTCACAAAATTTGAAGTGGGAGCAACACACATGTGGAGTAAGGCCAAGTCTAGATCGAGTGTTCATGTGCTCATCCATGCTCATCCCTAGCTTATGAGTTTAGCCTGGTTTAGCCACAGTGGCGGATGGAGGGTGAGGGGGGGGTTTGCCCCCCCCCCCCCCAAGTCCAGAGTTTTCGCTTGTTACCTTACTTTATTTGGCAAATTTGATTTAAATATTTACGTTATTATGAAATTATTTAAAAATAGTATCGTATATACACTAGAAAAATAACATACAATATAATTACAAATGTTTATTATTTGACAAAAATTTATGATAGCCCCACCAAAATAATCTGCTGGATCCGTCCCTGACCACAAACGACTACCATATGAACTCGTATTTGATAAGGAGTGCCTCCGAAAGGAAAAGATAACTACAACACCAATAGAGTTTGGAACACTTTTTTCGCCATTTATTTGTAACATTTTAAACAAACAGCCTATCTATCTAAAATGCAATCCACACTATTTTGATTAAAAAATGGATATTTTCTGATAACCCGGGAAATGTCAGGGTGTTTAAGTAGAAGTCATGGGAAATTTTGAGATAATTGAAGAGAGATGGTAAGGCTTGAATTCGCAATATTTGATTTTCATTATATTCTTTCTGACGCTCAAAGTGTGACCTCTAGGATTCTTAATTATGGGCACAAGGATCAGGATTAGGACGTGTCATGTGTCATGTCCTACATCCTGCGAGATTGGCGCAGTAGATTGTGTCACCCACTCTATTGTCATGTGGGCAATTTTTACTTTCTCTCTACCGCTACCGCGGTACTGAGAAAATTGTGTAATGCTGCGCGAAAAAACGGCGAATTTTCCGCAGAAAATTCTTATTACAGGGACCTGGTAACGAAAATGCCGATAAATCCACTTGCTAAATTTAGAGAAAGAAATTCTCCAACACGTGTTGTAGCCAGAATCCTTGTTTTGTGGGTCCTTGATACCGAAAAATCGAATGACGACAAAACGTCCGTCCGTTCGTCTGTTCGTCCGTTCGCCCGTTCGTCCATCCGTCCGTTCGTCCATGCGTCCGTTCGTCCATGCGTCCGTTCGTCCATCTGTCTGTGAACAACACTAGCGACTGAACCGTTCAGCCGATTTTCTTCAAAATCGATATTCCTCATTGATCTGGCTGATGTCATGGCCTCTTCAATTTGAAACCGATATTTTAATTTTGGAGGGTACTTTACAAGAAGCCCCTGAGACATTATCAAAATTTAAAAAAAAGAAAGACTCCTACGTCTTTGATTAAACTTTGTTATTTGATAGTGTGAAGGGCGTTTAAGAGAATTGCGCAGGTCACATGTCCGTTGAAAACCTTGATTTTTCGAAACTAGAAAATTTACAATTATGAAAATACCAACATTTACAATTATGAAGATAAACATTTTTTTGTTAATGAATTGTGTTCATGAAAAACTTCTAAAAATATTGTCATGTTCAATTTTCCAAAAACATGAGTGTTTTTTTGCGAAATTATGTGTCATAGGCAATTTTCATTTTCTTTAAACAATTTTTTTCTTAAAAATGGCACAAAATATTTTGATTAAATTTACACCTTACATTCCGTACAGGACGCTTAAAAGAATGGAGCAGGTCGTATGTTCGTTGAAATGCATAATTTTTCGAAATTTTAAAAACAATTTCGGCCTCTTCCTGCAAATGCAATTGTGAAAACACTTTTTTCTGAATGAAATGTAATTTTGCGACAAACCTAATCGCCCGCTCCGAATGTACTGCCTTCGTTAACGTATTTCCAGAGAGTTCGATGTTTCGTTAGAATTTGTAAATCATTAAATACTTTTGTGTATATTTGTATATTATTAGAACCTTTTGTTATACATTTGCACAATAATCTTTTAGAAATTATTTAAAACCTATTTGCAATATATGAAATAAAATTGCTAGCCTTCAAGAAATATCAAATTGGAATGCAAAAACAACATTCCGCACCGCGAATCGGCAGCAGAATTTCTGAGAACTACGCCTCATTGTTCAGACAAGATGTAACTGTATGAAAAGCAGTTATAATTGTCAAATTTGAGTTGATATTTGCTTGAAAATATTTAGTTTTTCACCAAATGTACGATATGTAACGAATTCTACATAAACTAATGACTAAGATGTGTTAACTCGAAGAGATATCGTGGTATAAATAGTATTACATTACTATTACTAAATGCGAGAAAGTTCTTTTGTTTTAACACCACTAGTTTTGACACTCATTAATACTAAAGTAATGGAGGAGCAGTGGTCTGTGATTAACACGTAGAAATTTGTTTCACAAACGTTGGCCACTTGTTCTGGAGCCGTTTGACTCCATATTATTCTTGTCAATTCGCCAAATAGAAATAGAGATGTTCAGAATGACGTCAGAACTTTTGACAGGAAAGTATTGGGTGGCATGTTCTCGTATGCGCATCGGTCTTTCCTGCAGCATTAGTAAGTTTTGGGGTTGCACTGCGTGGTTGCTGAGGTTTATGTTTCGTGACCCCTTTGTTGACGCTATTGTACGACGCTATTTTCTTCCTTTCGTTTTGTTGAAGTTCTTGATGCATAAATCTTTGGCATAAAGAAACACTATTATCTCAGACGTTTATTATCAGTCAGTACCTACCTTTTCATTTCGATTATGATTCGAATCAAATATTAATGTGTGAAATATTTGGATCTACGTGCCCTTTCATCGGATATGAAAAAGTCCATTGCAATGAATTTTGGGTCTCATTACTAATTTGAGTAGAAGGAACTTCCTCCATATTTTTATAAACCGTCGGCTTTTCTAATATTAATTTTAGAATTATTATTATTATTATTATTATTATTATTATTATTATTATTATTATTATTATTATTATTTATTATTCAAAGATTTTACTGGTCGGTATGTCAACCACTCAAAGGTATGATGACCAGATGTGAGATTGCTGTATTGAAGATTCAGGTGGCTTCTAACAATATTGTATTCACTTAATAGATCTGCCTTCTGTATATTGTATATACTCCTGGTATCCAAGTGAAGGCACTAGTGCTCGAAGTATCATTTTCCGGATAACTCCTGTGGCAAATATTATTATTGGCGACGTCGACAATTGCTAATGTTAGAAAATTGCAAGAAAATATGAGCTGTTTTAGCATCACTAATTTTATCGAAGTCATGTTTCACTGCTTAGAGCAGTGTCAGTCGCACAGGCGTACGAGTACGCAAAAACCTCCGGACGAGTTGTCACTTTTGATTCTTTAATATGACACCAAATCTGGTCGGGCTTAGCTTGTGACGCCCGTAAAGGTGGCAAAAACATTATCATTTTTAAACAGAAATGTCTCAACACACTTTTTGATATTTCGAACCGTTTCTGAGTTCGGGTACACTGAATATGTGAAGTAAAAAGTTGCTCTGTATGTATAAAAATTGTATTTTGAAGCAAATTTTAGAAAAGTACCTTGTGATTCAATATCAGATTTTGATGCAATTTTGTATGCCGAGTCCCACATATCTCAAAGTCTTCTTAAACGGAACAATCAGACATCGCAATAATTTTGATAAAATGCTAAGCCCTGCAACTGAGCTTGCTAAATCGTGCAATGTGGATGCATATTCCCCCCCCCCCCACACACACACACACCTATATGCAGGAGAAAAAAGAAAACTAGGTTCGGTTATGAACATGACGCTGACAGTACAAAGGATAATTTCCGCATACCGAATGAACTGCATTTCCGAATAGATGACTATTATTGACACTAGTTTCATCTGGAAAGGTTTCAATTGCTTAAAGAGGAAACTGATGCGTTTAATGTTATATACGCCTTCAACAAACTAGCAGAAATTAATTAATCTGACCTATTAAACTGATGGTGCTTCAGAATGGCGCAGACTTTCCCGTATTAGTTTTCTATTTCCTTTGCTCTCAGCTAGCTATACGAACTTGTCATATCTCTTGCCAGCTGCCATTTATCGCCACCAAACTACTTTTTTTCACATTTTATTAATTTTTCAGATTCCTAATAATATAACTAAAATATTAATTTATGAATATTAAAGAACAGTAAAACCTCGTACTAAATTACAATTTTCTTTGAAAAATTTGCAGCTATAAGAAAATGGCGCTTAAGCGCTGCTGTAAATTCGAAAATTTTCATTTGAAGTCATATGAAGCACTTTAACTCACAAATATAATACTGCTTAAAATTCCTGGAAATGTAGATAATAACAGCGTTAGAAATAGATCAAAAACTACATTTGGGTAATTTTGAAAAAAAAAATCCCGAGATGAACGTCATATTTAAGAGTGCAATTAGCACTATCCGTTCGAAATGTTTGAAGAAAAAATTTGGAACCGTTTTTGAGAAAATGGCGTTTGAGCGTTTCTGAAAATGTTGAATTCTGAGCTCGTTTTCACAGAAAATGGGTGAGTTTTCGAGAAATTTGATATAACACTATGAACAAATTGCCTCTAATATAAATATTAACGGCGTGAGAGACAAGTCAAAAGATTACATTTTTGTAATTTTTATAAAAACAAAACAATGGAGTAATATAGCGTTTATTTAATCTTATAGAGTACATTTAGGACTATCCCTACCAAATATTTTAAGAAAAGATTACGCCGTTTTTGAGCAAATCTTGTTTTTGTTATTTTTTTAATTGCACATATTGCTCCAAATATTGCGCGAAAACTACTAAAATTTTCAAAAACATGTTCTTGACCTTAATGAAAGAACTCACAATGGAGAACAAATTTGTTTGAAGGAAAAACCTCTATACTGAATTTTGTAGTTGTAGGAAGACGCCCAAAAAATTTTGTAATTTCGAAAATTCAGTGTTAAACCTGAAAATCGGACCTATGCCACCTTACTTTTATAAGTTTATTTTACTCTATTCTTACAAGAAATGGAAAGAAAACATTTGGACAGTTTTTGAGAAAATTTTGAAGATGTCAGGTGGGCTTCTTGTAAAGTACCTCCAAATTTTAAAGAATGTTTTTCAAAATCTCAAAGCTTTGACTCGAGTAAGGTGGACAGGGGTTTCTGGTTGTGACCCTCCGTCCCCCGCTCCTTAGCTCCCGCCGCTTCTCCGGGCAGGCGTCCGCGAAGGGAACGGAGCTCCGATGTCATTTCTCCGCCAGTTGGCAAACGCTCGTTTATGCGCTTGTGGTGTTCACAAACGGACGGTCAGAAAGACGAATGTTTAAAAAAACACTTTTTCGGTATCAAGAGGGCCTAAAACGTGTATTTCCGCTGAAATCTCGAAATCGATTTTCCGCAGCATTACATAACTTACCCTATACTCCGTATATACGTACGTGTTGGGAAAGTAAAAATTGCATCGATCTATAATTTAAACTGACCGATGAAACTTATACATATAGTCCAAAAGATATAAAAGCAATACAATTTGCAGATTAACTAAATACAATCACGACATTTCTCGAATCGAAATCCTCACCAATTGAAATATTAGAATAAGTAATAAACAAATCGGATCATTCCCTAATATCACCGTGATATGATATGATATTTTATTTTATTTTATTATTTTATTTTATTATTTTATTTTATTATTTTATTTTATTATTTTATTTTATTA
>BOPP01000004.1:219761-272798 GCA_017312745.1 Gryllus bimaculatus | reverse complement strand
TATTTGTATTTTATTTTTATTTTATTTATATTTTTGTTATTCTATTTATTTATTTACTTATTCACGCCCTGTTTGTACATATAGGTAACAATTTATATACCACACTGCACAATCACATCCAATACACTATAAACAATTTCTAAATACACACAATCGATGCATATAAATTAAATTACATTAAATTAAATTGAGATTATAAACCGTAAGTATCACATCAATCGTTCTAGTGTTTACAATCTTCGTAATTAATATTTGTTATGTATAATTTTCTTTATCTGTATCGGGAATGATGATGTGGATCCCCCCAAAGACAGTTTATACTGAAAAACAATATTCATTTACTAGGTTCGCGCTATTCTATTTTTCGGACCAAACTATACATAATTTTTAGTAGTCTTAATTGAATTCAGTAATCTATACGATCTCAAGCCAGGTTTTGAATAGGCAAATTCAAATTGTTCTAATATTTCTTGGCATTCATTTCGCAATTAATGATCTTAAAAAATATATAAAAACTGCAATTTGTCTCCGCTTGGAAAGTGAAGTGTATTTCAAATTTATCATAGACTTCATCAGTGCTCATGTCATGACCTCTGATGCCCATATAGTACTTGACGTATTTACAGAACTTCTTTTGAAATTTTCGATTCGATCCACAAGAATGTCGGTGTATGGTGACCAGATTTGTTGAGCACATAATATTCCATTATTGGACGCGACCAAAGTATAAATATAGGTATATTTAACGTATAGACATTGTTAAATTCCCTTCCAGATCTGAGTATAAATCCAGCGTCTTGTATGCTTTGGATTTCATCTTGTCCACATGATTCGGGAACTTCAATTTATTGTCGATAATGACGCGCCAAGTCCTTTACGGATTCGACTTCCTCGAGTTGGTGTCCACTAAGATAATAAGCTGCAGGTTGTCGTTGAGGAGAGCGAGAGAAAGACATCACTACACATTTATCAACGTTCAGTTTTAGCCTATTCCTCCAAACATGTTCCTCAATATCTTGCTGAAGAATGCGCATATTATCATAATCAGTAATTTTTCTAAATATTTTCAAATTATCTGCATAAAGTAAATATCTAATCAGAATTTATCGCCAATATCGTTGATGAAAATATTGAACAGGATCGGTCCAGATGTGATCCTTGTGGGACGGCCTGAGGTTGCTCTATATTCAGTTGAAATGTGGCCATTTACCCGTACTTGAAGAAATATCTCCTGTCAGATATGAATGAAACCAGTCCAGTGCTTTTGCCCCTTACTCCATATCGATTAAGTTTATTACATAATATTTCGTAGATTTACCATATGGAAGGCTTTGCTGAAGTCCGTATATACCAACAAGACATCTTTACCTTGATTCATCTGATCCAGTACGTAGTTGACATATAAATGAAGAGGTTGTTGTGGTAGATCTGCCGTTGATAAAACCGTGTTGTTTTATAGTCATAATGTTTTTTGAAAGAAAGGTTATTTGAGGCAAAATAATTTTTTCGAATAGTTTGGGTATTGAAGATTTGAATGCATATAGGTCTATAATTAGTACTGTTGATTTGGATCTGATTTATGAATAGGGCTAATGTAGGAGAATTTCCAAGCTTTTGGGAAGATGTCAGATTCTACTGATTTGCTGAAGATATGGGATAACGGTTCGGAAAGTCCAGCAGCACAATTTCTCAGAAGCTGATTGGGTATTCCGACGGATCCAGCACCTTTTTTAATGTCCAACTTACATAATTGATCAAACATCATCAAAGCGGACACTCAGCTCCGTGAGGTGAAATCCTGGTTGACTAAGAATTCTTCATTTATAGTTGTGAAATCATTCGAATTGTCTTCGGAAATGCTTTCATAATATGATGCGAATAATTAGTCATTTCGTTTCCACTTCTTGCCGTCTCTGAGATCCTGCGATGTAACGTGTCCGGTTAATCGCTCCAAAAAAATATAAAGCAAAGATGCAGGTTAAGGTGGCGCCCACGTGCGGCCGTTGTACAGCCAGAATACACACACAACGCAAAATTAAATAAACTGCTCGAAGTCAAATGCCATTTTTACTCTCACTGACTAATTAAGTACTATGAAAACTTCCGAACTGACCCGAACTCAAAGGAACAATGAAATGGGCCCCAAATAATTAAAATATACGGAGCGAAATCCACGCCAACATTCACACGGTCGCCATCTTGAACCTTGTCTACATTATATTACAAATTTTGCCAGTTATAGTAGGCACTACTGACCATAGGGCGTTTTTAGACTAAAAAATTTTAATTTTGAAAATGTAACAAGAAATATTAACATATCTGGCAATGATACCAATTGAAAGAGAAATCTGCAAAAATATTTATTTAGAGAGTTTCATCTAATTTGAAAATTCGAAAAGTGCCTTATTTTAAATTCTATAAAGATATTATTTGCTATTTAATAAATCTATAATAACACTTCAGTAAATACTATTTTAAAAAAACTAAACGTTTCTACTATTAAAAGTCTGTAAATAAAGTACGAGTATTCCTTTTGAAGGTACTTGCAGCAGGACAGCCAATCAGTGCGCGACTGTCCTGACTTGTCGCATATGTTCGGAACATCGAGGGAGTGACAGATCACATA
The DNA here is from genome assembly GCA_017312745.1 of Gryllus bimaculatus. NCBI lineage: Eukaryota > Metazoa > Arthropoda > Insecta > Orthoptera > Gryllidae > Gryllus > Gryllus bimaculatus. The sequence goes on along the minus strand of BOPP01000004.1, from coordinate 270,172 downwards.
TGATCAATGGTTTCTATTTGTTCCTGACGAATGCGGCATTTATCATCTTGGGACATTTTGAGAACCACTTTATCATAATGTCATGTTCTCAACGTCTGATCTTGGACTGCTATTAGCACTGCTTCGGATTCTGGATTCATTCTCCTCCTTTAAGCCATATAAATGAATGATCTTTACTGATTTGCACCTTGTCCGTTTTTTAGATACTGTCCATGGAGTGGTTTGTCTGATTTCTTCAATATTTTTGTCTCACGTTTCATGTTTAATAGCATCAGAAGTTCAGTGTCCATGTTATTCTGCGTACCTTCCACACTTTTCTTCGCACTGCTTCTTTCTACACTAACAACGCCTCTCCCATTCTTCGGCCAGATTTAATGGCCTGCCTCATTAGTGAGTGAACTTGATTGACTACATACGTTTCCATTCCAACTATTGCATTGTTCCAGGAGACTTCAATTTGTCTGAGACCTCTTCCTCCTTCCTTACGTTACACAACGTCTATGCACATAAGCTCGAGGGTGGACGTCATGGCGCATTGTAAGCAGTTTTCTGTTTTTTCGATTCATGATTCGAATTTCTTGCTCACTTCAGTCAACGAGTACGAAACTGTACTCTACTACAGGAACCGCCAAACTACCTATTGCAGATATTTTATTACTGAAGTTCAGAACGGACTGCAGGTCAAGTCTCACTCTTCTGTTCAATACTCCCTGCGAATTCTCTCTTTCACTGTGTTGTTCGAGATGTTCTCACATTCTTCAATGCCCAGATATTTGTAAGTTTTATCTGGCTCAAGATGTTGAATCACAGAGGGCATATCAACTTCAATGTTCTATGACGTGACTTCGCCTCTCTTTACATTGGGTTTTGCACACTTGTCAAGACCAAAATTCCTGCAGATGTCATTGATAAAATCATTGATGACAGACATCATTTGGGAGAGAATCACTTCATTCTTAGCAATCACTATAATATTATCCATGTAAAACAAATGTGATATTGGTATTTCATACCATGGAGCTTGTAACCAAAGTCAGTGTGCGACACTTGTCTAGAAAGTGGGATCAAACTAATGCAAAACAGCTGAGGGGTTAGCGAATCTCCTTGAAAAATACCCTGTTAATCTGAATACATCGTGTTTCTACTGCTTTTCTGCTGTGTAATATACACACAAAAACAAGAAGTAATCAGAAGAGCCAAAAAACTGGTACACCTGCCTAATATCGTGAAGGGCCCCCGCGAGCACGCAGAAGTGCGGCAACAGGATGCGGTATGCATTCGTCTAATGTCTGAAGCAGTGCTGGAGGTAATTGACACCTTGAATCCTGCAGAGCTGTTCATAAACTCGTAAGAGTATGAGAGAGTGGAGATCTCTTCTGAACAGCACGTTACAAGGCATCCAAGATATGCTCAATATGTTCATGTATGGGGAATTTGGTAGCCAGTGGAAGTGTTTAAATTCAGAGGAGTGTTTCTGAAGTCACTCTGTAGCAATTCTAGACGCGTGGACAGTCGCACTGTCCTCTTGGAATTGTCGTAGTCCATCTGGAAGCAGAATGGACATGAATGCGTAAATGTGATCAGACAGGATGCTTACGTACGTGTCACATGTCAGAGTCGTATTTAGATGTATCAGGGGTCCCATATCACTCCAACTACAGACTCCCCATACAACCACAGACCCTCCATTAGCTTGAATAGTTATCTGTTGACATGTAGTGTCCATGGATTCATGAGGTTGTCGCCATAATCATGTACGTCCATCCGCTCGTGAAACGGACTCGTCAGACCAGGCAACGTGTTTCCAGTCATCAACAGTCCAATGTCAGTGTTGACGGGTCCAGGCGAGGCGTAAAGCTTGGTGTTGTGCAGTTATCAAGGGTTATATGTTATCGATATGGGTATGAAACACCATATCAATAATATATCTTTGAATGGTTAGCACGCTAACACTTTTTGATGGCCCAGTATTGAAATGTGCAGAAATTTTCGGAAGGGCTGCACTTTTGGCACGTGTAATGATTCTCCTCAGTCGTCGTCGGTCCCATTCTTGAACGATCTTTTAACGACCGCAGTGATGCCATATGATTGATGTTTTACCGGATTCCCGTTTTTCACGGTACAGTCGTGAAAAGGTCGGATTTTTCCCGCAGGAAAATCTCAATTCCACCGCGACCTCGGGGATGCTATTCCCCATCTCTCTTGCGCAGACTATAACATCACGTTCAAACCCACTTAAATCATGATAACCGGCAGTAGCAGTAACTGATGACTAACGTGCACCGTGTAGTAGCAATAACTGATCTAACAATTGTGCCAGACTCGTGTCTTATAAAGTCGTTGCCTACCGGAGCGCCGCATTCTGTTTGGTTACAGATACACTATGTGATCAAAATTATCCGGAATCCTCCAAAATGGTGTAATGGCGTGGTCGTGTTTTTCAGAGAGGAGGCTTGCACTCGTTTTTGGTGGTACTATCACGGCACAGGCCTACGTTGATGTTTTAAACACTTTCTTGCTTCCCAATGTTGAAGAGCAATTCGGGGACGGCCATTGCATCTTTCAACCCGATCGAGGACTTGTTCATATTGCACGGCCTCTGGCGGAATGGTTGCATGACAATAACATCCCTGTAATGGACAGGACTGCTCAGACTCCTGACTTGAATCCTATCGAACACCTTTGGGATGTTTTGGAACGCTGACGTCGGGCCAGGCCTCGCCGACCTAGATCGATTTCTCTCCTCAGTGCAGCATTCCGTGAAGAATGGGCTGCATTCCCCCAAGAAACCTTCCAGCACCTGATTAAAAAGTATGCTTGCGAGAGTGGAAGTTGTCGTCAAGGCTAAGGGAGGGCCAACATCCTATTCAATTCCCGCATTACCGAAGGAGGGAGCCGTGATTTGGCAAGTCATTTTCAGCACGTGTCCGGATACTTTTGATCGCATAGTGTATCTTTATTTGAATACGAATGACTGTACCAGTTTTTTGGCTCTTCAGTGTAAAAACCTGGTACTCCACGACTTCATACTAGCCTTGCTAAACTTAATAAATTTGGGATGAAATTAATAGATTTCCAGTGTCTTCAAAATCCAATCGTATGGTACACTGTCAAAGACCTTCTGGTTGTCAGTCCAAGCCATAGTACTTAGTCGTTTCTTTATATAATTCAAGAAGTCTATATTAAATAGCAAGATTTTCTTACACCCATAAGAACCTTCACGACATCTTTTTTGTACAACTGGCAACAGATAGTTCCTCTCTAGGTGTCTGGACACTTTGTCAGCTATGGCTGCAGTTATAACTTTGCACAGTACTGGCTACAAGTGGTTGGACTGTAGTTCTTCGTCAAAGGGCAGTCTCCCGCTTTAGGTGGCAAATACGTGATGCTGCGTGTGAGCCATTTCGGAAGTTCCTTTGTGTTTTTTAAAATTTTATTTACAACCTTTGTTAGATGAGAACGTATTGCTGTTAATTTCTTAATCCAATAATCTTACAAATCCCGAGGGGTTTCCACTTTCACGTGTTCTTAATTACTTGGAAGATGTGCTCTTCCGATAATTCGTGAACATGTTCCACTGTTGCCATAATTTCATCGGCAGCATCAACTTCACATTGAAGTAAATGCGTTTTTGATGTAGGATCTACTTCCCTTTCAGATTTCTACCCAAAATGTTTCGATGTCTTTTGTACAAATGGCAGCATTGTCATTCAGTTCTTAGTCAGATTGCGACAGAATCTCTTCACGTCTGTTTTAAACAACCGATTATGCACATGGAAATCCCACGTATGTTTGTAACATCTAATTCGTTTAGCCCATGCTTGGATTTCCTCTTTTAGCTTTTCAGCTACCAATAGCCTGCCTGTGTCATTATAAATTTGGACTTTTTGTTCAACAAGGAATTTTTTTCCGTTGAATATATCAGGCGTGTGTTGATTTAGAAGGTGCCTTGGCTAAGAGTGATATTTCACGCAGAGTGCCGGCTGTCTCATAATTCTTTTCGTTCATGGTGGTATGGGACTGTTTACTCTATCGAACATCCGTGTTCTTGGCTGGCCCCAAAATTATCTGGAATACCAGATATACATTTGCATACACGATGCGAGTGATTTCAGTAATATCTAGATCTCTACCTGGGGTATGTACCATCTCATCCAAGACAGAGTTCGCTGTCTCTTAGCTTCAGCATTTTTGTATACTCTCCTCAATGGTGCACGAGATTCCAATGGAAGTAGATGTATTATTTCTATCTAACTTCGAAGGAGGTTCAGCATCATATCCTTATTGTCTGACTCACCGCCAGTTGAATTTTCACCACTAACATGTTTCATTGGATGGAGATGAACCTTCAACAGGACCATCGTTTTCTGATTCTACATGTTCGTCATGTGGATAGTTCGATCCAATAATATTCTCCGCATTATCCTGAATATAAGCGAGTTCTTCGGATGTGAATTTTACACTGCCGCACCGAGTATTATCGTTGACTGGAAAGCTTGTTTGATTCTAGGGTAGGTCTCATACCTGGGTTCCGCTCTCTCCATATCTTTAAAACGTCTATTTCAGAGCCCCCATTTTTTGCTGTTGCATAGTAAAATACCGTATAACCTCCTTCAATTCATCCCGTGTCCATCTCTGACGACGGCTTCGAGCTACTGTCAATTCTTGGTCCCTACGACTAACATCTATGGGATGGCCAGACGTCGGAAAGATGACATTAACTCGATTTCTGAGCAGAAATTGCTGAGGGACATTGGTAGAACAAGGCACATTAAGACATACTGCATTTCGTGTTCTATCAATTCTGCTAATTGGTTTTAAGGAAAGTTTTGCAGGAAGCAAGTTTGAGTTCACAGAACACATTTAACCCATGGGTTATTTTGTGTCATCCGTTACTGCCACTCAATGCAGCCTAGGTTCATTCCCCTGAAGGCCCCGCAAGGAGTCCCTCTGATCGCCAGTTGGCATTACTAAACTCTCTCTACGGGATTTTCACTGACTGATGAAGGCAGATTGTCTTCGAGGTTCCTCTTCCGCCATCTTCATCAATCATCACTCATTCTTCAAAGATATCGTTGAGACTCTCATCTGGAGTATTTCTTCCTCTGACTCCTCACCTTCAACCTATTCAGCAAGGAAGACTCTACCAGTACCTAGATCACCAATACCTTATACCCCATCCTCACCAATCCCTCCATACCCACCAACAGAAAAATCCAAATTATAACTCCTATATCCGTTCATATACGATTTTTTGCAAAAATGAGTCGTTTTCCCGTTATTTCTGCTAGAAATTAATGCAATGTATAAAAAAATTCTCGAAAAACTCTCAACATTTTTTCTTCAAAATGTTTCCATGGATAGAACAAGGAATGCTTCAAAGAATAGCGCATGTCTGATTTTGATTGGAAACTGAACTTTCGAAAGTTGCAAATTTAAAAAATAATGCGAGAAAGTATGTGCTGTCGTAGCACCACTAGTTTAATTGACATTTTATATTTACAAATAGACTTTAAGAACTCATCACAGTTACCAAAGTTCAAAAATTAATTATGCAACCTACATTCACGAAACAAATCATAGGAGATATATGGTGCTATCATTATTAAAGCTAAGTCATTGATGGAAACAACATACATAGATGAACAAAAACTGAATTTGGTAGGTAAATGGCCATTTAAAAACTTTCTTTGCTTTAGCAAAGCTACTACTTCTACTAGACAAGCTTCTACTGCTTTTTGTTTTAATTAGTTTTATATCTCTTTTCTACTTATTCTTTTTAAATATTTTCTTTCTCTTCTTAAGTACTTATTAACCGTGCCGTCTTCAGGAGCATGTAAGTCCATGCCCTTTTCTTTTGTTTCGGGCACACTGTAATAGTGCGAAATGTCACAGCGGCCCACCGATCACTCGCTTGGCACCTAGAGACACATTACTCCGTGAACGCTGTTTCGGTCACTCCAATACGTGGAAACCGTCGTAGCACCGTTTATCAGGCGGAGTAAGAGGGATGAGCAGTCACACGCCTCTGTAGAACAGTCAAAGACATTTTCCGTACGAACCTCTGGGCTAAAATACAGTGAGATTCAGGATTCCTATTCGTAACAAAATGCCTAAGGACAGAACGCGCGAGTATTTTTTCGATACATTTTTAGACGTTTCTACCAGTTTTTCTTGTCTTATTATTTTTATTTTTCCTTCACTTTTAGCATTTTAATGTTTTTCTCTGAGCCTGTTTATTGGGGGGGGGAGGGGAATGACTTCCCTCGATCCGACACTACGATTACATCAGTAACATATCCAACAACTTGAATTACGCATCTGAATTTGATTTGATAAAAATTTCCTATTATTTAAGGTCATTTTAAGAGTATTTTATTGATCATTTTTGGCCATGTTTTAGGTCATCAAAATCCGTCAAAATTATGTAATGATCCGCAAATTTTTGGCAGAAAAACTCTTATTATAGAGCCCTGGTAACGAAAAAGTGGACAAATTTAATTGCTAAATTTAGAACAAAATCCTCCAACACTTCGTGTATCAAGAATTTGTTTTGTGGGTCCTTGAAACCGAATGTCGTCATATGTCAGTCTAGCGGCTAAACCGTTCCCCCAATTTTCTCCATAATTGATATTCCCCTACCGATCTGGCTGATGTTACGGCCCCTGGAATTTAAACCGACTTTTCAATTTTGGGGGATATTTTACATGAATCCCCTGGGACTTTTTCAGATTTTGAAAAGACAAGGACCCATCGTTTTCATTTATTTATTTATTTTGTTAGTGTAAGGACGTTTTAAGAGAATGGCGCAGGTCTCATGTTCGTTGAAAAACATGATTTTTGGAAAATTGCAAAAGTTGAAATTGTTTTAGGAGTCTTCCTACAACTAAAATATTAAAGATAATTTTTTCTCTTATTGAAATCTGTTCTTTAACGATAGACTTTGGAATGTCATGTACAATTTTTTGAAAATTTGAGTACTTTTCGCGTGAAAATTGGGCGAAAAATCCTGCTTTGGTATCTTTTGTTACTTAACAGTTTCGTGAAAAGTTAAACTTAATAGTAATTTGGAATCTTTTTTGAGGGGGGGGGGGGCGAAATTTCCTTCCTCCGTAGATCTCGCCTGCTTACTATTAAAAAAAAAAAAAGCCAAAACTCAGTAAAAACTGTGTGTGATGTATGGGGGAGATCATCTGCACATGTTTTCTATAGTTCCAGAATCTCTTCCCATCATTTTAAACATAAATAGTTGCACGTTCTCTATAGTTCCAGAATCTCTTCCCACCATTTTAAACATAAATAGTTGCAAGTTTTCTATAGTTCCAGAATCTCTTCCCATCATTTTAAACATAAATAGTTGAAGGATGAGTAAAAGTGAAAAATAAATAAATAAAATTTAAAAAAAGCGCGGGATTAGCAACATTAGAAAAACTAGACATTTTCGTTCCCGAGTTATAGAAAGCTTATTTGCAACAGTAAACAAACTGCAGGTTTGATTTTTATACATTACTAACAAAATAGTAACTCATTCTTACCTCTACTCCCACCACTACAAACAAAAAGAGTTTCAACAAAACGTGCACATAGTGAAGCTACATTTACATTCAGAAGCAAAACAAGGGGACCATCTCAACTTTTACTTTATGTATCAGGGAAACAAAAAAAACAAACCTGATTGAGATGGGGATATTTACATACTGGTGAATTGTAGATTGAAAATACATATAAATTCTTGCAACTATACACAGAGATTGATCAGAAATAAAAAGGGTCTTGCTTGCACTTGCAAAATATTGAGGGATTAAATATAGGAATTTTAAAAAACATCTCTCTAATTACATACAAATTATATCTCATTTTTATAAATTTTAGTCAATATTTTTAGCACAAAGTATTTTTCAAGGATTTATTATTCAATTTTTGGTCTCTGGCAACAGATGGCACACTGGCGTGGGAGGTGTTTGTATGTCATTGCATTTTGAATATGCTGAGTGATGTTTCATAAATCATGCATAACAATGGCAAGAAGAGTAAATAATTAAATAGAAAATGAGAATAAAGTCAAAACAATTCTCAGTTAGACCACCAGTTCATATTTTTGACTTTCTATCCTCCTCCTTATTATTATTATTATTATTATTATTATTATTATTATTATTATTATTATTATTATTATTAATAATAATAATAATAATAATAACAGTATAATAATGTAAATTATGTGAAATATACATTTTGCGTTAATTTACTATTAAGTTGTGTCAATCAGAGTTGCACACAGACGTGGCTTTAATGAGGTGGAAAATGATATGTAAAATGTTATATTATAAATATATACCATAAACATATAAATACATGTAGTTACGTATAGAAATGTGTTTCTGCAATAGAAATGGCAGAGCTCTCAATGATGTAAAAGTTAATGAAGGAGGAAACTATTTTGTTTTCTCAACTTTTTGCCAGCATGTTGGGAATACATATCTTTGTTTCTTCTTTTCACTGGACAGACACAACAATTTTAAGTATACATGTGTATTTTTACCAGGACTTTCAACAAAATTCATTTATAATAAAAATTACACTTTCCTTGTTTGTAAAATCACCAAATCAAATATCCATAAACTTTCTGGGATGTTCCATTTATGCTGCACTTAAAATTTTATCAGAACAGCATTATTTTTCATATTTGAAAATTGGAGCCTACTGAAGCAACTCGACGTACACCTTACTATAGGAATTTAATACTGTAATACTTACTGTAATTAATTGTTTGCAAAGTTGAATCTGGATTTATTCAGAAACTTGAAATGGGAGTAATTCTCTTACACCGTAATGGTCCTTTGTAAAATATAAAACATTTTTTTCATATAATCTCAATATCACATCACAACTGTTGACAAAAATACTTTATAAAAGAAAGAAAAGAAGCGACATGATTTAATAATGATAAGCAATTATTGGAATTAAAACATATTTGATCATGTAAATACCCTGACTGAACTTAACTGATGTACTGGTGATATGGTACTGGTATTGTCAATTAAAAGACAATACTGGCCATAATAGAGCATACTATACACAAAAAAGATAGTGCCTTTAACTTTATTGAACATGCTTTGAGTACAGATCATTTTCAAATCAATCAACTCTTGAATCTTAATAGTAAATTTACCAATAGCACTCAAGGAACCTTAAGTAAAAAGATCAGGTTAGAATAAGAAAACAGTAGAGATGCACTGATTTGTTTCTAACATGTCACTACTCTAATAACATGTTCTGAGGAATGTTTACCAAACATTTTATTACTGTCTATATTTTGCAATGCATTATACTCAAATGAGTAAACTTTTTTTGGCAGTTAAAAATACATTCAAATAAATTCTATTATTCCAGCAAAATCATTATTAATTTTAAAGTAGTTCACGATGCTGTAATGTAATAGCAAACATCTCCAAGAAACTATTCACAAATGTTAACAGGAACTTTAACAACCAAAAAGCAGAGGTATTCATTTCTCAGAATTTTGCATGAAATCTCAATTAGTTTTCAAGATCAATCACAAATGAAGAAAAGTACACAAACATCAAGTTTTTTTCTTGTTCTGAATGTGATATTAAATACTAAATAAATAATTCACAAAAATAATTATTTTATACAAATTAAACAGTACTATTGACAATGTTAGTACCAATCCAATTACTGAAAATGTGTATGAGTAATAATTAATAATAATTTGTAGTCCCTAACGATGTATTTTGAGGAATGTCAGCAATACACATCAATTCTCTCATAACTGAGGTTTTCAAAATAACAAAGTTAGTTACCCTGAGAATTAAAAAAAAAAAAAGTTTTCCAGAAAATCATGTTCAACAAGTCTCTCAAGAAAAATTCAGTTCAATGTAATTACTAAGACATTTCACTTAAAAAAATACTTTTTTCATTGACAAGACTTACGAAGTTTTGTACTACCTTAATAGCTAGGTAAAGATAAAACTGATAAATTTAATAAGTCTTGTTTTACTATCACCATCTGACAAGCCACATCTAAGTTCCAGAGCATTTAACCAGAAGAGAGTTATATACTTCTGAAAGGTTTAGTGAATCTATATTTCTTACCACTTACCTCCCCTTATTTGATCTTCACTTACCTCTCAGAAATGCACAATCCTAGGACACATGATAGAAAGATAACAAAATGTTATTTTCACATTCTAATTTAGCTTTAATTATTTGCCTGCATTTCTGAATTTTAACTAATAATGTAGTTAGATATATGCTCTAAAATTACACAACACAAATTTCATTGCAAGATATACCAAAAATTTAATTTATGAATAGCAAACAACAAAAAAATTATATGAAACACAAGTCATAAATTTGATATGTACTATATCATTTCAGTGGCTAAGATTGTAAGCTTGCATTGTATAGGTGGATACAGAATGACTTTTGAAAAATACCCTTCAACAAACATAACTTAAGGTATTTTAATGAAGAAAGGATACGTTCATAAGAGCAAGTAAGTTTAATTAATAAGTCGGATGAAACACATTTACCACAGCATTCACGGCAAAGGTACTGAAAAAACTATTCCATACATTTCTTCATTTACTATACGAAATAATTTTATAATGACAATTCCAATTAGGTTTCACATCAAGTTAGAATCACATCTTAACTTGATTTGTGTGTGAAATATGAAACTGTAAATGAGATATTAGGGAAATATATTTTAATGCTAAGAATAGAAAACATTTAATTGGACAAAAATTATATGTTAATGTGCAATATTTGGCAATGCAATTTTAATCATTCCTAGCTAACTTAAAAAAAAAGTAATTAAGATTCAAGTACTAGTGAAGCTTTTAATAAATTAAAAATTAGAAAATTCTCTTTACATCAATACTTTGTAATATGATTTAGAAATTTTACGCAATATTACCTTAGGGAAAATTTATTTATGTTGTACTAGAAGCATTACTTAAAAATTGTTTGTTTTTATTTAATGGTTTTATAGTTTTATTTTAATTTAAATTTTATTTATTCAAAATGACAATGGTGCTTTCTCTTGTTCATTATGCACCACTACTTGTTTTGTTACTTATTAATGTACAAAGGAAAGTGACTGGGATTTTTCTAGATATATAGTGTTTCCTTCATTTTTAAGTGACCCAGTTGGTCCATATTTGTTATCTAATAAATGTATTTAAAGGACAAATATTTATGTGGGTGAACTCAAAAGGGATTTTTAGAAAACAATTTAACACTATCTCAGCATTTCCTATTTTTCGATTTTTTGCTATTGACAAACAATCAATCTATCATGTAACATTCAATCTTCATTTCCTGGCTTCATTACATTCTATCTTCATTCATAATCAAGGCTTAACAGTTAAATTCATCATCAAAAAACTTAATATTCCAAAAAAAGAAAAGAAACTGAAGTAAAAAAATCAAAGAATAACTTGGTAGTGCAAGAATATTCAATTAGCACTAATGGTAAATGATCTGCATAAAAATACACTGAATTATTGAATATTACCTCTAAATTTATTGTAATGGAAGAGATAATGGGCAATAGTAAAACTGTTTTAATAGGTTTAGGTAACTGTCAGGGTGGAAAGAAGTGACAAAATTGCTTGAATATAATCGTTACCTGAATCATCAGACACATACTTGATATGTTTATGAAATTACTTGAATTGTATTACATTTGTATGAAATGTATGATCAGGATGTTGGAAGTAATAATCATTTCACTAGTTAACTAGTACACTGTCATTCAACCACACCATACAATACAAGTTTACATATCTTGTAAATTGTCATACATGTTTACATATGGCACCTGTGCCCAAAGTGTCTTGTTCATTTTTTTATTTTGTGCTTGTATTACAAAACTTATAACAATTTCCAGTTTCAGTTTCATTTAAGTCACAATGCCATTAATGTGAAAACAATAATAAAATAAAAGGTGACAATAAATGATGACATTTACGGCATGAGACCATACGCTAAGTTTCTTCACAATACAGCTAAAATATGTTCAGTAAAAGGAAGCTCGAAAGAATGCATACGAATATTTGTACCATTAAGAATAATTCACAAATATTACTTCATACTAAGGAGGAAAATATACAATGAAAAGATTTAAGAGATCAATATCAATTCCACACATTCAAGTGCAGAATAGGCTAAAACATTGTTCACAGTCTGTAAATAGCATTTGAAGTGCAACACTTATGCCAACATCAAAAGAATTAATTCATTCATCTCGCAACACTTCTACACATGATCATATGCCATATGTATCAATGGATATTCACTATATATATGCAATATATTGGTCCGAGTATATGCTTTATTTAGGATGAATTGCTTTTGCCTTCGTAGAAATGGAACATTTACTTTCAATAAAACAACATATGATGCCAGAAATAATTAAGCAAAGTTAAGAGTTACGTGGAAACTTTTCACAAAAAAATTAGTTTAAGATACAAAGCTTCTTTTTTTTATTAATTCAAGAACTCCACAGTTGTAAGACCTTCAAAAGTACTTCATATTACTACGTGAATGTGAATATATCTATCAAATTATTGAATATATCCAATTTGATAAGTCATAATTTATTATTATTACTATTATTATCATTGGGTACTTAAGTATATGCGGAGTTCACAAAATCATTCAATTTCCTCAATGATTCATTCTAGAAAATCACGGTAGTGATAGAAACATAATGTATTTAGCAGAAATGTTTAGTTTTGAAATTAAATATCAAAATATTTTCTGAAATATTTGTGTATAAACCACTTCTATTCAAAATATAAACATTATACTTTAAGCATTCTAATACAATTGATAAACCTAGCAATATTTACTCAGAAGTAAATACAAAATGATTCAAGTTGAATTATTTTTCACTGTTTTGTTAAGATCCTGGAAAACCCAACCTTGTTCAAACAGATGTAATTGTGAATGATTTTCTTTAGTTACTTTCTATCACATTTATCTATGTAGTACGATATTTTGTACTGGGTACTAGTAAAGTCATAATAAATAATTATTTTGTTGTATATTAACATCTTTAAGAATATAAATCCATTAAGAATGAATTCTTCCCCTCACTATTACATTTAATTTTTGGTTATATATTAAATTAACATGCTAGGATTTACAAGGTTTATATATTCATTTTATCATGTTTGCAATACGTGGAATGATATGTGAAAACAATCAGAACTAAGTTAAGAAAAGTTTTCTTTAACTATTTACTCTACTCATTTTCTCATAATAAGCCACATATTGCAAACAAGATGTTAAAATCAACATGTTGACTTTTCTCTCTTGTTTAAGGCCTATCATTAGAACACAATGAAATGGAATGTCCAAACATTCAAATATTGTTGGAAACATTGTAAATCTTAGTACGTTACTGTAAAACAAAACCAGAAGATAAATAGTCTCAAAAAAATATTTGGTAGTTTATATAATGTCAATAGTTATTTTAAATTACGAAAAATAACAAAGCAAAAGTCCAATTAATGCACAATAAACTATTCACTTTGTCATAATCTTTTGTTTCTTGTATTTATATAAGTTACCAATAAATTATTATATGCATTTAAAATGTACAAGCTTTTGGAGATCTGTCACAATAAATGAAAAAACATACTGAAATTTGGTTCAAATCCAGACACTGAATAACATAAGAACACTGAAAAAATGGAAGTTTATGTGAAACAAATTAAAAGAGTGCACCCCATTCTTCTAGTTTCAATTCCTGTGAAGATACGCAACACAAATTACTATCTTTGGGGAAATTCTTGGTTCATAATACTGCTCCCTAATATTGGTGAATACAGATTGTAAAACCTACTGAAGTTATTGCTGTGAAATATATATTGATCTACTTTTAAAGGCACTTTGCTTACAAGTATGCTGGTAAATAACATTTTGTACTCTTGGCTTCAGTGGAGGATTGCTTACAAGAATAAATGCACAAAGCAGCATGCAGTTTCAAAAAGAGGATTATGCAAAATATGCTACATGTACGATAATGTAATTACTTATAAAAGAAAATGTCATATTTTCATATTAACTATGATCCTTTGCATTGTCCATTGATGATTAAACAATACTTTTGTAGTTTATAACATTAAACTCTGCATACTGAAGAAACATAAATCATTGTGCTTCGGAGTGACCTTTCCTTCAACAATATTGTCCTATAATTTTAATGAATGTAGCATTTCTTATCTTTAACTTCTGTATGGTTTATAAAGTTTTATCTTTATGAAGCTGAAATTACTTATTCCAAAGTTTTTTAGTAACATAAAGCTAATTAGTGCTTCAGGTTTTCTATCATCAAAAACTCATTTTTTTTAACATTATATGACAATCATTATTCTTCATTTGAATTTTATACACAAACCAATGTCATTCCCTCTCTCAGTAATCTTAAGAAACTTAAGTAAAGAAGTAATTTAAGTGCAATAATCTGCAATCCTACCCTTTAGATGTGTAATATTTACTCACATGCGTAACTTTCAATAGTTACATTTAAATAGGACTTCAAATGTTCAAATCTCACACTGATAAAATTGAGGTAAAAATAAATTTATAAGAACACAATCAACCAGAAAACAGAAAATGAATGTTTAATGCACACCCTTGCCAGAAAACAAAGAAAATTGTTATTGCCATTTGACATGAAATAATGGTTTTGCAGTAAGAGACAACTCAGAAATTAATAAAGCAAATAAGTGCGAGAAAAGACTGATTCCTTAAAAATGCAAATTCATAGCAGAAACTTAAATTTATTTGGCAATCATTTAGAAATGTATTTTGATTAAGGCTATTTCATACGGACATTTTCCAAGAATATTTCCAGTACATTTCTTATCTTGGTTCAGAAAAAATTTAATACATGTAATAGTCACATACCAATGCCATTCAGGAGTCCACACAACACCCTCTGGGGGCAGGTGGGGAAGAGGAGAGGAGGTCAATGGCAGAGCACAGAATATACCATCAAACAATTGAAGGAACAATTTACGTATTTGTGAAATAATGCGACAAATTTAGCAATATATTACAAACATTTGCTGCAAGTTGGTTTTATAATATTTTTAGTTTTCAAGGAATGGCAAGGGTACATACTGATTTTCTGTACCACTGTTCTTTCCATCAGGCCACAGATTGCCACTTCTTTTAAAGAACTAGTTCAACATTCACTGCATTGCTCTGAATGTACAATGGTTCTCTACTTCAGCAGATACTAAAGTAAAGTGGCTAAAAGTCTAATGGGTTTTAAGAGAATGCCGGGGTTTTCATGAAGCGATTAGGCATGAAGATTTTGAATTGTTTTGTAAACATTTTATAAGTTTTGAAAGATTATTAATAAAAGTCCTATACAATGAAACACTAACTTTCTACCTCCACAAAGAGAGAGAGAATAAAAACTAGGCTGGGGTCTGTCATTGACCCCCATTGATATGAGATTGTCAATGTAAATTAAATAATTTGTGGCAATGATGCGAGCTGTGTTGAACGGTTTTGTAGGACTTGTCAGTTACTATGGTGCAAACAGTAGCATGCCAGCCTGTTGTTGCCAAGCCCACGGGTTCGATCGATTAGTATTTCTGGACAAGTCAACTGCTATGATCATTAATCTTGCAAGTATAGTTTGTGTAAGGCAGGAGGTGACTAGTTCCTCCCCTATCTCTCGCTGGAACATGAGATCTGGTACCAACCTACACATCAGCTAGAGAGACTTCCCATCACCTTGTGTATCTTCTTTGCATGGCACTGCCCCCACCAGGGTAAGCTATAAGTTCTCAATATTTGCAATAGTGTAGTGTACCTAATTACATGTGTGTGTGTGAGGGGGGAGGAGGAGACAAGGATGAAGAAGGAAAAAATCATGCAAGGTCTGTGAGCCATATGTTAAGGCATTTCCCTGGTAGTGTTCAGAGGAACCATAGAAAACAACCTATCACAGTAGCAGGACCACTAGAATTCTCCTGACAGTGTTTGAATTCATTCTAGCAATTTAGCCAATGTCGAAAGTTCAACACCACTGGGAGGTTCAAAAGTTTCCTAGAGCTCCACTAACAGATTTGAGAGAATTTTACAACATAGACAAGTTTTTAATACATGTGAGTTGTTGGAGTCAGCTTTGATATAAACCTCTTAGGTAAATTATGTTGCAAAGCGTGCTCTGAGGCAGAGGAGAACCAAGGGCCCATTGCACGAAGGTTGAAAATACCTCTAAAGGCACTGTTTTGAAACAAACATTCTACACAAACTGAATATGATGATTAAATACAACTCAAAAAGGAAATGGGAAATTTTATTTCTTTGGCCATCACTGATTACTTGTTAAGAAAACATCAATAACCAAAAATATTAATTAATAGCAAATTAAT
The DNA here is from genome assembly GCA_017312745.1 of Gryllus bimaculatus. Classification (NCBI taxonomy): domain Eukaryota; kingdom Metazoa; phylum Arthropoda; class Insecta; order Orthoptera; family Gryllidae; genus Gryllus; species Gryllus bimaculatus. The sequence continues at coordinate 253,742 of BOPP01000004.1, read as the reverse complement.
GAATATTAAAAGAATGATGCCAAATCCTCTAATTTGAAAAGTCGATACAAACACACACACACACACACACAAAAAAAAAAACTCATTAAAAGTAATTTACTGACTCAGACCTTTGGAAAAATGTCAATATTCAAACCAACAAATTCGGACACAACCTAGAAACAGTGCAATAAAAAAAATCACACTGCATAGACATGTATAAATCCCATGTACAATATATTGAGGAATTTACTCAAGCAAAATAGTATAGGCAATACTTCTAAACTGCATATGCAAGCATTTGATACAAACCATAAATACTAACAAAGAATAAATGTGGAGCCACTGGCCCCAGTAAAGATTAATGATTACGAATTAACAACTACTTCCACTAAGTTCTTATAAAGTTAATATATTTTTATCAATGGCTCCACATTTTATACTTTGGAGTTGACTGTATGGTTTGAACCTAATGTTTGCATGCAGTTCTTGGAAGTACTGCAGATACTTTAAATCATCAGTTTCACAACAAGTCCCAAAATTCAAAATGTAGATATTCCTTTGAAAATGTGACAGCTATCAAATAAAAAAGGTTTTGGAATAATTATTTACAATAAATTATTATTTGTTGAAAATAAAACTAATTTTGCACTAGTTTCCAGCAAAAGTAGCAAGTAAATGGACTATATCAAGGTAATGAAAGTCAAAAGTAAAAAAAAAGCAACAAAATACTTGAAGCCAATAGGGTCATGAGAGAAGAGTGAAAGAATAGAAGGGAAAGCAGATGACATGGAGGAGGAGATGACATGAAAAGGGGGAGGGCAACAGGGAATGAAAGAATAAATAATAGAGTCACATTAGGGAAAAAATAAATATAGAAATTCACATATTTCCCTTGTTTTTCTCAAGAAGTTGCAGCTTTGAACTTCCCTACAACTACATTTTCTTTTGAGGGGGGATACTGATAAAATTTAATAACACAAATCCATATCACAAGATTTCATATAACTATGTCAGATACATACACAACATGAGAAAGACTGACACTACATTAACAAATTTTACTCATGAATTGTAATACTGTCAAATAATGATTTGAAATAAATAGAGCTGGAAATGGAGTCATGACCTGCCTTATTCCTAACAATGAAGGTAGAAAGATTTAATTTGTCATTGATGCCACGTATTAATTAGATCAATCCAAGCAGTAATAATCTAAAATTTCATTAATTGAGTACACATCAAAACATTTACCTTTCAAAAAATTACTAATTATAGAAGAAATAAACTAACCACAAATTCTTGAAAACTTGTAACATGATTGAGAAAAAAACAAACTTATTACAAAAAATTGCAAGTGTGAATAATGAGCCTTGAAATAAAATTAAAAGAATATGATCAAATTTAAAAAGACTTTGAGAGCAAACTCCACAAACCAAATAAAAGATTCTCTTATGTATCTGAGGACTTGATTCTATATTGCTAGCAGTAATGTTTGTAACTTAGTACTTCTTTACTCGTAAAAAGAAAATCTTAAATCTTGGTTATTATGCATCTCTTATTTTCAGGCCTAGTGGGGTCAGTTCATTATAGCATTTTATGCATAGCAATGAAAGACATAAAAGTACCTAATTCAAGATATGAATAACATAAATAACTAGTAAGATATACATATTTAAAGTCGAATATTAGCTGAAAGAATATAGCAGACCAATGTGGCAAATACATCAGCTAATTGGTCACTTTTTACACTTTGTATCTATCTGAAAAAATATAAAGCATTTTTGCATAACCATCAATTTATTACAAAACACATACACAAAAACTCTGAAACGAGTACAACAAAATACTTAAAAATCAAATGAAAAGTCTAAAAAAAAAATTCAAATTTTACAACAAATGAATGGAAACTACATAATTTCATGTCTTTCTACCAAGACCTGTGTCATTTTTTTCTTTCTTTCTTCCCATTCCGGCAGTAATATGTTTTGTCTTGCGGTGAGAAATAGAATCAATAATTAATTAAAGATTAAACTTGATCATGTGCAACAGAAAAGTTACTTTTAGAAATTTTCTTGAAAGTTTTGAACATCACATACTATTCATTTTAAATTGGTTTAACAATGATTAGGTTAGTGACAAATAAGACCGCAAAGATATAATAGAAAGTCTGGAAATGTTTTGATAAAGACCAATTTTAAGTCCTCTTGTTCTAACTTTTGCAATATAATGTAACTTCAAGGGGGCAGAAATTTTCTTCAAAAAATTTATAGTTCACTGGCAAATTACCAATCAAAATAAAGATGGCAGAACATATTTCAATACAAGAATATTCCTAGAAAACCTACTGCTAAGACTTTTACACTAGAACTACGGAAAGATATCTTTGGAAGCTAATTTGTATACTCTATTTGGGGAAACAAAGAGGGTCACAGGAAATACAAGGTAGGTGACACATTAATGCACACACATTTTTGCACTCTGATTATGCATTTCACTTGTACATTCTCAATTTAAAAGAATATCACAATCAAGAATCTCATGAAACCTTTATCAGTACTCCACAAAATTCACTTTACAAAATTGAATTGTACTTTGTCCTGCAGTTGTTCTATATAAAAGTTGATTATGGCCACATTATTGTTTGTTTTTTCTTCCTCCACTCCCCCCTTTTTTTTTTCTTTAAGAACCAAGGGAAATAACACATTCTGTATCCTAGGAACTCTGTTATGTACTATTTCATAATATCCTATTAACGTTCATTAATGTCGACTATTTGATCTACTTGATATGACAAACTTATTGGGGAAAGTAATTTATTCTGTGAAGTTAAGTTAGCATCGCCTTCTTTAAGAGATGAAAATGTTAACAAAAGAAATATTAAGAACAGGAAGGGGGATTGCAATATAGTAAAGGCACCTGCACTTCTTACATTTGAACATATGATAAAAAACTATTTAAGAATAAAAATTTATTAATGTGCATATCAAGACATTTGTGCGAAATCATGTTATATTTTCTTATTATAATTTACTGTTGCAATTTTCTTCTAACATTCTTCCCAGCCTGATTTTCTTAATACATTTATTAGCATGCACCCATCACAATATGATCAAATCATCTTTTAGTAACAAAATTATTTACAAATTATTTCTGGCAGTGTAAAGTTATACGCAAGTTCCATTTCTGAATGGAATTTCTTTTGTCGGGAACTACGAATGGAAATTTGTGCACATATTCCTGACCTGCAATATCTCCAATAATGAAGATAAAATGAGTTATAACATCTAAATATACAATCGAGAGGAGTTCAAAACATCAAAATTAATTTTTTTTATCTTTTTAAAGGGTTCATATGTGTGAATACTACCATTTTTTGTATCTTTCTTTCACATGTTAAAGATTACTGAAGATATCTTACTCATATAAACAACAAAATGGGCATTCCAAATTGTTGAATTTAAGTACCATTATCAAATTATTGTTTTGTAATTCTCTCTTTTTATATTAATAATGACTACATTTGGATATGAATTAAATATCTGAGAGATATTCAAAAGAAAAGTAGAAATAAAAAATGACAGCAATATTTTACACAATCTCTGGCATTAACATACTTATAATAACTTAAATTGTGTACTTCCCAAGTACAGTCTTATATGAATTCTTTACTCCAATAATAATTACATTTAGAGCAAATTTTGTTTATGTTAACACAAATATTTGAGAAAGAATTATCTTTATTAAGAACAAATAATCATATTCCACAAAAGTAAGACTTAAAAATATTCAGAGAGTACGAAATGAAAGACAAGGTCAAAAAAGGAAACAGAAACACATTGTCTAATAACTCGTATAAAGTTTGAGTTCAACCCTTTATTTTCCTTTCCCCACTCACATTTCTTTCAGAGCTATTGAAGTACCCTCTTAACAATAATGAATCTTAAATGCAGTGCGATATCATTTGCAACACTTACTGAAGAATAGTTAATCAAAAATAAGTTTCATATTGCAATATGCAAATGATATCTTAAAAGGATTGCAGTAATGGCTTTAAACGTTTACTGAAGTACGAAACTATAATTAAATTAAAGGAGAAGTTGATTGGAGATGTAGGAACAATTCTTTTACTGAATCCTCCAAGCAATTTTTCCCAGAATTCATAAAAAAAAATAAGATCCTGAGCTCTGCTTGTTAAAACTGAGATGTTTGTCTCCTAAAAATAATATTTTAAACCATGGTTTCAGAACCATTAACTTGGTATGCATTAATGAATGAGTAATACATTGCTTTCAAATTACTGAAGTCTAAATTTTCTGAAATTAATACTAACAATACATATATTCAGCATATTTCTTAACCATTTAGTTATTGCACTTTCAATTCTTCAACAAGTGAAAACTTACAATTATGTAGAAATATTCTTTCCTGCAAATCTTAAATTAATTGTTTAAATTACTTTCTATGTCATCCACAAAGAAATTATTAAAACAAAACGGCTTATTTCTGAAATAAGTATATATGAGCATTTGTAATCTGAGCTAAGATTAATAATTTCCTTCATTCCACTTCACCAATGAAAGCATAAATAAGCAGGGCTGTTTTCAAAATACATTGTGAGTGTACAGTATGGAAATATAACAAAATGTTCCTCACAAATTAGTAATGTACATTCAATGGTGAATAATGGATAGTAACATAAAATAGAAATATTTTCAGTATTAATTGTTCATAACTCATACAATTTCCACTTTAGTTCAAATACTTGCTTTTTATACCAAGTGTTACTAGTTATTAACCTTTTTACATATTGAAAATGAGACTCATACTCGGGCCAAAGAATATGCATATATTACACATATATAATGAATCATTTCCTAGGCTGGAGCTAAGTACATGTATGAGAGTTATCCCTTTGATCTATTCTCTTGGCACATTCATTATAGTTAAAAAATAAAAGACACAATTGAGAATTTTATGACTAAGTACTGATGCTCTCCTTCGGTTGGGAATTCCAAAGTAGTGCATCATTTCTGGTGGTACAAAAATAGAGTTCTTTTGTCATTCTGAACACATTACAATGCCTCACAAACAAGGTGCTTTAGAATAATCAGGCATAAAACTATTCAACATCGTCCGTTAGAAAAATCTTCAACCAACAACCAGGAATCATATTTGTGAATGTTTTTACTAATGGAAGATCATTTGGAAAAATGTGAGAATCTAAAGCATTGATTTGGTCCTAATAAGTTACCACATGCCAACAAAGAAGAAGATCTGTTCCAGTGTGGCCTGACCATATGGAAAGAAAAAAGAAAAAAAGAAAAGAAAAATCTTTTTGATGCAATGCTCACTAACTGGTCTGAAGAGCATAAAAAATATTCAATTATAAGGTTGATGAGCTACAGTGAGGGTGTTAATCTATAAAAGCTACAATATACATAAAACATAAAAAAGAAACAGTCTTCAATATAATGTTTAAACTTTATATTTGGCCATCTTACAACTATGAAATATCTTGTTTAGTTGCTGCAGATAGAATCTCACTAAATGATTGCTCGAGACAGTGTTTCAGCTCAGCATAACTCACAACCAGAATGCTCTGCCCATCACGTGACATCAAGCATATCTGAAAAAAGATCAAAAATTAAATGACATGAGTTTCAACAATATATTTTTACATCAATACAATAATTTCCTGATCATTTTCCGATAATTCTTAAACTGAATTCTATTCTAAAACATATTTTAATAATTTCAGACATTCAGAACTAGTTAGCTCAGTATATACCTCCATATCAATCCATTTTGAGAAAATGGAGGCCATTATCCTCTTTCATGCCAATTACAGTTAATGAGTTTGTAATTTCTGGATTACAGGGTTATTGCAATGTCTCTGCTTTCGAATTTATGTAGTAGTATCTCTATAGTAGTAGTTAGGTTGTATTTTTTGTTGATAAAATAACAATAGTTCTTTCTATTTTTGAGTTATTTTATTATAAATATAACTAGCAAGGCCTGTGCACTTTGTAATCTTACCCACTGCACTTTATAAATGATTGTATGGACATACATTCATTGTTCATTACAATATGTGTGCCTATTTTTATGCGAGACCAATTATTCTAATTTTGCTAAACATTTATAAACAGAGTGGCTTAAGACTTTACAATTAAGTTTCACAAAATAGCAAGTACTCATTTTAATTTTATACGGAATTTGAGTTTCTGTTTGTACCTGACCACTTCATGTGCTATGTGATGGGAGTACCTAAAAGAGCTAAATTCCAAATAATGTAATAGAAGATCCCAAATAATCCTGTTTTGGAGAATATGGCACAAGGAACGTAATACATAGACTAAGATGGAACTTTAAGATCTAAGGAACTTAAGCCCCTTTAGGACCTTAAAACTTGTTTTAAGGTCCTAAAATTCTACATTTTCAAGTTAAGAAAATTTGATAACAAAAAACTCATGTACTGCAGGCTGCATAGCAACCAAGTCCAATTTCACGGCATAAAACTTTAAATCCATATATTCCCATTGCCCCTGAAATGGAGAGGTCAACATACGTTTTCTTTACTTTGATTAAATATCTCTAATATGTACCATATTTTATAGGTAGTTTAGTTGCAGGACCTGACAACGTACTCTAAGCTTTTACATGCTTTTGTTTTTGTTGCTTTGTTGAATTTTTGTGAAGCTGGTGGAAACCCAACAGCAAGTTGTCTTTGAATATGTATGATTTCTTCTTCTTCTTTCTTTTTCTAAAATAAGTTAAAATGTACTTTTGTTTCCCAGTCTTCAAGCTATAAATTAGGGAAAGAGAAACTTTTTCTGTATAAAGTATGACTTCTATTAAACTTTTCTTTAATTTTAAAAGAGAAAAGAGTCCAGAACTAACTCTCCTTTTATACTCATTGGTGTAACTCATTCTGGGTCATAATTAGATCCTCAAAAGAAACTGGCAATTTGTTTTACAGATCTTTGCCAAAGAGAGTAAGAAGTACCCCACTGCTACTAAATCCTCTCCCAGGAAAAAAAATAATGTTCAATGTTTGTCCACTGATTCTAAAAAAACTACTGTTGTAAATTAATGTGTGTTTCTTTTATAGATGTATGTATTATTAAAAAGTAATATTTCTTTAATTTTTCATGTAATTCCAGAAATTATTGAATAAACTCTTGATTAATTTGATTAAGAATGTTTTAAAACAATTCCTACGGCTACCTAAATGGGTCATAATAATTGAGGCAAAAAGTAAATCATCTAGGTACAGAATAGTTTACTGATTTTAAGGCAATTATTTGTTGTGTATACTACATACCAAATACACTTTGAGGTGTTTGGGGGTCGCCTAGGAATTTGTCTTATTGGGTTAAATTTTGCACAGATCATTTTCTCGTCGACAGACATTTTGCCATCAATTGATTTTTCGGTATAAATGACCCACAAAACACAATTCTGGTTAAGGGGGCATCATAGATATGTTAAATAATAAACATATGTTATTAAAATTAAATTATTTTTGTAGTGTATACATGGCACTATATAACATTATTTTTTAAATATTACATAATTCTGACATAAATATTTAAACCAATTTGTAAAATAAAAGAAGGTAAGAAACAAACTTAAGTTGTTGTTTTTTTTTGACTTGTTTTTTTGAACTTTTTTTTTTTGAGAGGGGGTGCATTTCTGCCTCCCCGGATTCACGATAACAATACTTTCTCTTCTTACGAAATAACTGCGAGAAAGGCAATAAAGACCACTGTGTTTTGCTGTTTTTACTTTTAACTTTCATTCACTTATAAATGTAAAACACCCTGGAACAAATATAATTCATAATACGTCAATACTATTTTAAGTACATTACATCATAGATTTAATTGAAATCTTAATTTTTTACTCAATATTCTTCGTAGACAAGGCAGTTTAACGATATTACCACGTACAAAATAATAAAAAGCCGATCCGGTGGCCAATATCGCAAAGGCAGCAGTGCCTTAGCGATCTCAGACCGAAGGGTCGCGGATTCGAGTCCCGCCTCGGGCATGGTTGTATTGTGTTCGTCCTTTCACACCCCTGTCGTCATCATATCGTGTCATCGTCATAGTTACCATACCGTTACAAGCAACAGTGGTCACTAATGACCTAGGAGTGCGACCTTAAATAACAAACACGATTATTAAAAAAACGCAGGTTATCAGAAGCCCTAAACAACAAACCTCGGAATCCTAGTAGTCCTTTGAACTAGGTAAATGTGTATTTTATAACTTGGAATGTGCAATGCATAGCAACAAAGGAATCTGAAGTGTTTAAAGAATTAAATTAAATTTAGATGTTGCTGCCCTATCTGAAACTAAAAAGAAAGGGAAGGATTGGAAGATATTCAAAATTACGTTTAGTACATATTCAGCGGAATCAATACAGAAAACAGAGTAAAGGAAGTAGTATCCATTGTCATACGTAAATCTTTAAAACAGCACATAAAAAATGGGATGGTATGAATGAAAATCTACTACGAGTTGACCTATCTGACCTAGATGTAACCATAATCGCCCACGGACAGCACAACTGATACAGAAAAAATAGAATTTCTTACCAGCTTGACGAACATTCTGAATGAAATTGGAAACGGGAAAGATAAATATTTAATGAGCAAATTTACTGGAAAAGTGAAAGGCAATATGCAAGAAATGTAGTAGGGACATTTGGAGACGATGCAAAGAAGTGAAATGGGGAAAAGACTGATATATGCGAGCAATGTGAATTGAAGATATAGCATTTTTTTTCAGCACAAAACTATTCATAAATACAGTTGGCCTCAACCATCAAGGAGATTATACTCCATAATGGATTACATCATTGGTAAACGGGTATAGGTGCAGAATGCGGTCTGACAAGTTCCTTCTGCAAGCCAAATGTTCACCTCTTCCAAAATAAAAAAGTAAAAGATCAAACAAGAGCGGGGGAGACTCTGGAAGAAAAGCCACATACAGCAAGAACAAAGTGAGTTTACTAGAAGACCCATCAATTCTACTCCTGTATAAGTTCGGGCTGAGTGGGAAATTGCAAAATGTGAACGAGCCCTATCCGCAAACAATGTACAGAGAGGTAACGAAATACATACACAAAGCGGCATACGAAATTTGGGGTGTAACTGAAAGGAAGCAGCAAAGAGCTGGGACGTGTTGGTGGAGTGTCGAAGTTGCTGAAAGGAGAAGAAAAATGCCTATCAAAAGTGTCTGAAGACCTGTGATCTAAATAGAAAAACTTATACACAAATACGTAGAGGAGTCAAAAGATTCTACAACTAAAAATTATATGTAGGACTTAAAGTGTTAAAAATTAGTACTTGTAATATCATTGAAGGTTCAAGATCATGGAAGGCGTGGAGAGTATTGAGAACAAATGAAAAGAGATATGGATATTTGCAGCTTATAAGCCTTGACATGTGTTAAATATTATGAAGAACTTCCGCAGGAACGCCTATAGAATACCAGCTTTATATTAGTAGAAGAGTAGATCTGACAATCGTGGAGAAGATATATCAGCAATAGTAGTTGAGAAAGTGGTGAAACGTTTTAAAAGTGGTAAAGCTTCCACACCCGACGGGGTAAATACAGAACAAATAAAACCAGCCCCATCCGTATTAATCGAACAGCTTTTGGAATAATTTAAAGTGTGCCTCATGGGTCGTGGAATACCAGAAGCTTTTAGGATTACATCGCATAGCACTTAAGGGTTACATCGCCAACATATTTAAAAAAGGAAATTAGGAATGCTCTAATTACTGTGGTATAGCCGTCCTGAGTTCCCTTGGTAAAGAACACGGTAAAATTATTAAAAGTAGTCTTGAAAATGAAATAAATGAAATGTAAGAACAATGTGGTTTTCCAGCTGGTAGATCCTGCAAAGATAATATATTTACCATTCAACAAGTTATGGTTAGGCGGCTAGTGCATAACCTTGAGACATAGTCTATATTGACTTACAAAAGGCATCCGACAGTGTCCCCCTTTCAGAATTGTGCATGGCCATAGAAAATGAAATTATTAATAGTATATACTATATTAAGGCGATTGGAGAGTTATACTCGGATAGTATCGCATATGTCAAGTTAGGAAATTACCAGGGATTGGAAAAGTTTCTGACAAAAGTAATTGGGCTCCATTACAGTTCCATGTCAAGTATTTTACTCACAAATTACATTTTCAGAATAAAATAAGTAAAATTACAATTACAGGTAGAGATGTGTTCTTGAACGCACGAGTTCAAACGAACTTTTTTTTTTAAAAAAAGTGCTGCGTCCTTACTGACACAAAGCGCCTACAAACTCCTAGGAGACCGTTGATCGCTTGCTAGGAGTAATCCTCCGTTAACATTTTTATTTGGAGTTATCCTCCTTTAATTTTGTTGTCTGCTGTCCAGTCTCGTCGCAGTTAGTCAAGAGGACCGCCAGGTAGCATCTCTGCGTACGCGCCTCTCTTACGCGCTCCTGCGTTACTGCCCAGCGGCCAGAATTGGGAAAGAATTAGGAAAGTTAGTGTTTAGGACACTTCACAGAGGTTGGACTAGCGCTTGCGAAGCAGCCAAACTCGTTTTGTCGGAACAAATTTCACATGAGATTGCCCGGGAATCGAACCCGGACCCCCTTGGTGAAAGGCAGGCGAGCGACTTCGCGCTGAGCCAGCCTTCGTTACACAAACTTTGTAAGGCGTTCTAGCTAGCCACGGTGTAAGATATACTTCTATTGGATGGGGCCACGAACATTCTCATACACTGTGGAATGGACCTCTGGGTCTATGTAGTTATTGAACTAAATGATCTTCCCCTGTCATTTAGTTGGCGACGATAGATATATTTCGCCAGCAAAAATAACTAAATGGGCGTATTTAAAAAAAAAGTCCTGATTACATGCGATGTAACGATTACCATTATGAGTAATATATCAATGAGTAAATTACAAGTAAAAAGTACATTCTGCTAAAAGTAACGATTATATGCTAAAATTACTAACAAAGAACTCGTTACAAATAATTAAATTACTTTTACTCAATTATTCCCCAACAATGGAAATATCAAAAGAAATAAAGATAAGTACAGGGCTAAGACAGGGGTATTGTATTGCGTCAACCCTGTTCAAAATCTATCTAGGACAGGGGTGTCACTTGCAAGGCCTCAAGGGCCACAACTAAAACCTTTAACATGGTAGCGGGCCATAATTACATTACTTGACGATCCACATCCAACTTCCCCATATTGTTGATCTCTGCACTTTGCCCGGCTGCTCCGAAACGGGGAGAAGGGGAATGGGACAGTGCGCGATATAAGGCCGTAACAATCATTACGCAGTAAAACAGTGGAATGACTTTGGATGTGTGAATTTACTTTAAAAAAATCCTTACACATAAATGCAACCTATTTTAAACATTACGGGGGGGGGCAGGTTGTGTGCGCCAGGCCCGACACGAATGAAAGGGCCTTCCACTTTTGACCAATGACTTTTCGCGGGCCACAATAAATGGCTTCGCGGGCTGCATGCGGCCCGCGGGCTGTCATTTGGACAACCTTGATCTAGGAGCTCTAAAAATTGGGAGAACAAATGTGAAAAGATAAAATTAAACGATATGTTAAATGCACTAAATTTTGTATATGACCAGTAAGTAATAGTGGATGCCGTACGGTGCTGAGTTGTGGGAGATCTAAAAAAAGAGAAAGTTAAAGGGTGGAATTTTGGAGACGCAGTTACAGTGTAACGTTAATGGAAAGAATCAGAAATGAAAATATAAGGCAGCAAACGGGTATCATTTCAGATATAGGGATACAATAGAAAGGAATGGAACGGAAATCGTCCAAGAATGCTGGAAGAAGGATGGCCATTAAAAACTTGGAGGTAGTAGGTGCCAATGCACAAAAAGAGAAGTAGTAAACCACGACTTATGAAAGTATGCGACAGTGAGAGATCGTCACGTCAGAGACGATAGGCAAGATAGGAAAAGATGGAAGCTTGGGTGCGAGAGACGCCGCATGCTGTAGTTCAACTCGCAGAAAGAGAACGAGAGAAAGAGAAAGAGAGAAAGAAAGAAAGAGAGAGAGAGAGAAAGAAAGAGAGAGAAAGAGAAAGAGAGAGAGAAAGAAAGAGAGAGAAAGAGAGAGAGAAAGAAAGAGAGAGAGAGAGAAAGAGAGAGAAAGAGAGAGAGAGAAAGAGAGAGAGAGAGAGAAAGAGAGAAAGAAAGAGAGAAAAAGAGAGAAAGAGAGAGAAAGAAAGAGACAAAAAGAGAAAGAGAGAGAAAGAAAGAGAGAGAGAGAGAAAGAGAGAGAAAGAAAGAGAGAGAAAAGAGACAGAGAAAGAGAGAGAAAAGAGAGAGAGAGAAATGCACAAAAATATTTAATATCAACTATTATTTAACAGACATATACAAGGGTTGTTCAAAAAGTAATGATAATAGGTCCCTGAGGGAAAATGTGTTGCGAATGGTGGGAGCATTGAATACCATCGTGTAACCTATTCGCCTAGCCAAGAATACTATTAGTTTCACTAATTGACCGGTGTAGTGAGTAAACGTAAGCAGCGTTTCACGTAACGTGTTGAATATTCGCCTACCATGTCCAGCATGGATAAAAACGTAGAGCAAAGTTGTAACGTGATTTTTTTGGTGAAACTCGGGAAGAACCGAAAAGTCTGCAGCTGCTATTATTAGCGAAGATCGACGAATGACCAATAGAGAGCTTGCCAGTCTTAAGACATTTCAATTGGCAGCGCATTTTCAATTGTGCACGATGATTTGGCCATGCGACGCGTATTATGCAGATGGGTGCCGCGCATCATGACAACGCGAGGCCGCACGTCGCTCGCCCTGTAGTGGATTTCGTGAACTTTCGAGGCATGGCAACCGTTCCCCATCCACCGTACAGTCCTGATTTGTCTCCTTGCGACTTCTGGCTGTTCCCTGAACTCAAGTTTCCGCTCAGAGGACGGAAATTCAAGGACAATCACGAGGTCATCAAAGCTGTGGAGGCGCGCTGCAAGAAGCTCAGGAAAGAGATATAAGAATTCGTATTCAAAAAGTGTCTGGAACGATGGCAAAAGTGGATTACAACTGAGGGAGGTTACTTCGAAAAAGAGCATGCAAATTTGAAAGATTGAATAAACATTTTTCTTCTGTGGAGCGTTTTATCATTAGTTTTTTAACAGCCTTCGTATATGTATATTTTACACACTAGGATACGAGTATTGTGTGATTTTTTTCCCGCAATTTTTCCATTTCACCTTCGCTGCCTGAACTACTTTCACTTTCTTTTTCTTTCGAAACAAGGAGAGCAAGTACATTCTTATCTCCAATTTTTTAATCCCATTTTTTCTTGAACGTAAACTTATAACTAAACGTCTAGACGATACCAAAAGCGAATGACTGACGTCGTCTTTTGTAGTTTTCCACAAGTGTACTTTTCTTTGAACTCCTTTTGCCTAATGATTTTTTTTGGAAGGGCTTCTTCTAACAGTTGTCCAACTGAAACAATAGCTTCTTTGATAACACTAGGGAAAAAGATTTTTACCTCCGGAAGGTAGAGTGCGCAACACTCAATTTTATATGTATATTACGAATATCACAATCAAAAAGTAATAGCACATCACAATTTTTAAATACACCGTATCATACCGTATTTTGCTATTAATGCAAATATATTTAAATTCCAACTTTACGATATATAGAATCAATACGCATAAAATCTATTTAACAATAAACTACTTGTTCAGTTCATCTATGCCACTTTCATGAGATAACAAAATTAGGCTTTCCTGTTGTTTTTTTTACCTTCTGTATTCGAAGATAGCCGTCTTTATTCTTGCGTCTGGTAGTAGCACTCAATTAAGAGGTCTTAGTAATGTTTTGAAAACAAGTCACGTGGACTCTCATATTTTCTTTTGCGCATCAGTCACCAAAAGGAATTATTTTAGCCCCTTACCTTATTGGAAGAATAAAAGGATCCAACTGTTAGGGTGGCAGATTCTGAATCAGTCGGTGACATGCGGAACTGTACATGTAGTGCGGGTGAAGTTCGTATCTGGTTTGCGTGTCTCAAATACATTAATATACTAGTGAAATGGGGCGTCACCGACCCTGTAAACCGTTTTAAAAATAGTTTCATGTGTTGAAAATTTGTTCTATGCCTGTTTTTGTTCAAATATGTTCTTTCAGTAGCTGGCATTGGACTTAACATTGAATCGTAGTAGCTGAAGAGTGTTATACTCCCGTTAAAAACTTAGGATATGAATTGGTCTTATTGCAATTTCAAACTTATAATCGCCGTAACAATTACTATTTGTAGGTTTTGATGATGCTAATTGTTATGGCATAAACAGATAGGGCCACGTCTGCGTTCCAGCGGCGCACCGGAGAGGCCGGTGGCACTCTGGCACCGACCGACTGAGCGTCGGGCCCAGCAATGCAAGAGCTGAGAGGCGCCGGGACGGCGCGGGGAGAAGGGAGACTCGCCCCGCGGGCTCGGGAGCTATAATGCGGCCGGCCCGCGGGGCCGGAGACAGAACAATTCGAGTGCAGCGAACGAGCGCAGTGATCGACAGGGTGACGAAGTGCTATGTGGCGTGCAGTGTGGAAACAGTATTTCTCCAGATGGTTGATGATTAGCGTTTGTGAAAGGGACCTCTTCCGGAAAACGGTGACCTGGCTTGTACTTGGTTTATGCTTTTGGATTCGAAATAATAAACCTACATTCTTTATAAGAATTGTTGTCTTCTTAATTGTTCCTGGATATACAACACTAATAGTTAAATTTTAGTAAAGCTATTTTTTTCGCTATTTTGCTAATATGCATAAAAATTCACATAATCTCGCCTTTAGTAATAGTTATGTAATACTATATATACCACAATTTCTCTCCGAATTAACACATCGCAGTAAAACTCATTACAAATCATACACCATTTGGTGCAAGAAACTAAATATTATCAAGCAAATATCAACACAAATTTTACAATTATAACTGCTTTTCATACAAGTAAATCATGTCCCAACAATAAGACGTAATTCACAGACTTTTTTGCGTCGATTTATAGCCGCAACGCGTCTCCTAACTCCGTAAGGAGCGTTGAGCGCACCGTAGAGTAATCCGTGGGTTAATTCTCCGTTAGTAAACACCCAGCACCCTCTAGGAGCCACTGGGTAGTCACGTCAGTCACGGTCAAGCCAAGGAATCGCCGATTGGTAGCGTCTTCACGCTCGCGTCTCGCACGCGTCCTGCGTCATCTATCGGCCAGATCTGGGAGAAATATAGATAGGGGTAAGGTTTAGAACGTTTCATAGGGATTGGACTAGCCCCTATGAAGCATGTAAACTCGTTTTGTCGTAACATTTCACACGAGGTTCTACTGGGATTCTATGAGAATCGAATGCAGAACCTCAGTGGTGAAAGGCAAGCGACTTCGACACTGAATTACGAAATTAGCTCCCTGAAAATATTTATTTTAGATATTCCCTGAATATATATATGGTAGTTGGTATGGTAGTTGTACGAAGACGCCGATTTTTTATTATTCTCTGAAGGCTAGCAATTTTTGTTTCATGTATTTCAAATTCGTATAAATAATTGCTAAAATATCAATTTGAAAAAATTAATAACAAAGGCTCGAATCTAAAAAACAAAGAAATATGAATTAATATACAAATTCTAACTTACGAAGCATCCAACTGCCTGGATTTCTTTTCATGAAGCGCACTAAATTTGGAGTGGGCGACTACGTACGTCAAATTACACAAAAAATATTCAATTTTAAAACGTTTTCAACATGATCTTTGAAGATGTTTTTAATTGGCATATTTCATTAAGAAAAAAATATATATTCACAATGGTAGTTGTAGGAAGACACAGAAATGTTTTCAAATTGTAGAAAAATCAGGCTTTTTAACGAACATGAAAACTGCATCATTCTCTTAAGCGCCCTTTACCCTATCTAAGATCTCAAATTAATCAAAAAATTGTGCTGTTTTTAAGAGAAAAAAAAAGGTTTAAAGAAAATAAAAATTGCCAATTTTGACAAAACATTTCGCAAAATTTATTCATATTTTTGAAAAATTGAACGTGATATTTTTAGATATGTTTTTTCATGCTCATATTTACTCTCTTTGCGTAACAGGAGACATCACCATGTATTTCCGTTGAAAACTCGAAATCGATTTTCCGCAGTATTACCTTTCACTACGTATATTTCACTCCGTATATACATACGTATACGGGAAAGTAAAAAGACGCACGCACGCACGCACGCACACACACTCACGCACACACTCACTCGAGCACGCACGCACGCACGCACGAACAACCCGCCCGCCCACATTAGTACCTCCAAATAGACATATTATATGTACATACTATAATAAGTATATTTTTATACATAAATTGACTAACACATTTAGTAGCACAAAATATGAATTTGAAATGATAAGTATGAACTAATATTTACCTTATCGGAGACTCCTGCATCTAATTTATTAAGGCATTGCACCACATGAGACATATCTACCCAAGGTGAACCATCTTCTGTAACCTGATGAAACACATAATCACGAAATAATTTCAACATGTAGCGATCTCCAGTTTCTGACCATGCCTGATCCATGTTCAATCTGAAACAAACATACGACATTTATGGGACTGAGAAGCAATGAGATGTATACGACTTAAAAAAATTCAGTGCATATAACTTTTTTCCTGAATTTGCAAGGAGAGAGAGAGAGAGAGATAGAAAGAGAGAGAGAAAGAGAGAGAGAAAGAAAGAGAGAGAAAGAAAGAAAGAGAAAGAGAGAGAGAGAAAGAAAGAGAGAGAAAGAAAGAGAGAGAGAAAGAGAGAGAGAAAGAAAGAAAGAGAGAAAGAACGAGAGAGAGAGAAAGAACGAGAGAGAGAGAAAGAACGAGAGAGAAAGAGAGAGAGAGAAAGAGAGAGAAAGAAAGAGAGAGAGAGAAAGAGAGAGAGAGAGAAAGAGAGAGAGAAAGAGAGAGAGAAAGAGAGGGAGAAAGAGAGGGAGAGAGAGGGAGAGAGAGAGAGGGAGAGGGAGAGGGAGAGAGAGAGAAATATATTGAGCATATTCTGTGCATTTTACTTCAACAAGAGCAAACCCAATCCATAAAAATTAATGACAACCAGAACATGACAATAAAAGTCGTCCTTTTCTTAAAATTCAATCAATTTTCACAGAATTCAAACGAAGTTCTTTTAGTTTCCTTTATTCGCTTTGGAGACACGGTATTAACTCATTAAAATTCAATTTTATTTCTTAATCTAATTTGTACATTTCAGGTGGCATTGCCCATTAGTCCAATTTCTATTACATTTGTTTAGTCTGCTAACCTTATTCTATTGAGTCATATTTACAATTATTTGCCATACTATTAACCTCTACACTATTTGCCTTATTGGCAATTATTTACATTGACGTATGGTTCTCTTGTACTGGTAATGCTGTGTGTTCGGTATTAGGCCCAGTGGGAAGCACTTTCATATTGGACTAGAAGCACTGTAGTATTGAGTTGGTCAAACTTGTTCACATTTCACAACACTCACACGCACTAGCGTTTGCACTGACACTGAACACCGGGAGCATGCTATAGGTGGGGCTGGTCTCCCGCAGCAAGGGGGAGGGGGGTGCGCCCTTTCTGGCCCTGTCCTGTGCTATTTGTTTATATTCGCGTGGGGCCAGGTGTACTTTACTTGTGTGCGTGTAGTAGCACGCCGCACTACCATCAATGGCTTAAGCTATTATCTGCTCTCTCAGAACTTTGAGTTTGTGGCCTGTTGCTACCTTTTTCAGGGCCGCGTCACTACTTACGCGCCATTCACTCAGTGCTCCCGCAACAAGTGAGATCACTTCGGCGCTGTGGTATGAAACTGTGATGAGGTGGGCCCGGGTGGCTTCGTATGCTCGACGTTTCTCTTCTATCTTGTTACTTAGTCTGTTCTCACGCGCGTCGGCCACCGCGAAGTCTGATTCTCCCGGAGCACCTGCAACGGCCGCCTCCATATAGTTAGCCCCAATCCTGTTGTGTCGGGCGTACCATAGCGGTGACAGGTAGCGGCACTCCGTGGTAACGTGACCGATGTTCCTGCAGTTCTTGGCCACGTTACGAGGGCAGTGGTTGAAGGCTGGGGAGGAGTTAATTCTGACCGGAAACATGAATTTGTAACTCCGTATCATGTTCCTGCCAGATTGTAATAAGTACGTAGCTTCCTTCCCCAACCCTTTAAGGGCGCTAGCATTTTACTTGGGCTGGTTGTTCCTGCCTCTGCACCGCTGGGAGTGTGCCCTGTAGAAAGCATCACGTAGACGTTTCACCAGAGACGACCGGTCCTTGGCGCCCAGGGTCATGCGACCTCCGCTCCTCCGTCTTCCTCCTTCATACCGTCTCCTGGATGGCTGGCGGCTGCGTCAGGCTGCCGGCGGCGGGGTCTAAGTTGACTCACCGTCGCCGAAGGCGCTGGAGCCAGACAGGGCTGTGGGGGTGCGGGAGTGGCCCGCCAAACTGCCGGCCTCACACCCACTCGTTCCGGTGGTCGGTGGCTGACGGGGCGGTGGCCCAGGCAGGAGTGGGGGCCGCTTTGCCCAGCAGTTCGCCCGTGTGGCGATCGGACGGGCCCAGCAGGGATTTCGTTTTGTACGCAGGGAAGGGGTAGGTGTGAGGGAGGGTAAAGTTGGGGGTATGTCCGTCCTGTTTCCATAAAGCTCCATAATATTGTGTCGTTTGGAAGCCAGCCTCGCCCGTGACCGGAAGGTGGGGAAGGTATGCCAGCTACGCCAACCATGCAGTACGCCGTTTTCTCCAGTGCATTCTGCAGCGCGGTGATTGTGTTGCAGTCACGGCTAGTCAGAATCTTAAACGCGGAGTCGACTGCCCAGAAATCTGCCTCCGCGCTCGTGCATTGAATGCTAATGGCACCGTCTTTCCAGGTTCCGTACAAAAAGGATGTCGAGGCCAAATCAGGGGGAGATAGAAAATTCTTGACATTCGCCCATTAAGGCTGTGTCCAGCTTGTTTTTGCAATATCTTTCCATTCTCAACGCGAAGACCACTGTTGGCATGGCAAACTAGCAGAATGCATCTAGCTTCTGCCAGTCGTATAGGCATGAGTCAGCGATCTTGCCGGTTATAGTTTCCTGCTCCTTGAGTCCGGTCCAGTTTGTTATGGCACTGAACCCTACAGGACAACCAAGGTAGCGCGTTGAATCGTTCACACCGATGTTCATGATAGTGTGCCCTTCTATCTCCAAATTTGCTCAACGCATTTTGCAGGTTTAATTTCCATTCAGTTCTTCGGTAGGGTATCTTGCACTGCATCCACCGCGCACTGGAGTTCTTCCCTGCAGTCGGGTAGTATGGCAATGTCGTCTGCATATGCCAGTATTGTATCTGGAGCGTCAGGTGCGACTGCTGCAGCGGAGAGTGGACAGCTCGACGTGCCCCTGGTGATCGGGATAGGACCTGTTAGGTCCTGGCCCGCCAGGACCATAACGTGTCCGAGTAGATATTTTCTGTTACTCTAATGAAATCCTCCCACGCCCCAGCCGCTTTCAGGGAGTCCTGGAGTGCTCGACGGGGTAGTGATACAAACGCGTTTCTTCGGTCGAGCAGGGCGATAGCCAGGTGACGCCTGCCCGCCTTTGCCCGATTTCATTTGCCTCTGGAGGACACAATGTGCTCTATCACCCCATCAAACGGCCGGAACCCCTTTTGCACACGCGAGAGGACTTTGTGTTGTTCTAACCAACTCCCGAGTCTGGCCGCCCACAGTCCGGTGTATGTTGTGGGAGCTAGGGCGATGGACCTCCAATTTGTAATGTTGCCTCTCTCCTTTGTGGACCATCATCGTCCGGGATTGGCGCCATGTCTCCGAGATTCTTCCAGCCTTCTTCATCAGCTTCAATATTGTGGAGAATATCTTGGCGTTCGAATCTAATAGCCGCACATGATTAGCATGTACTCCTCTAGAGGCTCCAACATTAATGTTCGCGCGGTAGAAAATTCAATTTCGAAGTGGCCTTAAGTACATAATAACCGCCGACCCGATGGCAGAGATTGCCAAAGCAGTAGTGCAGTGGTGGACGCGGACCAAAGGATCACGGGCTCGAATCCCGCCTCGGGCATGGTTGAGTTGTGTGTCTCTGTATATTTACGAGTGTCTATTTCATCATCATTATCATAATTCCATCGCACCCTTACGGCTAACAACCCTGGAGGATAAAACATTGAATCACTATTAAAATGCTGATTCCACCTATAAAGTAACGTGCACCTACCCCGATAATCAAGTCTGAGCCCCAGTGGGATGCACGTATTCCGTGGCCCCATGATGGCCAATTCGCGAAACAACAACAATAATAAGGCAAGTCAATAAGTCTGCAATTTTGCTCTAATTTTCTTTAGGTTGTCTCTATAGATTTGCATGCTTACCAACCACTAGGTGTGGGTAAACTTGACGTTGCTAATGATTACCAGTTGTGCACTTTCTGATACTCAACCAAGGATCGGTAAACGATCGGGCTTCGTTTAAATTATCCCCAAATTTTGAAGAAAGTTATGGTATAGGTGCTAATCGTGTTCACAGACGGAGAGAGGGACGTTTTGAAAAAACAGGTTTTCAGTATCAAGGAACCCCAAAACGTGTATTTCCATTCAAATCTCGAAATCAATTTTCCGCAGCATTACATAACTTTCCCTATACTCAGTATATACATATGTACACGGGAACAGCCGAACATTTTCTACAATACATACATACTTAACTTGTAATATTGAAAAGAGTAAAATAAATGTACAATGTAATTCAAGATAACACTTAATTCATTGATTACCTAATAAAAATGTACAAGGCGGGTGTGGGACGTTTTCCTCTTGACAAATGGGGGCGTGGTAAAAAAGGGAACCCCTAATCTAAGCTGATTTATACAAAAATAAAAACTTGAACGAAACATAATATGAGTTTAACAACACGATAAAACTTTCAGAAAGCAACTCTTACTATCAGAGACCGAAGATTGGCAAAATGTCTTTGTATTATTGTCACTACTACAAAATCGAACCGTGGTTGATTCGAGAAAAGTTGCCCACCTGACTTGCAGGTTACTGCATGCACCCGGAAAATTTGGACAAATTAATAGAAAATACATAGAAAACCATCGCAATTACTTACTCAGGACGTTCATTTACAGTGCCCAATTTCACAAGAAGTCTACACAAGCGACCATTCTCCAATTCCTTGGCAAGCTCATTTTCCAACATATCTGCTCTGGCTTGCACTGCATCTAGTTGTGTGTAGAACCTTGCTCCAATCATTGGCATAAGATCTGTCACGCTCTTGGGTTGTTGGGGCTGCTGAGAATTAGTTAACAGGTACCTATAATAGAAATTCAATTTCAATAGCAAATTAAATTCACTGAACACACAATATATGCTGCAATACTGCAATTATATGAATGTTAATACCAAAATAATAAATATACATTTTGAAGTGGTGATGGTCGTATCACTGAATTTCACATATTCTGATGTGTTAATTAACACTTATTTTCTCCGCTCTTTAAATGAGTTTATCATCCATTGGTACAGCGTAATTTTGGTGTACATTCAAAAAAAACTTAAGAGTAAACATTTCATTCAAAGTGGAAATAATTGTAGTTAATACGTTTTGGTCTGTTGCTCTACATCCACGATAACTTAAGTTGCAATAGAAGAAAACGCATTTGGAGAGAAATGCTGCAATGCCACAAAAGACTTGGTGAAAGCAAGTAGATTCAATAAATCTTCAGGATCATAAATAAAGCAGTCACAAAGAAAGCAGAAATAATAAATTATGAGGTCATCACAAATACAACAGACAACTAAAGGTGCTACAACAGCACGTACTTTCTTGCTTCGGAAACTGTTATGCAATATTTTAACACAGCAACTTCTGTCCATTTTAACACATATCGATCATTACAAACCGTAGAAAATTAGGTTCGAAAACTAAGTGTTTAAAGCTAATATCAACAGGACAAATTCGGCAATTAAAATTGCGATTGATACAGCTAGAAGCATTTCATAACAATGAGAAGGAATTCTCAGAATTTCAAACTGCCGAGTTGCGGTGCGGAGTTGCATATGTATTGCAATCTGATACTTTGTAAAAGACCACCAAATGAAGAGCGCAAAAATCACGGTAAACTACTCACATAAAAAATGCGCATTACCTTCGTTTAAAGAACTGATTTTTTTTAGAATATATTTCATTAAACAAAAACCATCAACGGTATTGTAATTTCGTGATGTTGTTTGTTTGCAAATTTAGAAAATAAACGTTAGAAACTGGTGCTGCTAAAACAGCGCGTACTTTCTCCCCCGTATTTTCACGCAAAATTACTCAAAATTTCGAAAAAATTCGAAAAATCTTTAAGTACTAAATTTCATTACGGGAAACTATCTTTAATACTTTGGTTGTAGAAAGATTACGAAAAAAATTGTACTTTTGCGATTTTCGAAAATCAGGATTTTCTACGAACAGACCTGCACTATTCTCTTACACGTTCTTTACACTATCAAACAAATAAAATTGAATAAAAAACGATGAAGCCACTTTTTTTTAAAACTAGGGGCTTAATGTGAAGTACCTCCCACAGAAAATATCAGTTTCAAATTCAAGGGAATACGACATCAGGCAGATCAATTGAAAAGTTTATTTCAGAAAACCCGTCAAACGCCAAACTCCTCATTTCAAGAAAACTTACAAAAGCCTCCCATATTTTCTGATTTCAAAATATTTTTATTTATTGAAGCAGTTGATATATGAAATTTTTTTATATAAAAATACACTACGATGTGTCTATCCTCCTGGGGTAATAATTCGCCACAAATGCACGTTTCAGATTATAGCGTTTGACGGGTTTCTGAAATAAACGATTCAATTGGGGAATATCAATTTTGGAGAAAATCGGTGGAACTGTTACGCCGCTAGCTCACAGGCGGAGAGACGTTTTGCCGCCATTCGATTTTTCGGTATCATGGATCCACAAAACATGGATTCCGGCTACACCAAGTGTCAGAGGATTTCTCCCCCCAAATTTAGCAACTGGATTTATTCACTTTTTTTGTTACCAGGACCCTGCAATAAAGTTTTTTTTCTGCCGAAATTCGCCGTTTTTTTCGCGCGGCATAACATAACAGGCACAAAATAAATAAGACCGCAGAGGACGGATGTCACAAATCGAACGATAACGGAATGGAATAGATTGCCTGCAAAAACCTTTGAACCCTTTCTTCGTAGCGTTCAACAGTTTAGGAAATTAATTTTGGGTAGTACTAAGAAAATGAGGGACTTAACCGAGAATAGTAGGTTATAGAGCGATGCGTAAGTAATATATTGTGAAGTGTGGTGTCGTGCAGTGTAGAACAGAGAAATAATGAAGGAAGTGATTAAAGGGTCATAGTGAATTGAAGTGCAGTGTGGTCTTAATTGAACAAACATTAGTGCGGAGTTAGATTATAGATACTTCATTTTTAAAGGTAATTTAATGTTTTATGAATAACACAATTTTGTTATTATTATTATTATTTTTATTGTTTTATTATTACTATTATTATACTTATATTATTATTTGCATGTTAGCCGTAGTATCTTTTTTATGTAATTATCTGCCACTGGGTTGTACCCATTTGCAGTTCAAATAAATTTATCTTTATCTTATCTTTACCTTTCTCTCTACTCCGTAGGAAGAAAGTAAAAAATTAAAGAAAAAAATTTGAGCCAATTTTGAGAAAATAATTGTTTAAAAATCTGTTTCACGCAAACACAACATATTTTTCAAAAATCGAACATGACCTTTTTTGAAGATGTTTTTGGTGAACAGATGTCATTAAGGAAGAAGTTTCTCAGTACATAAAAATATGAGAAAGTTAAGATTGTCATGTCAATAGTAATAATTAAGCACAAGAATCTTGTTGCTTTTTGACAATGAAAATTTTCCTTTTCCAAAAAAGTTTAATTTCCATACATGTTTTGCATGTTATTTAAACGCATCTTCACGAGTATGCAAATAAATAATTGATATGTTTACGAAACAAAAGATATCGAATAAAATAAAAGAATCAAAAATACAAAAATTACACAGAAATCATGGATGAAATTATTTAAATATAGAGTATACAGATGTGAAAAATTATAAATATCTAGAAAGTATAAAATATATAAATTGAAGAGGACTTACCGAAACATGTTAAATTAAGCACGTTTTTTATAAAACAAATATAGAACCTCATAATCTACAAATGATAATTCCAATAACAAAGGAAATATTCCTATTGGAAACACACACATCCTCACTTTAAAGAGACAGATTAGTAAAGAGGGACCAGATTAACGTAAAAAACGTAATTTGAATAGACAACAATGAAAGCAAGAAAAATAATAAACAGAAGTTGAAGGGTTTTCAATTTTGAAGCAACTTCAAGCAGCCCTCTAACATCTCTCGTTGCTTCAGCTTTTCTTACTTGCAGCATTCTATAGTGTTACGTAAAGATATGGATGATATCCAATCACTGTGGTTCACTAATACAATTTGGTGGCAACAATATTACATTTTTCAGCACACTGATTTCTACTGGAGGAACAGAACATCGACATCGACAAAAAAAGAGTTTTCCGATTCTTGGCCCCTATCTGTCTATCCAATAGCATGAAAAATCATTTTAAAATATTCGTCCTGTTATCTATGCTTGAAGGTTTGTCTTGCAGTAGTTAGCTGGAAGAGATGTATTATTTTTAAAATATCGGAAGTTTTGAAACCTGAAACTTGTGAATGCAATTTTTTCACACATTTTTTCATTTATTATTTCATTAATACAGTAAATCGTTACTTTATGTAACACCACTATGGCATGGTTCCTTTTTAAAAGACAGGGTTTTGTTGACCTGAAGATTGAAGAACACTCCAGTTTCGTCCACACTGATATTATTCTTTTCATAGCCTTCCGTCAGCTGACGAATCAGGTTTCCAGTCTGGAACGGTGGCTGGTTTCAGATGTGTACATTCACCAGAGACAATTTTTCAAAACTAAATTATGACTTCTTGGAACGATCCAGGACCCTATTGGTCGTCCTGAAGCCTTCGTCCCAAAGACACGCTGATTTTCCAGTTTTAAGAATATTGCAATGGATGACATTCTGGGGTCTTCCATGTGCCCGCCACTACCAGCTCTTCGTATCCTCGCTTCACAGAGGGGCATACATCCATTCCTCTCCCAACTGACAGCCGACCCAAGCTCCGAAAATATACATTAATTTCAAAAACAGCATGCAAAGTCAGCGCAAGACCATGTTTTCCTCGAGAGTACATTAGCTCAATCAGCAACGCACGTATTACTCAAAGCAAGGCGACATCTTCAGACCGAAAGAAAAAGAATTGCGAAGAACCCATCACGCGAACTCATTAAGAGGCCACACAAGAGAGCTGGGACACAGCCCTGAATCAGAGCACAGAAGTAACCGAGGGCTGTGGAAGGAGTTACTATTACCATGAGACAATTCCCGTAAAATGTTCTAGAACGATTATCAAGCCGAAGAAATGGAAACCGTAAACACGGGGAAGTTTCAGAAGCTCCACGCTGGAGAACTTCGTAGTGGTAGAACTTTTAGGGAGACTAAGGGCAGAAGCGATTATGGCGCTTTAGTCAGACGCCGCAGAACACTGAGCTATTATGCAAAATTACGAGTGTTGGTCATCTTACTCCGAGTGTTGAAATTACTTAGTGCCAAGTTGTGACTGAACTCTACAAATGTTCATCTGACAACTGGTGTATTGCTAGTGTGTCATTATAACAACAGACAAAACCATTAGTGCTACAACAGCACATAGTTTCTCGCATTATTTGAGACCCTCCAATATTATACCAGTACATTGCCTTGCAAAAGGTTTTTCAACCAGAAAAAAAATCCGAGCCAAGACTCGAACTAAGATTCATTGATTTAACTCCCCGTGCACTTTACCGCTACATCACGCAGTCGCTCTGTCGTACTCATTTGGACCGACCCTTAAAAATCCAATTCTCTCCCATTATCTCCAACACGCAATTTTCTATGGAAAAAATTGTTGCGGTTTTAGAGAAAATGTATTAAAACAATAAATTACATTAATTTCAAGTGAATAAGTTTTCAAGTGTCCAAGGAATTACGTGAAAACGACCCTTTCCCCCAAAAATGTATGTACCATTTAAATGTTCTTTGTTCTTTGTTTGTTCGTTGTTTTTTGTTCTTTTATGCGTCCTTAACACTAGCCGTGAACAAAGTTCAATCCAAAAATTTGGAGTCAGTTTTTAAAATGAGTTTGAGGCTTCGTGTAAAGTATCCCCCCCCACCCCAATCAAAATATCCGTTTGAAACTCCGGGGGTCCCGAGTTCATTTAAATCGATTGGGGAAAATCAATTTTATGGTACATTCCATTCATATAAATTTTCTGCTTATTTATACGCAATAAAGGCATTCGAATAAATGAAAAACTTAGCAATGATTGTTTATATAATATACCATATTTTTACAAATGCCATTGGTATCCTCGAATGTTTAAAGATAATCAAGACACAAACATTAACAAGAGAATCATTTTTAGTTAATTTAGGCCGATAGAAATAAATGTTAAAAAAAACTATTGAAGTACTTCTTCAAATAATGGAGGATACCACCGTCGTAGAAAAATACTATATAAATGATAGGTACTCATTTTTTAAAAATGGTTTCACGAGGAAATAAAAGAAAACGTCTCTGGGTCTCACAAACCCAGTGCGAGCGTTCGCCTTCGGAAATTCTGTGCGAGCTACGGGGTTAAAATATTTATAACCCTCAATTGATAAAGCCAATAAAAAAATACCGCCCACAAAATACTACGTTTTGAAAATCTAATGTACAAAAATACTGAACAATTCTAAAAATTCAAGGTATTTTATTACTGGCTTATTTAAATTGGCTTCATTATTTCGATGATTATACTTTCCGACCATTAGTTTTCACTTTAACTGGAAATTGCTGTAATATGAGGGTGTCAGCGCAATAGTGGCATATCCCCAGATCCTGTGTTTGGAGAAAATGGCTGATGAAGTTATTGGCAAAATTAAACACTCATTTGTGTTTTCATATTATGATATTATGTAAGAATTACCACTGACTAAACATTTGTGGTGGATTACATCTTGTGTAAAACAGCATCGCCTATGCTTAGGCCACTATTGCACAAAGAAATGAAATCGTAAGCTGAGTGCAATAGTTCTTTTTGTAATCATAACTTGAAAACTATCGACGCGAACATGCTGAAACTGTTACACGTTGAAGTTAGAGAGATTAAGATGTGATTAACACAGCGAACGCAATTTCCTAAAAATGTGGGATAGGCCACTATTGCGCTGTCACCCTCATATAAGCATATATACCACGCCGCACACACATTTCAATGGGCAAATATTTGTTCTTTTTCCAGCAGCACGTTTATGCTAGAAATTTTTCCATTAGATCCCTGAGGCCCGGCTTGCAATTAAAATTACACCACTTGAGCTTTTCGCATGCAAGTAGCCTTTTTACGCATTCCTGCTTTTCTGACATACAAAATTAATACAAGTCGTTTCTCTGAAGAAGAGGTCACTTAAAAATTTTAGACAGCAGATGTTTCATTATTTATTTACTCCATATCAAGTAAAAAACATTAAACATTTTTGCCGAAAGAGTTAATACAACTTCAATCTTTCAACCAGGGCAAATACATAAATAAATACGTTCAAAAGTTGACTGATATTGAATTTTGATCACGTCATTTAATACGTGTGATAGACATTATGCATAGAATATAAAAACCTTAATTACACAAGCGGATTCGTCAGCAACTTCGATTTTGCACGTAGAGATACTGAAAGAGTTAACTAAAATTCTGTCTTCCACGGGATTTGTCGCAGACAGAGCTAACACTAAAACTAATGCTAAGATACTGAAGTGTTACATGTGTCTCATATTTCCAAATGGTGGAAAGCGGGCTGGGGAGAAGGGTGTATTCCTAGCGTGCCCGCCTTCCCAAGACGCATTTGTGTACTCCACATATGCACCGACATTGGCAGAAGGACATTTCCTTCGTGTTCCAGTCCTACATTGCCGTGTTACATCCTACTTGGCCGCTCTGGGAGGAACCAGCAGTGTAGATGAAGTGATGACACCGGGATACATGGATTTCATCTTTTGAAATTTCGTTACAAATGTACTGAGGGAAGTTGAGGATTTAGGGAGATTTCAAAATCAAATGTTTATAATAGACCGGCGAAGTTTCTAAAGGCAAACTTCGAGAGAGTTTCACAGTGGTGGGCAATTTTACATTAAGCTCCTGTACAAGCGTATAGTGGTTCGTGTTTAAGAAACGATAACTTAAGAAAGGATATTGATTCCGCCTTCTTGTCAGAAATAAATTTATTTTGAAAAAGGTTTGGAAATACAGCCGTACATCTTACTACGTTCAAAATAATCTTACTTTTGCATCTACAGAAATCCAACAAAGCGAGCTTTAGATTATTTCTTTTTCTTCCTAATGTGCAATTTGTTGCGACAAAACGAGTTTGCCTTAACCTAAACCTTACACCTATCATTATTCCTTCCCAATTCCGGCCGATGGTTAGATGACACAGAGCGTATGCGAGATGCGAGCGCGAAGACGCTGTCGGCGATTCCCAGACTTGATTGCGACTGACGTGACTACGACTATTCAGCGGCCCCGGGTGCTTGTAACAGAGGATTACTCCAATAACTGTAAATGTTAACGGAGAATTTTATAGACGGAGGTTGATATAAACGCAACAAAAAAGCTCTGAAGCAAATTAGTGATCGCTATCCATTATTTTAAGTGGAGATTTCAACATTGATTTTCTCAAGTGAATCTCACGAAAAAGAGCAGTTTTTGAATTTACATCCTTCTTTCAATTTAGATATTACAGTGAATCACGGAGAATTTTTAAATCACAAAATGCAATAGATCAAATTATAATTAATAAAACTACAACTAGATATGAAATAACAAATAATCTAGGTATCAGTGACCACGATGCACAAATCCTTACAATTACTAATAGCATGAAAACTGACACAATAAATAATACACCCATGTGCAGAGCATTCACTAAAGCTAACATTTACAGACTACTTGCTGAAGGAATGGGACATAACTTATAACGCTATTGACACAAATGAAAAATATAGACTTTTCTTAAGGCTTTAATTTCACTTTAACATGTGCTTCCCTCTTAAAAAAATTAAACATTTCACGTAAAAGTAATACTTGAATCACACAAGGAATTAGAACATCGTGTAAAAACAAACGTACGATTTGCTATATTTCTAAACATCAAAACGTATCACCCGGTTTCCATGTCTACTTCCCAGAATACAAAATAATTTTAAGGAAAGTAATAATTCCAGCAAATATTAATGAAAAATAATCAGGATATTTGAACGCTAGTAACAAAAATAAAGCAATGTAAAATAATGTAAAAAATACGACATCTCGAGAATGTTGTTTTGGAGGATAATAAAAGAGAAGAAAGTAATCCAGGAAAAGTTGCGAATCTTTTCAACCAACACTATATCCAGAATTGTGGTTGATCTCACGAAGGGACTAAAACCACAAAATTCAACATCGTAAACTTTTCACAACATTTTGGACACGGTGTTTATTTCTGGAACTTCTTCTAACGATATCCGCAGAATAGAAATATTCATCTGGTTTGGATAAATTTCCGGATTGTTTATTAAAGATGTGTGCACCTGCCTTTATACATCCGTTAATTCACATTTTCAATGCTTCTTTATGCTCAGGAAAAATTCCAGATTTTCCAAAACAGCAAAAATTAAGCCACTTTTTAAAAACGGGAACAAAATTAAAATTCAAAATTACCAACCAATTTCTCTTCTGTCAGATTTCTAAAAAATATTAGTCTTTTTTACACGCGAATGGAAACCTTTTCTCAGGAAAAACGAAGCGTTTTCACGCTCCAACATGATTTACAAAATCAAAATTTACGGGAACTGCCATTTTTCCTTTTCTTAAAGATGTTGCTTTATCAATGGACCAAAATGAAGCACCCATTGGAATATTTTTGGGTTTCTATTTCGCGCGCGAGGCATTGTCTTCACGATGATACCGTGAGATATTCAATCGTGAAGACAAGGCCTTGGGCGCCAAGATTTCCATTCACCGGAAACCCTCATAAGAAGGAGGGCGTCTTCCTCCGATCTGCCGCACCAGCTGTACTACTTTAGGGGGTAGAGGAAGAAAGTGGTCTCGTCGGGAAGCGACCAATCTAGCTCTGGCCCGGGTTCTTTTATACTTGATAAAATCTGCGTGGGTGGGAAATCTATTGAGCCTCGCCAGTACTCAAAGTCGGCGTTCCGCCGAGGCATACGGAGGCGTCGTGGCCGGTCCCAGACTTCGAGCAATGGAGGCTGCGCGAAGAAGGGCGTCGGAAAAATTCGCCACCATGGCATGAATGCCATTGAACAATTGTCCGATATTCGTATTTCTTTGCTGAATGTATCCTAGTAAGCTGGATGGATTAGCCAGCGAAATTAGCGGATAAGTTTAAAACAGAAATATGAAAGTGGACCAGAAAAGGGACATTTTATATATATATATATATATATATATATATATATATATATATATGCACACATCGCTACTGATTCAGCCGTACGCACCCAGTCTGGAGGTCAGTTCGGAGGATTTCTGCGGACACAATAAGTCACGGATAAATACTGCAATACCTTGGTGTCTCCGATCTTCTGGACCTCCCTCTCCTTCAGATTCCTCTTCAACCCTGGCCGCCCTCTCTATCGGAATTATAACGACTGCTTTAGACGAGGTGCTCTGCGTGTACTCAGTTTTGAGGAGGTGAAGATGAAAAAGTAACCCGCCTAAATTTCAACTATGGCAATGTAAACATTTCCGCTTCCATTCAAACAAAGTAGGTTAATAACCTCTCGCCATAACCCATTTATATCTACTTGCAGGAAACTTATCCTTTTCCCCTGCATACCATCTCTCCGCGGTTTTCATAATCATTGGTTCGACCGAAAGGGCGGGCTTCGCGCTCATGCGCGCTCACGCAGAGCACCTCGTCTAAAGCAGTCGTTATAATTCCGATAGAGAGGGCGGCCAGGGTTGAAGAGGAATCTGAAGGAGAGGGAGGTCCAGAAGATCGGAGACACCAAGGTGTCATTTCCTGAGACCAAACGCCGGTACTTGGCGAAAAACCCTGTAGATTTCTCTGTCTTTCTCCAGTACCGTTGTCAAGATTGCTTACGCTACATCCAGCTGCCAAACCCAAGTCCCCAAACATTTACCCTCTTCTGTGTGCGATGCAGCTTCTGACGCACCTGCGATGCACCTGAAGACTTGACTGTAGTCGGCCACTCTTCTGTTCCGTTGGTAACCGAACACGATCAGAAGTTATCTAATGCGACAACAAATATTCAAATCCGTGAGCCAACGAAATCAAGTCCAAAAGGTCCTATTTTTAGATCTCGTCACCCATTTCAAGGATTAGAATTCTAATTCAAGCTGAATACTATTTTATGACGATACCATACAAACTACCCCCCGGAGAAATCATGGATAACTAGCTAAAGAAGAGAAACACGTATACCATCCTACAGACAGTGCGCCACTTAGCGGAGAAGATGCACAATATATTTCGCAGCACACAATACATCAAAATTCCAGATCCATTAAAAAAGACGGCAGAGTCACGTTTTTTAAAACCCCTTGAATATTTGCCCAAAACACCGGCAGATGCGCAACAATCATGGTGGCCACAAAAATACTGCTGGAATCACAAAGAGGAGGAACATAGGAATAAAAAGGCAAATACGCATAAATTAGACGCATACTTGGCCTAAGTCAATAAAACCATAAAACCCAAACCAACCAATCACTCACCAAATCCATTCATCCTACAAACCATCTTAGCTCCCACAACAACCCTCCTTAACCTTACCACACCCAAATCTCCCCAATCCACTTCCACCATCCAGTTTGGCCCCGGCTCGTAACCGGGAGATTATCGTAGGCAATCAAGCACCCTGAGCAGGGACCGCGGGCGGATGCATCTTTCTACTAATACGCAAGAAAACTACAAGCAGGAATTCTCCACTAGAGTCAGAAGCAGAACGCTTAGAATGAAAATGGCACACTGCTTGAAGCTGTACCTTTTTTCCGACTCCTTTTTAAAATTTGTTTCATCAATCAAGTTTCATTGATTGATTAGTGTTTCCGGGCGCGACAACGTGATAAAGTCAGTATGCAGTCTGATTATAATTTGTACTTCTTCCAAAGTTTTTTCCTTTACAATCCCATTTCCTGATTTACAACATACACCGACAGCCTATTGAGTGCCTATAAAACACTAAGCAAGTCTACAAGTGACTGGCCAGGCGTTACAAAGTTTTCACATGCCAGGCGCATGAGAACCAAAACTATTATTATCCCCCTTAGTGTTCGAATACTTTTTGCGTCCTGAATTTTCACGTACACCTTAGGAGGACACATTAGAAGGTATCCCATGACGTTTGTCACCTCAGTGCAAAATCAATTCTATTTACTAACGATATCATTAAAAGGATAACTAGTAGTTTGTTTTATTCATTTACTAGTGAAATATGTCTAAGGAAATTAAATCAGTATCATGGACAATGGAGCCCACTATGAGCTTGGAATCTCCTCTTGTTTTTAGGTTGTCCACGCCTATGAAAACAGGTTATCCATAAGCTTCATTACAATTTACCCCATTTACATGGTGATTTGTAGTGCAGTGGCATTTCATTTTCTTCTGGTGGCGGTCTCCAGCAGGATCGAGTTAAAGAAAACTTTAGCTGACTTTTTGTAGGCCCTGACATTTAAATTCATTGCAAGTCTTATATAATAAATAATAAGCAATGCATGAGCAAGATGTATTATTCAATGCTTCACATGTATTCAACTACTACAAAACAATATAAAGTATCTTAAAATAATTTCATACCCATATGTTGATGGCCTGGCAGCTTAGCTCATTGGTCAGCGCACTCGCTTTCCATGATGCGACCCCGGGTTCGAAGAATTCATAAGGCGAGGTAAAAAAGCTTACGCCAGTGGCCCAGGCATCACTTTCTTTTGCGTCGTGCGAGTGTGGTGGCGTAAGTGTGATGACCAATGGGTCCATTGATACATTCAGGATGTATAAATTTTTAGTTGAGAGGTATGATGAAATTGACTTTCATAGAGTTTTAAACTCTGCGGACTTCTCAGTAGCACAAAATTATACGAAACCCCTTGGAGAAGCCCTCACTTTTCTTACTCTTTTTTTTTTAAATGTATACAGCTTATGTCACTGGGCTTCTCTTAATATCCACATCCTCATGAGTCAGATGTTTCACTGCTTTTGCCCGGCAGACGTCTCATCCATGGAAAAAGCATTTTTCTAACTCTCTTACAGATACGCGGATTCACTTAGCCTACTATGCGCCAGAGTTAAAGAACAAAACATCATTGTACAGATTTACGGATATCTCTCTCTCTCTCCATCTCTCTCTCTCTCCATCTCTCTCTCTCCATCTCTCTCTCTATCTCTCTCTCTCTCTATCTATCTCTCTATCTCTATCTCTATATCTCCATCTCTCTCTCTCTCTATCTCCATCTCTCTATCTCTATATCTCCATCTCTATATCTCCATCTCTATCTCTATATCTCCATCTCTATCTCTATATCTCCATCTCTATCTCTATATCTCCATCTCCATCTCTATATCTCCATCTCCATCTCTATATCTCCATCTCTATCTCTATCTCTCTCTCCATCTCTATCTCTCTCTCCATCTCTATATCTCTCTCCATCTCTCTCTCTCTCTCTCTCTCTCTCTCTCTATCTCTCTCTCTATCTATCTCTCTCTCTATCTCTCTC
>BOPP01000004.1:171407-219441 GCA_017312745.1 Gryllus bimaculatus | reverse complement strand
TATATATATATATATATATATATATATATATATTCACAAACTACACCATCTTAACAAAATGAATCAGTTATGTGATGAACAAAAGAATAATAAAATAAAATAAAAAAAGGACAGTAGGTGGTAATAGAGATTCACACAACTTTGCGCACTTGCATAATTCAAATTCCACATCCCAGGGGCTTGGGAGAATTTGAGAAGAGTTCCAGCAGTCGACCTTGGTCTGAGCTTCTGAGATTGGGTTGTTCAATGTGCTGCGACAAGCATTACATTGTTATATTTATTTAAGTTCCAGAAATGTGAGTAGCAGTAACCAACAAGAGAATACTGATCTTTAAAATTTACTTCAGAAGACGCAACAGACCAACTTGGGATGAAAGTGCAATGACAATAAAATATCTTAATGATTTTCAATTACAAATATCTACAAACTATACAAACAAGTCAGCTAGGGATAATAGGAAAGGGCTACTAAACAGATTGTTCAGATTGTCAATAGTTCTGAAAACTTCTGGAACTGATCAGCAGAAACCATATAAACAACCAATGCGGCTGTGTTGCTAGAAACTTTCCTCCAGACAGTGGTCTGGTTTTATCCACCTATTTAACTGGTGCAAAAACTTAGTGAACATTTGCAACTTAAATCCAAGACTGCCCTTCATCATTTATGAAGTTTCAGTTGCAGATTTCAACTACATTTGATATTGCAGCTATTTTTTAATATTTTAGTATAAAATACATTAAATCTATTAATCTACTCACATTATCAGATTCCGAAGATCTGGTGAATATGCTCTTGCCACTAAATCCAAAGATGTTTGGATATTCTCTCTATTACAAGCCACAAGGGATCGACATGCCAAAGCCAAAACTAATTTTCCCAAAGATGTTAAGTCTTCTTGCTATTCACAGAAGATAAAGGGTATATAAAATCACATTTGCAAATGATGTAACACAAGTTATTATGAATAAAAGAAATAGCTTCTCCAATAAATATATAATTAATCTCCAACACTCTTAAGTGTATGCACTCTGCTAGAGACAGTCATTCACACCACTAAATTTCTTTGACAGTAATATTGTGGCAGGCAAACATACACAAGCATGCATGCTGTGTTAAAAAATGGACATATCTCTGTACATATGCACTCTTCTAAGCGTATGCACAAGCACACATACTAAACCACCATGCATTACACCAGGGTTTCCCAACGGGGATCAATTGATATCAATGGAGATCAATGATTATCAAAAGGTTAGCAGCCAATTACACACTGCACTGATTGGGATAATCAAGATCCTACCTTTTACAAAAAATTAATAATTAATTGTTGTTTTGTATGAAGCTTCAAAACACATTATATATACATAAATAAAAGGTCTCCAAATTTATTTATTTTTTTTAAATTTTCATTTCCATGAACACACTTTTGCACAAATAAAATCTGTAATTTTGTGTACGAAAACTTGTTCATGTTTGTCAGAACTGAAAACTGTAATTGTGCAAAATATAATAAAACATTAATTTCACAAATTATTTTAAAGCTTTTGTTAACATTCTTTGTTGAATGCTACACTTTGTTATTTATGTGCAAGTATTTGCTCTATAATTATGTTATATGCTGTATATTACGGTAAATTTGAAGGGGGTCAATGTAGCAGATAATTGTTTTACCCTCCGGCACATGCACATTTCTTAGACGATTGAATTTTTCTTGTGTTGATAAGCGATATAGAAATTTTTGAAAAAGTCATTCACAGAACCTCTCTATTATTGTTTTTAGATTTCATAGCTTTCAGTTCATGCCGATAGATTTTATAATGTCATCATGAGAATAATCTCAATCAAACAGCGTGTAGTGCAACACACTGCAGACCGGAACGTATAGTACAATTTACAACTGATACAACTTACTAATCTGTATATCGTTCTCATTATTGATAAACATAATAGATCAATAAAGTATTAAAGTTTCAATGTTAGTAAACATGTTTAAAGTGTATTTGTGACTGAAACACCCAAGAGTCAATTTGTGAAGCAATGTAAGCTAAAATTCAAATGATGCCACTGAGAGATCACCGTGTGTGCTCAAATAACCTATACTACTGTGTGTGCCGCAGGGTTAAAAGGAATTAAAGCACGAAAAAAGTTGGGATTCCCTGCCTTACATGAACACCATTCAAACTTTTAAATCAACCACAAAAATTTCAAAAACTGCCAAGATAAGAATCCTCTAAGAAATTGTAATATTAATTCACTTAATATAACAAAGTTAAAGGCAAACATAAAAATTATAAATTGACCATAAATAACTGCCATTCAATTTTTCTTTTGTTTCAAAGTATTTTTTCCAATTTATAGTTTGATTCCTTAAATATTACAATATATCAGCACCATTAATTTAACTATTTGAAAATCAAAGGATTAATCCTTTTAAAAGAAGTCTATAGCTAAACAGTCCCACATTTGAAAATCAGTCAAGTGCAAGTTCAAAAATAAGGATAGAATAGAAATGTTAACTGATAATTGAAGTAGAGTTAGTACCTGAATATAAAATACTTCATTTATTTAAAAGACACAAATAAATAATAATAGTTACCTGGCAATGAGAAGTAAGATGATGAGGATTGGCAGCAGTTGAATCACATGTCAATACATCAGGAATGGCAACAGAATTGATACGAAGATGTGATCGACCACTCAAAATAATGGTATTGGGATCTAGAGTTCTACAAGCCAACCCAGCTGCATGAATAACCCGTAGTCCAGCAGTTAATTGTATTATATAATTCCATATCACACTTTCAGGAAGTAAATTAGATTGTTGTTGAAGCAAAATCTTATTTTTTTGATGACTATATGGTCTTGGTGCATTAGGATCAGCAGAAAATGGATCAGTATATCCATTCACAGGCTCACATTGTTGAAAATGTTTCATTGTCAATGTCTCAGCCCCAGGATGATAATCATACACAAAAATTATCGCTGCAAAAGAATATCAAATTACAGTACACATAAGTTTCCATAACCTTAGTTTTTTATTGTATTGCACAATACGTTTCTATATTTCAACATGTGTTTTAAACACTGAGTTAATATGTTCTTGAAAGTGTTCTGTCAAGCAATTAAAACCTAAGTTGTTTTACCTATATTAATACAGTGTCTTAATTTGCAATAATTGTGCAATATTGCTACAATACAATTAATTAATCACTATGTCGATTTAAGAAATATGCCTGGCTTTAACTAAAAATTAATGATCTGCCCAAGAACTATAATTGAACAATGAACTTTGCAACAAAATAGTAACAAGAATGATACAACAAATTATGATATTCAAAATACAAAGTCATATTGACATTTTTATTTCCATACACTACTCAATAGAAAAGAGAATTCTAAGGTCTTTCTGCCTGCTTTATCAGCAACTTACATATTTTGTAAGTCTGGTACTATAATAAATAGCTTGAGGAAAAGATTCAACATTATTTCACAAAAACTACTAGTTTCATACATTTACAAAATATTTGAAAAAAATGATAGTTTTCAAAATATGTACATATTTTGAAAACAATCGGTTTTTGAGAGCAAAGATATATACTATGATTTTTCTGAAGTAGCTGACGACATCAGGTTACCATTATGCCTCCTGCTTTATAAAATGAATCTTTTAAACAGTGGTAAGCAAATTTTGCTTACATTTACAGCAACCAAGGGGAAAATTTGGGTAAAGAAACCGTCTTTCTCCTGTTTCAAAAGGACACATTTTGCATGCTTGCGGAGCTGCATGCTCTCAATATTACCAACAGATCTACTACATCATCATCATCAACTTCAATCGTTGTTGTTGTTGTTGTTGTTGTTGTTGTTGTTGTTGGTTTTTTGTTTGATCTAAAGACAAAGTGGGGATTATTCTTGGAGTGTCTGAGAGCCTTCCTTTGCTTGTTTGCATGTCATTCCTGCTGATAAAAACTTTGTAATCAACAGTGCTATTAACTGTCTTATTATTCCTGTTAGCAAGAAAATTTTCTTTGGACATTGTAGGAGTCATCATATCCTCTAATACTATGTACGCAAGTTTAATAGACTTTTAAGTCTCTTAGCACTTCAATAGCAAAACTTGCCACTACTTGCCGTATTCGAGCATCATTTGACTGAACTAACGTAGCATACAACTAAAAGCTATACTTCAATTTTTCTATAGTGGTTAAAGACATTAGATCATCTTTTTAACAATGGTAAGCACATTTTTGAGGCCACACATCCAGTTGAGAAGGGCGTAAATTAATTAAAATGATTCATTTTATAAGGCAGGAGTTGTAACAATGACCTATTGTCATCAGCCACTTTAGAAAAAGTGAAGTATAATTGAATTCAACAATCAAATTAAAGTGTACTTACAATAATCTCCAAAAGCCTTTGTTGTAAACACATCTCTTAACTGAACTACATTGGAATGTTCCAACTGCTTCCACATATCAACCACAGCCATACATTTTGTATTGGGAAGTCTGTAACCTGAGAACAGTATCAACATTAAAAATAAGCAAAAATGTCTAGAGAAAAGTTTTCAATACACTTATATGTATTTTTCAAAAATTATTCCACAAAATACACCATTTAGAAAATTAGGGGGATGTCTTCAGTTCACAGATGAAGGCTAGCCGGTTATGATTAGTTTTTACAGTGCTTTTCCATGTGACGAAACTCGTAAATGTTGACATAACACTAAGCTGCGATGACTAAAAATATCACACATGTCTATACTACATTATTACTTGATTACTATAAAATGCCACAAGGCCTGGAGATGCTCAGTCCCATCAGAGAGCGGTCCTCGCTGTCTTTTGACGTCCTACCACGGGAAAGACCCTTCTCCCACCCCACCCCACTGAGGAAGGCCACGGTAGGAGTCAAATCAGGAACAAGGTCTACGTAATGCTATGTTAACTACTGTTTACTTCGGAACATATCTCTTCTATGAATGTAGGTTAAACAAATAATATTTTGAACTTGGTAACACGCATGAGTTCTTAAACTCTACTTGTGAACATAAAAAGTTAACAATTAAAAATGGAGGCAATTCGCATGCTACGCAGATATCAAACTAGAGAGTATTGATAACAAAGCAATTCAACAAAGATAACTTTTTGACCATTACAAGTTGTGGAAAAATTGTGAGGATTGAACATATGAGAGTGGACATTTCAATGCAAACGGCACATACATGAATAATGCGTAAATACATTTATTATATTTGCCAAAATTGTATATGATGTGAATAATTTACATGTTGGGCATTCATTGAAGAACTGTGTGCCCAAGTTAAATAAATAAATGATTTAACTCACTTTTAGTAATCTTGTGAGGATTATGTGTTGAATAAATGAAAGAATTGTATAAATTGTACAATCAAAGGAAAATTCCAATTTGGAAAGTCTCTTTGCATGAATTGAGAATGAAATCACTACAATTTTAATGCAATACTCGTCATTAGGAGCCCCACAACATCAGAAATAATGTTTTTCAGCCTGAAACAGTTTGGCTGTTTAGCAGGGTAATGTAATTATTAATTGGGTGTAGAAAAACTTTAAGCTTTTGCAATTTTCAAAAGTAAAGTGATTTTACTGAAAATCAGTCCTGTAACATTTTCATAAGCGTCCTTAACTCTTATTCTAACTCCCTTAACTCTAACTCCAGCAAACATTGAAAAGAAGAAGAAAGTGGAGCCATTTTTGAGAAAGTTTTGAATATGTCTTAAGGACTTGTTTTTAAAAAATTATCCAACATTTAAAAAAATCCATTTTAAATTTGCGGGGCTGCAACAACATTCAGATTCATTTAGGTGAAAATCCTTTGCAAGGTTTACATGCACCTGTAGTTCATGGAGGGGATGGACAGACATGACACTGGGCAGAAGGATTGGACTGAATGGAAGGGGCAGAGGGACAGGGCAGACCAGTGGACGACACGTTAGTAGTTGGGATGGGCAAACAAATGTTTTTGGGAAAAAACACTTTTTCAGTATCAGAGACCCCCAAAATATGTTTATATCATAAAATATAAAGTCTCTTTTTCTGTTATACTTCATATCTTTTTGAATATGGGCTTTATGAGAATGTAAAAATCTGTAAAGCTCGTTCTGATATCTATCCTTTGGAACTTCCAATGTATGGACATTGACAAAAACTAAAATACAACACTGAAATAACTAATTTAATAACAAAATAATTTGCAAGATATGCAGCTTCACAACATTGTTGCTTATCAACCAAAGATTTAATTTTTAATAGAAACTGTCTAGCAGATAAGGATTTCAAAATGTAAGTACATTCAATAAAATCTACAAAACACTTGAAAAATTAACCATACTGTACCATGTATTCTTTGCAGACAATAGCGAATACCAGTCTTCACATTTGTTGCTTTATAAGATGAAGCAGAATACCCCATCAATTGAGTTTTATTTGCGGGAGCTGCAGCAACCGGTTTCAAAGGACAAAGGTCACGATAGTGCTCTACTTCAGCAGGTAAATCTGTAAATACAATACGCATTGGACAAACAAAATAACTTAGTGTTCCATTCACAAATCATACTTTTTTGGAAATAAGATGTTTCAATTCCAATTCAGGGAAGCAAGTGAACAAAGGATGAAACTACAAGTAAAAAGTTACATTTGTCAAATAAACTACAATGCTTCATATACTAGTAATTTACAAAGTCTGATTATAAGGCATTCCTTACAATACTTAAAATGGATAGCCTATTAAATGAAAAGCTGGAATTAACTGGAAAAGAAACTTCAGAATAAGATTCCTGAGTACACACAATTCCTTCCATTATTTGAGTGGCTCTGGGGAACATAATGGTAAGTGTAACATAATGGTAGCATAATGGTAAGTGCTTTTTTGGCTAAATTTGATTTGCTCTTTTCTTTCTTTGTCTTCTTTTTTTTTGCCTACACTGGGATTTGAACTCAGATCTTTAAGAGTTAGCACGTTCTTCACATTGGCCCTAAACCATGAGCCTCACAGCTAACCTCTACCTGCCTAGCACTTTAAAAAAAGTTGAGTACCTGCATTTACAATTCTCAACAATTCAGCAATTAATTAACATTCAGTGATTAACATTATTTCAAGATCTACATTTAAAAAAGAAATTTCATTAAGGAAAATAATCTCATTAATCGATACTGTAGTTTTGCTATGTTAATTTTGTGTTTGCAATTGTTTAAAACACTTTGCAAAAAAAAAAGATAGAGAGCGAGAAGATATACGCAGATTATTTGATGTATATTATATATGTTTATTTTCTTTTTATCTTAATGAATACATGGAAAATGAATAAACATTATATTTTTTACTTCATGAAACAGAGCATCCACCCTTTCTTACTGGAGAGCTGCCTTATGCACAGCTGCTATGCTGTGTCCTTTTCTACCACATAGAATAGTATGTGCAACATCTCCCTGTTCTCCAATTTTTCAAATAATCAAATTCACTGATATATTCATAGTTTAAAGTGTAGCCAACTTTTAGCTAGACAACTTCATATCATTGTATTCACAATAAAATTACTTACATTTTGATACATAGTTTAATGAAATGCATGTAATTAATGTGAGGATGGTACATGGCCAAAAAAAATTTACATTCTTTTTCAGTAAGAGTAGCCTGACCAGATATGATGCATATGTGCAGAATATTAGTTTATGTATTATTTTTTATAGAAACTATTTTTCATTTACATAAAAACTGAGAGTAGGTTGAGCCAGTATGGATCAGACTATAATTTTATCTTCTTGCATCTACTGTCAGAAGCAAAAGTACAACACTAATATTTTAAATAAATAAAGGAGTAAAAATAATTTGCAATGACTATTAAATCATGTGGGATGGTGGTAAAGCAGAACATAATAATTTACCAAATTCATAATGGCAGCGTCTTTTAGGAGCTGAAAAAGGGACTATATGCACAAAAGTACCTAAATGGTAGAAGCAATAAATCAGTGTGTATGGCCATTTTAAAGCTAAAGTTCAGAATATCTTGCTCAACATTCGATGAATTTTTCATGTTGTTCTCGGTTAGGAGAAAATAAATTAATAAAATGTGCAATTTTAAGTTGCCCAAAGATGTACATTCCTTAAGCCATAATCTATAAAAATTAACTCTTTTTGGACTTCACTTTCATTTTTGGAGGTTTAGCTCTTGCAGATACATCCCCGCTCCTCCTCAGTGCAGGTGCAGAATCTTAAAATATATGCACATTTAAATTGACTATATTGTAGTGATAAGAGCACTTATTTGCCTTTTTTTGTTAACAAATGCTCAGCAACACTAAAATGTTTTGTCAGGTGGAGTTTCCGGCATATATGATGAAAAGCTCGGATCACAGCCTGGCATTTGAATTTTGAATCCAGTATTAGGTGATTTTTACTTCTAAAACAATGATTTACCAGTAAAGAATGTTTGCATGGGAGCAATTAGTTCATTTCAAAGTAAGTAAATAGGAAGTTGCTGCTTATGATAGTCAAAAGGACCTTCAGACCTGAAGAATGGAGACACGAAACCGCATGGTTTTAATTTTTTTAGAGGGTAGACAGTAATATTGAATTCCACATATTTTTATGCTTTCCAAGCAGCAGTTATAAATGAAAGATATATTTATTATTCAGAGATGTCTTTGTCAATTCTTTCAAATCGGATTCAAAATTGTTTACACATTGACAAGAACGTTGAGTATTTCTAGAAATATATGAAGAATGGATTAAATTTTTGTTCTGATGCGCTTCTTCAGTTTTTTACAAGAGAATTTATTTAATTAAACAGTTAGGATTTTCTTTTTCTTCTTCTTCTTCCGCTGCTGCTACTTCTTCTTCCGCTGCTGCTACTTCTTCTTCTTCTTCTGCATCAGCGGCTGCTGCTGCACTGTTCTTCTTCTTTCTTCTTCCTGCTCTGCACACTTCTGTCTTGCGGTCTGCTGCTGCCTCTACTTCCTTCTTCTCTTCGACGAGCTGAGCTGCTGCTGCGGCTACTTCTCTTCTTCTGCGAGCTCTCTCTGTCTATTTCTTCTTCTTGCTTCTTTTTCGTCTTCTTTTTCTTCTTTCTTCTTCTTTCTATCTTCCTTCTCGCCAGCTGCTGCTGCTACTTCTTCTTCTTTCGTCCTTCTTTCTTCTTCTCTTCCCAGCTGCGCTACTTCTTCTTCTTCTTCCTTCCGCAGCCTCTGCCTATTCTACTTTCTTTCTTCTTCCGCAGCTGCTGCTACTTCTTCTTCTTCTATCTTCTTCGCAGCTGCTGCTTACTTCCTTCTTCTCTTCTCCTCCGCAGCTGCTGCTACTATTCTTCTTCTCTTTCTTGCCTCCGCAGGCTGCTGCTACTTTCGCTCTTCCCTTCTTCTTCTTCCCTCCGCAGCTGCTGCTACTTCTTCTCTTCTCTCCTTCTTCCTCGCAGCTTTATGCTGCTGCTTTACTTCTTTCTTTCCTTCTTCCTCCGCAGCTGCTGCTACGTTTCTTTTCTCTTCTTCCTCTTCTTCTTCTTACTTCTTTCTTCTTCTTCCTCCGCAGCTGCTGCTTACTATCTTTTTCCCTTCTTCTTCTCTTCTTCCCGCTGCGCAGCTACTGTCTTTTTCTTCGACTTGCTACTTTCTTCTCTTCTCTCTTCTTTCTTCCGCCAGCTGCCTGCTGTTACTTCTTCTTCTTCTTCTATTCTTCCGCAGTGCTGCTGCTTACTTTCTTCTTCTTCTTCTTCCGCAGGCTCGCTTTTTCTTGGCTGCTGTGTACTCTCTTCTTCTTCTTCTTCTTCTTCTTTCTTCTTCTTCTTCCTTCTTCTTCCTCTCTTCTTCATCTTCGCACGATGCTGCTGCTACTTCTTCTTCTTCCACCTTCTTCTTCTTCCCGGCGCTTGCTGCTAACTATCATCTTCTTTTCCTTCTTCCAGCACTGCTGCTGCTTACATTCTTTTCTTTCTTCTTCTTTCCTATTCGCAGACTGCTGCTGGCTAATCTCTTCTTCTTCTTCTTTCCGCAGCGTCTGGGGCTGCTACTTCTTTACTTCTTACTTCTCTTCGCAGCATGCTGCCTACTTCTTCTTCTTCTTCCGCAGTGCTGCTACTGCTTTCTTTACGTTTCTTCTTCCCGCAGCCGTGCGCTCTTCTTCTTTCTTCTTCCGCGGGACTGCTGCTTATTCTTTCTTTCTATTCTTCTTCTTTTCTTCCGCAGGCTGGCTAACTGTTCTCTTCTTCTTCCCCTTCCGCACAGCTGCTGCTGCTACTTCTTCTTCTTCCGCAGCTGCTGCTGCTACTTCTTCTTCTTCCGCAGCTGCTGCTGCTACTACTTGTTCTTCTTCTTCTTCTTCCGCTGCTGCTGCTACTTCTTCTTCTTCTTCCGCTGCTGCTGCTTCTTCTTTTTCTGCTTCTTCTTCTTCCGCTGCTGCTACTTCTTCTTCTTCTTCTGCTGCTGCTACTTCTTCTGCTGGTGCTGCTACTTCTTCTGCTGGTACTGCTACTTCTTCATCTACTACTGCTACTTCTTCTTCTTTATCGACTACTGCTACTTTTTCTTCTTCTTCTTCTTATTATTATTATGTAAATGATTTATTAGCTGTATTTTATTTTACATATATATGCACGTATTTGAGTCATTTTTAGTTCATAATTGAAGAGCTTATTTTCAAAGTGACATTTGTTTCCAAGTTTTATGTATAAATATATTTTTAAAATGCTTTTCCATCATGCAGGCAAACATTGTACTAAAAACTTGCATTTCTCCTAAGTTAAACAGTATCTGAAAACTGTTAAATCCACGAACTACAAAACTGAATGTGAATACTTTTCCTTCATGAAATATTGTCTTTCTTGGAGATATAAAACTTTGGTAAGAAAC
Organism: Gryllus bimaculatus; assembly: GCA_017312745.1. Taxonomy (NCBI): domain Eukaryota; kingdom Metazoa; phylum Arthropoda; class Insecta; order Orthoptera; family Gryllidae; genus Gryllus; species Gryllus bimaculatus. The sequence continues at coordinate 208,563 of BOPP01000004.1, read as the reverse complement.
TTTACAATTATCTGAGCTATCCTCATAAACCATCCCAATTGGATTCTTTTATTATGACTTAACTGCTCTGTATTACGATCCCTGAAAAGTCCAGTTTTTCTCTGTATGTTCACTGCTGTAACATTGTGGGAGCAAATAAAGAAATACATTTTAAAACATATTATACTGTAGTCCTGTTTATGTGGGTCAAATAATTCACCTGGATATTGTTCTGGATCTGGTTGTGCAAGAATGAGGGCATTTCTATGCATCTGTTCCATACGTAATTCTTCAGATACATAAAATCCCGATGTTGATGACTTCTCCTTCAAGGAGCTAACATGTGTAGGTGACCCAGTATATACTGTGAAATTGGGCATCACCACAGTAGGAACAGGAGTAGTTGAAGGAACCTCTTCAGCAAGTGGTCCTGTCTCACCACTTGAAGTTGGATAGAAGTAGGTGGTACCACCCACATTCTCCTGAAAATTATAAATTAATAACATTAGTAATTATAATTAAAAGAATGAAATGAGGGGAAAATAACGAACAAGACAGAGGAGGATGAGGAAAAGGAAGAAAAAGAAGAACTTTTTGAAGAAAGAAATCTAAAGACAGACAATCTACCTCTATGTCTCAGTTCTGAAATTTGATAGATTGTTTGAACTATCGATACAAGACAATTTTATTATCATTATTATACAATAGTAACATGTTTTTTATAAAGTGAATAACCAGAATATAATGTAATTTCAGTAAAGATGATTAATTGATTTTATTTTAAAGAGAATGTCAATTTCTATGATGATTGGTGCAACCTCAAATAGGTTAAAATGTAATGTAAATAAAGCAATATTAGAAATAGATCTACTCACAACCAAATTTATAAAACAAAATTTCATTCTCATTAAAACATGAATTAATTCTTCAGATTTTAAATGTGTATGAATGGATGCCTGATGTGATGAACAGTTGTCTGCCATATTATTATATTTACCAGGAAAATATCAAATATTTCGAATTACTTGAGAAAGAAAAATATTCGTAGAGAAAATTTTCACAATCTATTTATTGTGCAAATATTATTCATAATTTGTAACAAATTTGCTCAAAATATATTTCATATACCCCAATTTACTTTGAAATATTATTTTTGAAACCACCCTTAGCAACTGTAAGATCCTTCTGAGCACACGTGAAATGCATTTCCTTCTTCTTTCTTCAAAGTAAAGATTTTTCCAAGCCTTTTAACTCGTTCTATAAAGAATACTTTTACTGGAAGTGATTCCTCTGATTATTTCTTCCAACAGAACCTTCCTAATGTTTTTAATTGAATTCATGTCCAGAGAATTCCCTGGCCAGTCCAACACTTTAACTTCCTGGTTGCAGAGAAAGGTCTAACACAGGTTTTACTTGCGGCAAGGTGCAGAATCACGCATAAAGGTAAAATATTTGTTTGGAGACCATTTGGTTGCTTGTGGAAAAAGTTCATTCCTTACTAACTCATATCGATCCCTCTGCATCATGCCTTGCACTACATACTGCATTCCATTGCCTGTACTGCTGATCACGAACCATATGATGAAAAGATGTCTTTTCATCATGGACTTTATCATTATGAAGAGAAGATGTTTCATCCGTTTTTCTTCACGTTCTTTAATAAATTGCTCATTGGTGCGACGTCGAATCAACTCAATTTTATCATCAATGATTTTTATCGACATCTCGTCTGAGAAAATTTATAGAGGATTCATTAATCTGAAATTGTATAAAACACAATGGAACCGTCATCCTCTGAGCAATTTCTGTACTTCTAGCCCACTCTAGTCTTTTTACTTTCCCGTATACGTACGTATATACGGAATAATACGTGGTATACGGATATGAAATGTTGCGAAAAAGGTTTTTCGTAATCATGGAAATATACGTTTTGAGGTCTCCTGATACCGAAAAGAGTTTTTTTTCTTTCGAAAACGTCCGTCCGTCATTCCGTGAACACCACTAGCGCCTAAAGCATACGTAGATTTTTTCCAAAATGGTTATTCCCCCGTCGATCTGGCTCGACTCGAGGCTACGATTTTGAAAAATGTTCTTCAAAATGTGGGGGTGCTTTACGTGAAGCCCCCCGGAAATTCCGTAACAAGTCCGTTCTGTACAAAGTCCATTCTGTAGCACCACTAGTTTGTTTTACCGCAACTTTGGTTTTTGCGTAGCATGTCGGCACCTCAGAGCCATCTCTTTAAAACGCCGTTCTACAGTTCTCAGGGATAATTTGTTACGCATCACCCAGCACGGCACGACTCAAGAGATGTATTTAATTTTACCTTTTATCAATATTTCTCATAGACAGGTGAAACACCAACAATTGTTGCAATCTGACGCTGTCTATTCCTGCAATAAGCTAACGACATTCTAGCCTTTTCCCTATGGGCTAAAACAACTCCTTTGACCAATTCAATTCCGAGATTAAAATACCTTGAAAGATAGGATTCAATACATTACTAAATATGTTTGATATTTACTAACTATTCCATATACTTGTATGTTATTGTTTGAGAAATTTTGATATACTTACATTACAATGTATGTTAATAAATATATCACAATAAGTACAAAGCATGAAAAGCCCTTGACTCTGTACTTGTACTGAAGATCCAGGTGCACCAACTTTACACTTTTAGGGCGTTCTACTCTGTTACAATGTATTACAATTAAATTAAACCCTCCCTTCCCCCCAGGGGCCAACCACAGTTCCACAACTGTTATTTTTCCGGTGCTGAAAATGGGCCGTACGACCTGCACGTAACGCAAATTATAGTCGTATACACCAGATTATTATTAAGGTTTAAGGGCACTTCTACAGCTAAGGTCTTTTGCGCCCATGTCAAATTATTTTAAGAACAATGCGCACTATGGCAGTGTCAGACTTATACATTTTTTTAATGCAAAGTAAAAATGTGAGTAAAACTGAAAATAAAAGTGTTCAATTGTGAGTTAAGCTAAAGACCCTGAATATACATATACAAGAGAGGGTCTTCAGCTTAACTCGCAACCCATGTCTGAGAGCACTTGTTCATGTTTTGGTAATTTGGCAACAGCGTGGTTTTGCCCCCTTTCAAGACAGCCGTGCCTCGCACGTCGAGACAGCAGAGGAGGCGACCGTCAGGTCGTAAGCTGCAGCAACTTTCCTGTTTCTGTGTTTTCCCATTCAAGAGCTTAGGCGGGCAGATACGCGGCTCACACGCTGGAAGCTTTTCACGTTGCACAGAGTGGGTGGGGTGAGGAGGGATGGGCAGAGATACGAGCAAGAAACAAAACGTCTCGTTAGGTGATCCTGTCCAATACGCTTAAGGAACAAAACTGAAATACTGAAGATGTAGAGGGACGTTTTGACTGTTTATCAATTTCTTAACACCAACGTCACAACAATTGTTATTTAATGGAAGTTGGCTCTGAGAGAAATCAAAAAGATCTCGTAAAACAATACCGCCAAGCTCTTCATTGTTTATAACAATAATAATGTATTATTACTGAATCTGATTATTAAGCAACGAGCCTTAATAAAATAATTAAAAATACGACTGAAACATAAATCAGTAAATTAATAATTATTGACAATAATTAATAAAAAAACAATAAAATATTATTTCCTGAAAATGAGAAACTAAGAGTCGAGTAAATGCTCAAAGTAACTACCATTTGCCAAGAGATAGGCATTTACTCTTTTCTGTGTAGGGGCTGCAGTACCTTGAAGTGTTTTATGCGTTTCAAAATTTCCAAAACAAGAGGTGGTTTTTCCGGACATGGGTTGCGAGTTAAGCTAAAGATACGTGTATATGTATATACGTATAAAGGGGTTGGCAGAAAAGAACCACAAACACTTTAAAATCTCTAATTAATAGCCAAATAATTGGCAAAATCCTCTTCGCTCAGAGAATGCTGTAAATGTCAATCTCTCATAAGAGCTATAAAGCTTGCAGAGAGAAGATTCGTTATCTCGAAGTTCCTGTGCTAGAGCTAGCACGGTGAAGCCTTCGGCGGCTATCTCTTGGAACACCTTAGAACAGTGCAGGAGAACATGATCTACGGTAAGATTCGTCTCGCAACTATCGCAATTAGGGGGTGGGCCATCGTGGAGACGATGGCCGTGGGAGGAATGGCAGTGATCGATCTGAAGGCGTGTCAGAAATACCTCCTCACGTCTAGACCCACGAGATGAAGACCAAGACTTTACGGAAACCTTCATTCTCGCGAGTTTAAAATCTGAGTTCTGCCACTCTGTTTGCCGTGCACGGAGTATAAAGCGTTTTCAATACGCTTTAGAGTTTGCTGAGGGTAACATAAGGCATGTCAACAGATCACTTCCAAGTGGCTGTTTTTGCGGCTTGATCAGCTAGCTCATTGCCTGCGACAGCTACGTCATAGTTGCAAGATAATAGACAGCAAAATAGATGTATTGTCGTAGTCAAGTGAACCGAGGGAGAGAGTCAAAAGTGACTGGAGTGCACTTCGGGAATAACTGCATATAATTACTCGTCGTGAGGCACCCGATTCTATGTATTTCAGAGCTTGCGGAACAGCGAACTTCTCGGCAGAGAAAACTCTACAGTACGGGTAAATTTTGAATGACCGTGTGGCTGTTCTACAGTAGAACGCGCATACCACAGATTCATTTGTGGCAGAGCCGTCAGTGTACAAGAGAGTATGGTCAGGATACGGTGCTCTCAACTCATTGAAGCTCCTTAGATATACTATGGGCGAAGTTGATGTTTTAGGGAGTATGGATAAGCTAAAATCTATTAGGGGTCGGAGAAGTTTCCAAGGAGGGAGAAGATTTATGGCAGGATTTACAGGGGCAGGAAGTTTCAGGTTAAGCTACCGCAACAAAGTGTTAAAGCGGATACCAGGTGGTTTAGATAAATATGGGGGTGAGCACTCCGTTCACTTTCCGCTGAATCCTGTGCATGTCTGTAACGCTTTCATCGATTTCAGTAGCACAATTCCCATGATTAACTACACCCTTCCATAGGTTTAATGTAGGAAAGGTCTACATAGAACCTTGAAGACGGGTATTTCCTTCACTTTTAAAACTCTGTCAATCTGTTTGTCTGACCGACATTCGAAAAGGATGGTTCCAGTGCGTTGTCGAACGACTGTCTGGAATGTCCCTAATTTCTCTACAACCATTGCGAGTTTTATTGAGGTAACACTTTTCATTGTTTTCCCTTCGCTGCATGTCATTACAAGGAAGCTGGGTTTCGTTGGCCTATCACTTTCTTTCCAAAAAAAAAAAAGCTTTCCAAATCGATCTGTCATTGTCTCTTCTTCCTTTGGGAAGAGGGCGGGGAGGTTGTTTTTGAATCCGTGGGCGGGGCTTCTAATTCATCCCCGTGGACCCCACCCATCATGGAGCCCAACAAGGAGACACTCCGGAGTGCAAGGGTTGCCTCTGCGATATAGCAAGGAGTGGCATGGGTTATTCCCCTCCGCACACTCGTGGGGGGATACCATGACACCACCCACTCACCCAGGAGTTCACTCACAGACCGATTGAACTGATTCCCCTCTCCTAGAATTTTCATCATCCCCACCCTTCAGAAAGTTTAAAATGCTGTGCAGGCCTGACTTATACCCATCGTCCGGTGCTGACAGTTTTATCGGCGGTTCACTCAATGCGGTTGGGGCCCGTGAGCGATAGAGCAGTCCGTTTTACTCGCTTGGTGCAGCATCTTCGAATAAGTTTTCATTTTAGTGCGTACGCGTCGTTTTATAAAGACGGGTGCCCTCACCGGGCCATCTTTCACAAAAGATAAGAGAGGTAAACCATTAACACGTGCTGAAAAAACTACAGTGTTTTTTTTCGCGTGGTTGAAGAAAATTCGTTGGCCGTTAACTCTTTTAACAGCGACGGGTTGGCCGACTGCGAGTAGCGTGTCTTGCGGGGCCCGCTGTGAGTTGTATGCCGAAGTAGACATAGATACCGCGCAAGATATCTCAGAAATTAGTTAATGCAGGCAATACCGACCGCATCTGCGCGAATGAACTCGTCCAGAGGCTCCTGGAGACATGGCGGTTCCGCGAACGACCTAGACGAGAGACTGCCAGCGACAACCTGATACGGAAATACTTAGCGTATAAACTCGTCTAGAGCAGTCAAAGGACTTAACTGATTGCCTATCGTCCATCATGGAACACGGGAGAATCCATGTCAAGAGTAATGAATGCCTCCAGAGAAGTTAGTACAACCGGGAAACTTGTCACCGCAGGGAAGAAACGACGACCGAATCATTCGGTGTTCAATGCTGATGATAACTTATCCAATTTCAAGAATTTTATCGCATCCTCAAAAAAAATGGATTTGAATTGTAGAGGAAGGAACAAGAATGTTATTGTACATAGAGATGACATTATTTTGAGAAGATATTATTTGAGAACAATTCGTCATTTACGATAAATGACCGACACGGAAAAAATATATTATCTCGATGGAACGTGGGTAAAGAAAGAACATACTTTAGGAAAAAATTAGACTGACCCCAAAATTAGAGACAAAAGACAAGCATTCCTGAAGGGGCTTTCGTTAGCATTCAAAAATCCTCGTTCTCGAGGAAGACGGAAATGGTTACCCACATCGGCAGTGAAAAAGGTTTCGTGGAAGGTGGCCTCTTGGATTTCGAATCGAAGGAAACTGATTACTATCGCAAAGAATCGAACGGGGAAAAGTTCCGTGAGTGGTTTGAAGAAATGTTGCCAAAACAATAACCAAACTGTTATAGATATGGGAATTGCTCTCTATGACAGTGTGAAAGTTGATACGCTTCCGACGCAATTGTGGCGGAAGCAGTTAATTATTGACTGGCTAGTTAAAAGAACGAAACTGTAGACAGCACAATGGTTAAAGTAGAATTACTCGACATTGTTGGAAAATACAACGTTCAGGAGACATGTCATACACGAGTTGGCCAAAACTTCTGGCCCTAGAGTTATACGCCTACCTCAATATCACTGGCAATTGAATCCAATAGAAATAATTTGGAGTCGAATAAAATGTAAAGCTTCTGGACGAGTCAGCTGTGCAGTAATGCGTCGATTGTAATACGGGATATGTAGGTCAACCTGTATATCAGAGACGTATTCTTATCGCAGGCGGGACTGGCGTTGCCACAGACGCTTCTGACAATTCGTGAACACGTGCACGCTTGAAGCAGGAGAATCGAGCAATCGACCAATGAGGTAACTATCCGCCAATGAATACTATGCTCCTTTGTTTACATCAGAATCATTCTTAGGGTGAACAAAGATTAGGCAGTGAACAAAATTTTGTGAATCTGAAGGCATTTGACACGAGATGACGATGCTGTAGACATTAAAAAAACAAAAACGGAGAGATTGAACAGACCGCTACTAGAACTTGTCAGATCGTCACTTCGAGAATCGGAACTTCCAAAGGTTGCTTGGGTTGAGCTAACCAACACGGCAGCTTATATTCGTCACAGTTACGAATACACATGACTCAAAATACCTTAAGAATTATGGACAGGGAGAAAGCCCAGTGGGACACACGTGCGATAAATAGGTTGTTAAGTTTCTGTTAATGTGCCGAATTTGAAAAGGCTATCCAAATTATCTTCCAGGGCAGAAAAAGGCATACTGGTGGGATATTTTTTAAAGGGCCGTGGATACAGAGTTTGAATGTCTGAATCACAAGTCCAGGAGTCAAGAGACTGTTTTCAAAGAAAGCAACAAGTCATTGTCAAACAGTAAAATCAACAAGTCATTGTCGATTTCCATTCAAAGGATTTTGATGCCGGAGCTGTGTCACAAAATAATCAGGTGGATGACAAGTGTGATGACAAAGAAAATTTAAATAGCATAGATGAACAATCCTCTGCAAAAAGGAAGAAACCATGGAGAGGGGAAATGTAGACCAAGTATAGAAGAAACAATGAACCGACCAAAGATACATCATATGACGCTGCATTCAAAACATAAACATGGCGATCCAAAGCCAAATCCTGCATTGGTTGATAACTCTGAAGAACCATCGTCATATCAGCAAACAATTGAATCCAGGGAAACAATCCGTGGCTAGAGACAATGTCTGAAAAATATAATTCATTTATGGAGCACGATTCCCAGGACTTTGCGGCAATACCTGAAGGCGGAAACCTGTGAAGTGCAAATGGATTATACACTCAAGAAAACTGGGAAAAAAGTTCCAAGGCACGTTTGGTAGACAAAGGCAGTACACAGAGGAAAGGAATCGATTACGAAGAAGTCTACGTTCTAGTTTCACATTTTTATTACGTTTGCTAGTGGCCTGCTAGTGAGAAAGGGAGGTCAATTGATCAATTCGACGTGAAAAAATCTTATATACACGACTATTTGATTGAAAATATCTGTACGGAACAACCTGAGGGCTTTACGCAAAAGGAAAGAGGACTCGTATGCAAGTTGAAGAAATCAATCTATGGAAGAAGACAAAGTGAAGCTGTAAAGAGTATCTGAACGAGTCGTTGACAACACTGATTCGTGCGAAATGACCATATGTCTATCAACTGGACACAGAGTAAGGAAAAGCAATCCTGAGTGTAAGACGATATGCTCTCTATTGCTGAGTACGAGATATCCAGGAAAAGGTGAAAGGCTTAATCAATGTTTTGATATAAAGCATATTGGAGGCTTACCATACATGTTGGGAATGAAGGTCAGTCAAGAAGATTATGGAAATGTACGACTGACACACGAAGACTACATTGAGAAATTGAATCAACGGTTTGAATTTGAAAATGCGAAATGTTTTTGACGTTAAGTATATTTTAGAAACAAAATTGAAGGGGATAGCGCTTCATAAAATGTATCTTTATCAAGCTCTAACCCTTTTTGCTACGAAGTCCGGCTGTGTTACGCGAGAGTTGTTAGAGGATTCATCCATTTTCCTGGAGCCGGGAGATTGTCGCTGTAGTGGCGACGCTAGATATTATCATGGGGTTCGGCAAAGACAGATTAGAATATCAGACTAGAATGCCTCAATTAACAAAATTTCTTCTCACTCTTCACTCCTTACATAGCACAGGATCGTGTTACACAATAATTCAACCGTTGTATTATAAAATCTTGAAATGAGTTTATCAGGAACAGCATGTTCTGTATTTTATTGTAGTAGACATTACCTTTTTAATTGATACTGGTTGATCCAACGTAAGGGCAACCATCGACTGGTTCAGGCTAGATGTTGGACTCGAGCTTTGGTGATTCTGAAAAGAAAAACGGATATAAAAAATTGTGGTAAGATTAACGTAACAATTGTGATGAAGCTCTTTTTTCAGAAAAACACGTATAGAACAGACACAACCATAACAATAATTAACATATACCACAATTTAAAATCACATATGCACTATGACATACCCGTGTTCAATACTTATCAAGCACCTCTAAACAAAACACACCCAAAAAAACAGCAATTAGGGACAAGTACACAACATTTTACCATTATCATTTGGTTAGAGTAAATAATTGTGTTTCACATTGTAGTAATGTGCCAATGAACACTGTATAATATGTGAATGATGTAATTTGCAGATCCAAATACATGCTAATTAAAAAAAGGGTTCGAAATAAGGTTTTCTTAAATACTGTACAGTATATTTCTAAAAAGTGTAAAAAAGTTTTGCAAATTTACACATTTTTTGTTCGGTATTCAGTTCATCCCATTCTACGGAATATCAATTAGTGGTGATACTAAAAACGTAAGAAAGTATGTATTGTAACCGTTACATAATATAATAAACGTAATGCGAGATGTTCCAGTTCAACTCAACTCTCAAAGGCATTTCCAGCCAGCAAAAATGTTTCAAACGACTGGAAGACGAACCTGGATATCTAGGTTCCGGAGAAGACGACCTTACGACAACATCTCTCGCGGTGTATTCATTTACTGGTATAAATCGTTCTCGTTTTACATTTCAGAAAATTAAAAATAAACTACATATATTTCAAAAACATTGTAGAAGAAACAATTTAAAGATCAAATAATGAGAAATTGATAGCAACAAGAAATATCTACCTTTCTCATTGAAACTGAAGGTCAGGTTCGGAAAACATCATTGTGACAATGTTTCAAAAATATGAGAAATCGACTAATATTCAAGATAAGATTCATAATGTATGAAATATCTTAGTGCAATATTAAAGATTTAATAGAGATTGAAGCTATACGTGCTAAACAGCACATACTTTCTCGCATTAGTTCAAACGTTTGCAAGTTTCGAAAATTCAGAAAATGTTTCGGTATCAAGTACACAGAAAACATGGATTTTGACTACACAACGGGTTAGAGGAAGTCATTTACTATGTTCTAGATAAATGTACCGTCGTCGACGATTGAAATATTCGTATTAAAAATATATTATCGCATGTTTAAAATGTCAACTATGCAAGTTCTAAATTAAAAGTCTGGCGATACTGGTACATAAAAGATAAAGTCACAGGAATTAAAATTGAGCAAAAAAAAAATAAATTAAACAATGTGTCGTCAATCGTCTTGTTGAATGTTCTTACAGACTAATACGGTGTTGGAGAACCTAATCCGAACTCTCACATAACTAGTTGTTCTAAAGAGTACATTGTACTTAAAATATTAAGAGGCGGCTTATTAAAAAAAAATGTACATTCGCAAGCTCGTATTCTACAACATACTACTACAACATCATTCAATTTTTATAATTGTATATTAGAATTTAATTTTATAGTTTATATTTTCCCCACAAAAGGGGATTATTCCCTTAGCACTATCGTATATGCTACACATCATAAAAATTATCATATGAAACGATAGTTATCCTACATGACGGAAAACGCCGCCCATGAACCTTTTTCTTCCGAGTGATCCACGCCCTGCATACTTTAAACAGCGTCGTCCGAATGTTTCATCCCTAGCGACTTGTCACTCATCGCCTGGGTGCCGCGGCCCACCTCATTGGCATCACATTTAGCTGTAATCACACCTGGTTGTGGAGAGGACAGATGTGATGGTACTAGGGTATGCATTCGCGAGGCCACCACTAGATCGCAGCGCTAAAAAAAACGCAAAAACACGTTTTTGGAGAAATTTCTTACATTGTTCTTGATGGATCCCAAACGAAACCTCCATTTTCCAAACAGGAGACCTAAACGGGTAGAATGAAACCTAATTTGTCTCGATTGGTGGACGGAAAGGATCTAACAGTGAGTGACATACGCAAGATGCTAGAAAACTATATAAATCGTTATTTTATCTCGCAACTCAGGTCTGGGAGGTCTGCAACTCCGGACTCCATGTGCCAATTTGGCATACACGCGAAATACCTACTGAATCCTTTCACTTTTAGCACCCCTCCGGAGGTCGTGTCCCTCAGGTTTCGGGGTGGGGAAATGCAGCTATTTTAATTCGAAGGAGAAAGCACTTATTGTCCTTCTGCATCAAATGGACACATTCTTGAATGTTTCAAAATTCCGGTTTGAGCAGGAGACAGTAAGTTCTCTTTGTTCAACAATTACCGTATACATTTCAAAAATACTACTCGGGCAATACGAGTTGACTGCCGACCAATTCTGAACTCCGGAGCAAGAAGCAAATCAGCAATAGGCTTTCCTATCACCTTTCAAGCACCTCTCCTCCATAAACTGTCCATTGTTTACCCCTCAGAATGCGATTGCGCTGTTATTACATATATTATAGTTTCCCAATTTAAGATAGATCTGGGTTTTTCGTCAGATATTGACGCTTGACTTTGGTGAGGGACACGTCCGTGACTCGATCCTTCTGTATCTCCCTCTCCTTTAGAATGGTAGGTCACTTGGAGTTGGCCGCATCGTCTCCTTCGCAGACTACACAGTGCAGTAGTGTAGCGCAGGGTTCTGCTTCGTGCATTCATTTGCCGCACTTTTCGCATATCAGGATTTCTGCCTCGCTTCTTTGTCGCGTATGGCAGAATCATTGGATTTAAAACTGTGCGAATGATTAGGCCCATACTGCCGCACACGTACTGCACCCCGCTGTCTAGAAGGCGAGGTCAAAGGTGGAGTATTGGGGCTCGCCGGAGTTCGCACAACGAACAGAGGTATACGGAATCTACCCATAGGTCCCAGTGTCAAGGCGACGTTAAAGTGAGCATGCACAGACCCCTCAACCCCTACGTCACTCATTCTGTTCCACACGGGTCACCAGGCACGTCAAACACGTAGGTTGCGATTCAGCATATAGAGGAAGTCAGTGAGGAAGACTCTCAAGAAGTTCAGATACTCTTAAGTTTTCTTAGGGTCTGACCAATATAAGCTTTGGGGCGTCCTTCTACAAAATATTTGAAAGAGTAATGTTTTAACTATTTATTTAACAAAAAAATCGATAACTTGACCCATTTCATGGTCAAGTCACTCCCCTTAATAAATTCTTTCTTCCTTCTCCTTCTAATATTTAAAGACAGATCTTGAAATAAGATCATGTTCAATTCTTTAGGAAATATGAGTAGTTTTCTTGTAATTTTGCGCGAAATATAGACAATTTGTAATATTTTAAACAATTTTTTTTCTCAAAAACTCCTCAAAATTATTTCTTTAAATTTCCTTATTTGTATCAAGGGACGGTAAAAAATATGTTACTAATCCCATTTTGGACAAACTACGTTTTTTAGAAAATTGAACAAGTTAACAAATCAAAACTACAAAATTAAAGATAGAGATGTTTGCCTTTGATAGAGTCTTTTGTAAAAAACCAGCTCTTTAAAAAGTGATGTACATTTTTTGAAAAACGAGATTTCGTGTAATTACTGTCTAAAATTAATGCAATTCCTAAATTTCATTTTTTCATTAAATTTCCTTCTATGTAACAACGTACGGTAAAAAAATATGGTCGTACTCCCATTTTTGGCAAACACACTGTATTTTCGAAAATTGCAAAAATTGCGTGTCGGAAATATGGGGCTGAGACAATTACATTTTTAAGCGTCAGCCCGAGTTCAAACCTTACCGAGCTTCTGTGGCGTAGTGACGGCTGACAACGTTAACTCGCAGGAGGAATATTTTTACATGTTTATGTAGTAGTATAATATAGCGGAGCATTTAGATATAACGCCATGAAATATATGCTGTAGTAGCCCCACTAGTTGATAGGATACGAAAAACATAACGTGAATGAGAAAGGATTATTTTCCTGATCTTTTTGGCCATCGAAATATTTAATGCTTGTGAATACATTTCAGATCATGAGACTTGCCACCCCATAATGCTATATTATAATATAATTAAGAAAAAATGAAGTTAGTGCATGACATATCTTACGCTCTGAAAAATAGATTAAGAGCAATAATTAACTGATTTTATAAAAATAAAATACCTCTAAAATAACCACTCAGAAGACCATTTTTCATGGAGCCAACTAGTCGTGGCGACAAGTTATAACGACAGGTTATCTTCCGTTTAAAACTTGTGTATACAAATGACGGTAGCTTCATGTGTAAGTTAATATTGTGCTCCACTTTTCCTTTCTTCTTTTAAGTGCTCGTTTTTGCTTTCTACTAAGCTTTTTATCCACAGTAGTCTTTATTATTTTTCTATCGCTTTATTGATCTAACTGCAGGAACTGTCGATCCTCATCCATCTTAATCGAAATCAAAATATCGTGAACGCTAATGAAAGGGGAGCCCAATAAATTTACCAATTCCAGCTACCTATTCTATTCAATTTTGGAATAGTACGATGTTTTACGTCAACCTCACGACAAACGTGGACAGCTTTTTGCACTTACACTGACCTCGGAAGCCACGCACGAGCCACTTGAGTACAAATGCGGAAGGGTAAAGTAGGATGGGGATAAGACTCATTCTAGTAGTGTGGACCATCAATAAGAATGCGCAATTCGACCCGAAGAGCGTAAATTGAAAGAAGTCGGCAAGAATATAACGGGCAGTTTAACTAATATTGCCTTTTATATTATATTGGAAAGGTTTGTTGCCGATATATGATAATGCGAAATATGACCCTGAAACAAATCAGACATATTTAATTTGGACACCAAGCATTATAATTGCTTTTGGGGCTGATAATGTAATTCGCTTTGCTTGCGATGTAATCACAAATTCAGAGTGATGCTCAAGACAAAATGGTAATATCGAATCGTTTTTGTTCGGAGATTAAAGTATTAAAATACTTTCCGTTCACAATGTTTACTTGATCAAGACGGTTCAAAGGTAAAACATCTTATAGTTAAAAACTCATGATTACTTTGTGCTCTAATTTCTGACAAGAGTACATTATGTTTGTAATCAAATCAACAAATACTATTCATAATCGTATACGACATCATGATAAAAGATTAATCTTATAAAAAGGTTATATTTAATATGATCTCATGATTGTCCTAACATATCGTCAAAGAGGTTTGCCCGTTGGTATCTCGTTTTGCTTTTGTTATAACTGGAAGATTATTACATTTCTGGTGAAAAATAAATTATTAAATTGAACATTTTTCTTAGTTAAAATTAAATCATAAATTTATAGATAGGCAGTGCTTAAAAATATAACGTCATAATGAGCATAATCTAAAAAAAAATCAGAAAATGAAAATATGTTGATACATAGCAGTGCACAGAAGAACATAAACAGTGAGGTATGGCTCCTGAAGGTAGAAATACCACACATTACCCATTTACATAAATGGGCAAATTATTTCACTACCCCCTACATGGGCTTTCGCCGCTCTCGCGGGCAGACGTCCGGCTCCAGAATGCAGAATGCCCCAAGAGGCGGCGTTGTGCAAGCCTGCCTTCGGTCATACTTATCACCTAATTATAAACGTAACACACAAAGATAACACTGATGTGTGTGGAACCCAATCATTTAATTAATATTCTTTATCACAATATTGAACGGTGTACCGAACTGGCGAGAAAGAACGTTGACTTTATCTTTGCAATTCTTGGCTAATAGAGCACGGGGTCCCGCAGGGTTAGATCTTTGGTCGTCTCCTCTTTCTATTATACGTAAATGATATGCTCTCGTCGATGAGAAACGGAAGAACAGCTCTCTTTACCGATGGCAGGAATGTTCTTTGCAGAAAAACAAATAGAACGATTTAAGAAGTTTCAAATTGGTTTTGTACTAAATGAATAGTTAACGAAGGAAAAACTGTTTCAATGCAATATTGCATTTCAACAATACGCAATTGGCTGATGTTGAGGTAAGAAAATTTCTGGGACACTATTCAGTCAAACCTTTAATGGAAATCAATATAATTGAATCAAACACTAAATTATGTTAATTATGTTACGCATTCAGATTTCTTTCAAATTTATTCAGCCTTCAGCTCGCAGCGTGTATTTTACAAGTGTACATTCTTGCACGAGATATGGCTTAATAACCTGGGTACCGTGACTTAAGAGATTGCAGAAAAAATCGTACAAAGAAGCAAATGCCATCTATATGATTCCTATATCTCTTCATTGATCATGGACTCTTACCAATGGCTTGCATATTAATTTACGAAACCGTACGTTTAGGCAAAACTGTCACAACAGTGGAAAACATTTTCATGCAATACTGATATTTATAATTACAACACAAGTCGTAGAAATCACATTGATCAGGTGTCAGTCTCAACAGCTCACTGCAAAAAATCCACTTATAATACATGCACATTACTAAACAACACATTGCCATTAAACAATTATAATCCATATACAAATTTAAAGTAACATTTTCTACTACATAACTGTTTCTATACAATCACAGTCACTGGTCATCAAAAAGGAAACTAATATTCAGTTTAACAATGATATACAATGCATTAATTTACATTGTATTGCATAATTTTTAAAAAGACACTTCGCCTGTAAGAAGTAATGTAGTTCAGCTCCTGGGTCAATGAACCCCGTTTCGTACAGGAATTTGTATACCTGAGCAAATGTTTTGATAGCTTCTTGTTTTCCTTCTGGACATAAATATAGCTTCACTACGTGCATTTTTAGTTGAGCTGTTCTTTTCCTGGATGTGGTAGGAGCAGAACATGGTTTATTTGTTACTACTGTCAGCAATACTAAAAACTTAAATATCTAATTCGTTAATCGACGTAAATAAACTTTCTATAACTCGGGAGCAAAAATGTCTAGTTTTCAAATGTTGCTAATATCACGTTTGTTGATACTTTTACTCATCATTCAGCTCTTTGTGGTTGAATTCCGGGGAAGATATTCTGGAGCTCACGAAAACGTGCGCAGATTGTACTCCAACACACGTAAAAAAATGCAGTTTGTACTGTTCTTTGACAAAATAAATGTAATAACGCACATAATGAGTCACCCCATGCACGCGTGCGTGTTAATGCTAGCAATCAATAATTCCTTTGACAAAAACTACTTCACGACTATACTAGGATTTATTTAACCGTGCACTTGACGTAAATCAGCTGTTCACGGTTTCATCCAATCGGGAGCTTGACGTTCTCATAGCGACGTCACTAGCGACATATAAGCTTCCGATTGGATGAAATCGCCACGGCCGATTTACGTCAAGTGCACGACTAAATAAATCGCACTATAGTCACCGTTAAATGTCAAATGGTACTTTTGCACAGGAAGTTATTGATGTCGCATTCGCAACTCTATTGATGGACAAAGTCCACATTTCATATTGAGTGCCTCAGGCTAGAATGATTCTACATCATGAACTGTTTATGACAAAAGCGTCATAGGCTGAATTGCCTATCTGACTCCGTATAGGACGAAACGCTGCAACCTGGAATACCCTTCCAGGGTCAAAACACTGTAGTGAGCTAGGTTCGGATAGGGGGCCGATGCCAATGTCACCTCTCCTTAAAGGAGAATAGATAATAAAAGCAATAAAGCAGAGTAGCTGGCAAATTTTCAGCTTTGACGGTCACCACAAAACGTGGTTTGTGGCTACGTGCCCATGTCACTTTCGCCTTGTATCGGCTTCGCATGACTGTCGTTTCGCACTTTGCGTTGTTAGGTCGCTAATGACAAGAACTGTTTCACGGCTACCTGCCGTTAAGTGGAATTCTTACACGGAAAGTATGTTCCTCGAAGCAACGCCGTCGCAACTACTGAAAGTCCACACTTTATATTAAGTGCCTCAGCCGAGAATGAGTCCATGTCAAGAAATGTTCATGACAATCACGTCGTAGTCTGAATTGCCTATCTGGTGGGTCCGAAAGTCAAATGACAGCGTTTGTCCTCCTGGCCAGGTGTCATGTAACTGTAGCACTTGCAGTTTTTGAACGGTTGAAATTATTGCAATGCAATTTGCACGGAAGTGAACGAGGAAATGGGGCTAACTGATGCATGTATTCATTTCTATTTTATCACTTGTATTTTACGAGATATTGAAGTAACACTTTTTTCAAAAAGGAACTATACAATTTTCTTAGTGTATCATCACGTGCGTCAAAAGACGAATACGATATACTTATTGTCATGTGTTAAGGCGTCTCCACAAATTCGGCATTCGCCAAGTTGCGAGCGACAACTCTCCCAATCCCCAGTAGCTGATGTGCTCGGCGAATGTTCGCTACTTTTGATGTGTGCAAAACACCGACTCGCGGTGGGTAGGGCGAGCACCGAATGTTCGTCACTCGACAAATAGAAAGCGACCCAAACACACTATGCGGGATTCGGCAAGCGGCCGCATGCTACTCGCCGAATACAGAATGTGTAGAGCCGCCTTTACATAAGCATTTTTTGGGGAGTAATTTTGATTTTTTTGTGACTCGTGTTGAACGAATCTTTGAATGTAACAGTCACACGGTCACCCACCGCTCTCCCTACTAACACGCACTCGGGAAACGGGAAATCGAAGAATTTGAAAATACTAATCGTATTTCAAATCTTTACGAAACTGTTGCAATTCCCCCCCCCCTGAACTCGGCTTCCCATCAGGGGCTGATTCAGCCAATCATCGGGAGGGGGGGGGTCGTAGATTTTTGTTAAATAAACATGTTATTAAACTGTATATTATGTAAATACGTATTTTTAATCAATTTTGACAAAGAAAGATAAACGAAAACTCTTGGCTGTGTTGGGGGGGGGGAGGGGCGGGAATACCGTCCCTGGATCCGCCAGGGCTTTCCATCCTTACATATATTCAGATTTTTTGCCTTTGAAAGAATTGAAGGACTGAAAATAAGGATTTGTCATAAGTATGTATTGAAATAAAATTGTTTGTTACTTCAACTTAATTTAATGGGATTTCATCACACAGGATATTAATGGGATATTCAAAGAAAACATAATAAGAATAATTAAGATTGTACAAAAAATATTGCACATTTTGAGCAAACAATTTTAATGTTAATGAGCATATAATAATAACTTAGGATTAGAAATATCCTGTAAGATAATAACAATCATTAATCACTAAAATAAAATATATTCCAAATATATAGTAAAATATTGTAAATAGAAGTAAACATTCTACATTACTATTCAATTTGCTTGAGCGTGTCAAAATGTCCACCATCTACTACATACAAACACATCTGCAGGCATTTTTGGAAATATTTATTCCTTGGCTTTACTTGGAAATAGCCTAAGCGCTCTGACTCGCCTGAAGCAAATTGCAAATGCAAATGTTACACTTCTTTTAAGCGTCGAGAAGGTTGAGTTCAGCTTGAGGATGGTGGTATAGTTGAAACGTGAACGGCGCGGCGGGCTAACTATTAAGAACCTTCAGTTCGAATCCCAGAATGGAGGGTGAAAAAATTGCTCGTTGTTAACACTTTTGCAGGTTCATTTAACGCTATAATATTGTGTAGCCATTACTAAAAATGCGAGAAAGTATGTGATGTTGAGCATAACTCATTTTCATTTTTGCAACAACATTAATTTTCACTAACGGCGGATTTTTTACCTTTGGTGACGGATATTCTCGTGGTGGATCTGGCAATCAGCCGAACGACCGATGGTCAGATCCAACTTTCATTACTGTCACGCATGTTCGTATCTTCGCTAACATATTTTGCAGACGCTCGACTTCCAAGTCATGTAATGAGAGTTCGTTCTTGGGATATCGTATTACAGTTTCGAGCTTCCACAATTTCGCAACGTATCTCCCCTACTCTCACGGACTCTGGACGACAACGGCGCCGTTCGTGTCGCGTCCAGTCGACAGCTATCAGGAGGTATATATAGTAAATAGCATACATTTCTGTGTTTGATGTCAACAGTGCTTTTGAATAAGTCTCCAATATTTTTTTCGCAAACTCATCATGAATATATCTGTAAATGTGATTTTTCAATTACCAGCTCTTTCGAAACCATAATGGACTGTAACGAATGTTTAACGTCCTGTAAACGTTTAGGAAAATAAGGTTTTAACTCAATTCCTTGGGCCAAAACTGTTATACGCCTACTGAAAGTGTAAGCATCAGAACAATTATCAGCCTAAAAGCCAATTGAGGTATTATACTCATACATAAACGCCACAAAAAAACAAAACCCTCGTAATAAAAGAAGGATTCCATGCTTCAACACCAATGACCACAGAGCTCCAAGGTGCTTTCAAGAACAAAATCGCACAAACAACACACAGTTTCACGATATTTTATTTTGCAATTCTTGAATTATAGTAACATTTTACAATCTGCAACTTTATACAAATGAAAATTCAAAATTGTATTCCAAAATAAATTATTGAGTAAAAAACCCATTTACACACTAATATTTTTTCTTCATAATTTATTTTGTCTTTTGGGAAAACTTAATGTTCATTAAACATTGTTTTATTTGCATAGTATGTTTTGGTACTTCAAACTCTATTCCTTCAAACTGCACCAGTTAATATTCTTAAGAGAATTGTGCTAGAATAATGCAACATAAATTCCATTTTGACTGACATTTCGTCATAAGTCATTTCAACTCAATATTTTTTTGAAGACGAGAAAAAGTTTTTCAAATATACTCAAACACCCAAATTGGCTGAGTTACGTTGAATTTTAATGATTTCCAAAATAATAAAATAAATTAGTAAGAGTTAAAATATTTAAAAAATTTAATTAAGTTAAATAAGGAAGGTATTTTTAGTTCTTTGCAATTTTATTTAATTGCTAGCTTACTCTATTTTGAAAAAAAGAAAAAACAAATGAAATCATGCTCACTACAAAAAAAATCCACATATAGTACATGTAAGTTATTATACATCACACTGCCAGATGATAATGAAATATTAAAATAAATTGAGATTAAATGCCAAATAAAATGTTTTCAGGTGCACAATTGTTTCAATACATTTGGAGACTATACTGATATTAAAAAATGAAAATAGTTACTTTAATAATATTTAATGCAGTGTTAATAATGATATTTATTGCGTTAGTTGTATAACTCTAAACGACTAAATATGCCTGTAATAAGTACTGTAGTTTAGCATCTAGGTCACTGAGCCCAATCTCGATCAGGTTTTCCATCTAGTTTCCCCTTGAACGCATGCAGAGATGACTCCTTGCTTTTCTTCTGGACTTAGAGCTTCATTATCTGCTCAAGTTATCTTGAACTCTTTTTTTGCTACATGTGGGCTGAGTTGGGGGATATAATTGTTTCATCAGTTGTAGGTACAACAAATAAAATACGAGTTAGTGACTCATTGTTATGCTATTTATCGGAATTCAGAACCAATTTTTCCTGTTGACAAATGTTGCAAATGCAGTTCTTTGATACACATCTTCTTAATTCAATAAAGAATAGTAAAAAAAAGACTGGAGGGATTACTGAGTTCAAAAAAACCTGTGCAGATTTTACTTCTCTCCCATACATTACAAACAGTACATTTAATGTTTTTTATATTAAAAAATGTAAATAGCATTCATCACTTTATAGCTTGATTTCTTTTTGATTATCTGTGGAAAAACTTGTTCGTAGATGTGACTAAACAAGGAAATTTTACAAACTGTAAAATGGTATCATGCAAAAATCATTAAATCTTATAATCACGAAACTGGTTACTGTTGATATTTCTTAAGACTGAAAACGTTACCACCAAAATCATGAAGTACATCAGCTCAGTCTATAATGGGCACCTTTGGTAATTTCCTTCTTTGCAAGGTACCTGAAAGTATAAATAATTAATTAATTCCAAAGTGGAAATGATACAGAAAATGTTCCTTTTAGTAGCTTACCAATGTGATTTGAAAACTTCATTGCCTCTCTTATTTCTTTTTACAAATATTATAATGACACATAATTAATCAATCAATCAATCAATCACTCAAAAATTAGCTCAAATATTCATTAATGGGAGCAAAGAACTTTGAAGTGACATGCAAAAATAGTTGTTTATAACAGAACACTGAGAAGTTCACAAATTTGAAGTTAATACTATGGGTGATTGTTCGCGCTGGAAGAAAGGTTTGATCTTATGTTTATGACAAAAGATACGCAAATAATAATTAAATATGTTACTTAATAAAAGTACTTTTTAATTAAATTGGCACATGGAATCAAGGGCCTGAAATACAAAATACATAGTACAAGAAAATAAGAAAAGAAAATCCTTTCTTTAGGTATTAAAGTATTGTTATTTAAGGGTTCTGAGTCACATTAGTTTCATTCTCCAACAATTCTTCTGAAATTATCGGTAGGTGCTAGAACGCCCTCAGACAGGGACCGAGTTCCATTTTGCATATGCTATTGTCAACACTCCTCAGTGTGTGTAGATGTACCTGACCAGATGACATGTTTTTGCACTGATAATCTTATTTCATAAAGGTTTTTCGAATTGTTCTCACAGAGGTTTGGGCAGTATTTAAAGTTTTACAAAAAAGAAAAAAAGAAAACCGCATATTTGTGGAAATATAAAACAGAAATGTTCTAAGGCATCAGAAAGTTAATTTCATGATTGTTTCACCTATGCGCTCCAGATATAATGCCACGTTTCTCTCAGGGATTGTGGGAAAGCACTTTCTGTACTCAACAGTTGCACATTTCTTTGCCAGTAACGGCACGTGACTTCAAAAGTTGGTTCACAAAATAACGTGGGAGATTGCAAAATTGTCTCCGTCGACGATCCCCGCCGTATGCGAGATATTGGGATCGTTGCCCCCTGTTGCACATACTTGAAAGCAGTCGAGAACTCCCACAAGATTTAAAAGAACGAGTGTTGCCCCGTCCGTCAGGGACGATAGTAAGTGTTCATTTTATTAAAATTTTTGTTGATGATAAATTTACAACTATTAAATTTTGTACGTTTTCATTTCAAACGTAAATTGACACCAAAACGTTCATGAAATACCAACCCTTCCAAACGTCGTTTCTTCATGAACTTTTTTCCCCCCTGCTCTCTCTGGGATCTAGCCATCGGCCAGCGGAGAACGCGAGTACAAGAAAGCGATCGGTAGATCATTCGCTTGCTCCCTTGTTTCTCGACCCTGACACACCTTCCCATGTCTTTCAGATGTTTAGTAACATGACCTCCCCTTGTTAGCCTACAGTTCACCACCGACCATGCTTCAACACAACGCGGCTTCCAAGTAGCAACGCCGAGTAACCACCAAGTCCACAGTACATTCGCAGATCATTGGTATCTGATTTGCAGTTTACGTAAGATAATTGTGACAGATTATGTCTCACAGGATAAATTATATAAATGAAGCAATATATATATACACACACACTCTGATTGAGGTATCTTCAAAACATGCATTCTGAATGCAGCAACCGCTTCTTCAGGTGCCGAAAAACGTTGACCTCTCAGTTTGTTTTTTACGTACGGGAATAAAGAGAAGTCATTCGGTGCCAAGTCAGGACTATACGGCGGATGACTCATCAAATCGATGTTTTGGGTGCTCAAAAATGCAGTTGTTTGAGCCGATGTGTGAGAGCTCGCATTGTCGTGGTGAAGAGTGATCCGTCTTCGGCGGTTGGTTTTCCTGATTTCTTGGAAGACAGCTGACAAACAAATCGTTGTGTATCACTCAGAATTCACTGTTCTGCGTTGTTCTAGTGGCACGGTTGCGACATGTCCAGTTTTTTTTCGAAAAAGAGCTGTCAGTTGCCAGATTGCAACACCGGGGTTGCAAATTCCCGAAACATAAAAGGCAACCTTGCGGCGGCGGTGGTGTAACGGTTAGCGTACCGGAGTGATGTACCCAAGTTGGCGGGTTCAAACCCGACCGAAGCCGTGGATTTTTAAGGGCGAAATAATCCTTCGTACGCCTTCATTCGGAGGGGAAGTAAAGCCGGCTGTCCCATGTTCGTAGTTTTACTTGCATGTAAAAGATTCTGAAGCCTAAATGACGCCTCTGAGCTAAATTCAAATCGCCTGTTTCTCGCCCAAGAAATACCTTCTTTCTCTGCTATATGAAAGGAGCGTAGCGAAATTTGCGTGGGCAGACGGAACAGCGGGCCTGATGGCCCGAGTCTCGCCACGTAAAATAAGGCCTATTCAATTCAATTCAACCTTCGTAGTTTGATCGGAGACTATAATATGGTTGTAACTTAACTTCACTGCAACTGTTCTTTTTCAACTAACTTTTAAATTGAAAATGTTGATGTTTGATAAATTTGAATGCAACTCTGAAATTTATAGCTGGGGAAATTTGAAAGGATTGACGCTTTTCTAATAGCATAATCATTCTGAGCTTCTGGCTTAGGTGAATCATTTTTCGTAAATATTATCCTGATATAAAATGAAATAAAAAATGATAAAATTATCCACATTGTGTGCCTAAGGTTTTCTTCTAGGATCAATGGTACCGCAGTTGGTGTGCAAAATATGCTTGGATGTTCCTGTGAAAACGGCACTCCACTTAACCTTCCCCTCATTCTCATACGTAATTTACATCCAATAAAGTATAGAAAAAATATGGCGACTTGTGAATCAGTTTTCATTTTAATTGGTAAAAATTAAGTACGTAAATAATAACGTGAAAAAGAAATTAATAATTTGCAAAACGATGGACCGCACCTTCACGAACGCGAGGTGTCGAAGACCCTGTTTTTCTTCGACATCTGCTACATACGAAATAATGGCATTGGCGGGTATTTTATTACTATAACTCATGTATATTATATTTTAGTATATTTATAGTATATTTTTCTAATAATTGAACGAATATCTTGAATAATATCCAAGTCATCTTCCATTGGTTCATCAGGTTCAATGGCTTCATCTTGTAGTCTTTTCCCAGTTCGTACCTCGCCTTTCAATCATTTCCAGAATATACTGTCAT
Source organism: Gryllus bimaculatus (assembly GCA_017312745.1). NCBI lineage: Eukaryota > Metazoa > Arthropoda > Insecta > Orthoptera > Gryllidae > Gryllus > Gryllus bimaculatus. Next base: position 184,370 of record BOPP01000004.1, on the reverse strand, counting down.
AGTGTCGCAACACATTTTGCAGTTGAGACAAGTTAGATTAATCCCTTCGAGACCATTCTTCGTACTTTCCCTCTCCACTCTTCTGGATTTTTTCTACATCTAGCCGTACTACACTTAGCAGACGTATCTCAAAGGCACGTTCTTTGAACTGGAGCCGAATAGTGAAACCCGAAAGAGTTCACCCACATCAGCAACCATCTCCTTATTTGAGGATGTTTGGGGCAGACCGGTTGGAAGACATAGGAAGAGATTGCTGGAAGGCGTCGCTCAAGATGCAAGGAAGCAGTTGAGGGTAAGAATGCGGAGAAACTTGGAGGCGAATTATTGGCGAGGCTCGAACCCGACCTGGGCTGTAGCGTCATCGAAGAAGTTATTAGTTGCGTTGGAGAGTTCAAATAATTTTATAGTCAGCAAGATTAGTGTTCTTGTTTTCTCAGAAATTCATTATCCCGTGCTTGGCCAAAGCCGAGGATTTACAACCACATTTCTAGTGAGAAACCAAAATTATCGGTAATTGTTTTACTTACAGCAGCCAACGGGAAAATGTTGGTGAAGAAACTGTCTTTCTGATGTATCAAAAAGGACACATTTTGCACGCTTGCGGAGAGCTCTCAATATCACCAACTTCAATCACTGATTTTTTGTGGATCTAAGGACACAGCTGAGATCATTATCGGAATGTCAGCGTCTTCCTTCGCTTGTTTGCATGACATTCCTGCTGATAAAAACGTCATCAACATTGCCTAACAGTCTTTCATTACTCGTGTTAGCAAGAACATTTCTTTGGACGTCGTAGGAGTCATTGTGTCATCTAATAGGCGAGTTTTAAGGACATTTTCCTTCGCTTAGCACTTTCATAGAAAAACTTCCCGCTATACCCTATTTGAGCACCATTAGACTGGACTAACGTAGCGTACAACCAAGAGCTATACTTCGATTTTTCTATAGGGGCCGAAGATATTAGGCCATCTTACCTAAATAAGGTACTTCAGCTTCCGGATCAATGACCCCCATCTTGATCAGGTTTTTGCCCAGTTTCCCTGATCCATTGAGCAAATGCTGAGATGGCCCCTTGTTTTGCTTCTGGACGTAAATGTAGCTTCACTATGCTCACGTTTTGTTGAACTCTCCTTTTGCTTGTAATGGTAAGAGTAGAGGTAAGGGCGAGTAGCTATTTTGTTAGCAATGCAGAAAAATCATATTTGCCATTCGTGTACCGAGACAAATTTTCTACAACTCTGAAACGAAAATGACTATTTTTCACATATTGCTAATCTTGCGATTTTTAAAATTTATTTTTAAAATTCATTTGTATTTAAGTTAAACTTTTATTCACCTTTCAACTATTAATAGTTAAAATGACGGGAAGGGATTCTGGAACTCAAGAAAACGTTCGCAGATGATCTTCTCCCCCTTACGTCACACAGATTTTACTGTTTTTTTGACTGAATAAATCTAAATCTTAAATCTTTTTACAAGTTTCTTAGCACATTTCTGAGGCTACAAGCCCCATTGAGGACACTCGCGAATTAATTAAAAATATTCATTTTATAAGGGAGGTGTTGTAAGAATGACCCAATGTCATCGAAGTATAACATTTAGGTTTACAACAGAGCATTGTTTGAGCCGTATTATAAAATAATACTTTAATTTGTAGAAGCAGATTAGGTACCTATTGCCTGCAAGAGCGCACATACTCATAAGGGAGTACATAATGTTTTTAACACCCGTAAGAAGACGTACTGTAACAGCACATTGTTGCCAATTAAGAAGCTTCTTTAACGTTCTGAATAACAAAAATTATATTCTAAACAGTAGCTCATTTCGCGTAATTTACGGTTAAAAAAAGGTTTTAATATTGAAATTAATAATCTTTCTCAATGCAATATATTTCTAAATACTAAATCTTAAAATCATTTCATGAATTTTTTAAAAAATATGATCAGTTTTGTGATTTCGAGGACAATTTTCTGAAACGTCAATGGGAACAAAGCATATAGAATAGTAATGCTTCTGCCGGTTCAGAGCCTGCTGTCAGGGACTGGAGTTATCCAACATCGGAACAAGAACCTGAAAGTCCCGGTATCGAATCCAGACAATACCAAGGAACATTTTTTCTTAAAATTCTTTCATTGTCCATATCAAAGAACGTTTAAAAATATAGAAATTCGATTATCGTTCAAAACTTCGAACCGCTATTCCATGTGCTCCCACAGCCTCGAGCACCAGCCACAAATGCGGAGTAAGCATACACGCATTTGGTGCAGTGTACGAGATACGATTAATTCACGGCTCATCACCATGAAGCCACGAATGCGGTTAGAGCATCTCAAGTTAGGAGGGGGAACTGCTACGTTTGAGTGCTGTACTGAGAAGGAACGTTATTAAGCTATCAGTTAATATCTGGTTTTTCCAATTTTTAGAACAGCTATTACATTAACATAAATTTTACTCATGTTAATGAATTCTGTCATAGTATTCATTGTGTCCTTTAATTTTATGTTGAAGCATTCCGAAATTAAACCTGGTTTTCATTTTGGTTAATTGTCAAGAATTTTGATGTTATTGAAGGCACTATTGTGAGATACATAAATTCTGCGCTTAGTGGTGGAGTTTTATCATTTTGATGAGCCGTGAATTAATCGAATCTCTTACATTGCTGCACCACATTTGTGGACGTTTACACGCATTAGTGCGTGAGGTGGCGGGAGCACACGGAATGGAGGTATCTATGCTATTGCAGTGCTGTCGTTAATGAAATTGCAGATATCTATGAAAATTTAAATGTGTATACAGGATAACCTACATTAGACACGTAAGTGAGTGTTTTATTAAATTCTTATAGTTATTGTATATAATGACTGACAACAAATGTAATTTAAATTTATATATCTACAGATGAGCAAACTCACACGCTCGAAACGTCGAGAATAAGCAATACATAAAACTCAGCACACATGTGGTAATGGTATCTTTAAAAACATTGACCTTCAAAAATATGTTATTGGACAAACTTATTCGTTCAATTCAGAGGTTCACAAAAAATATATTGAATCTATAAAATTATCTGCTTCAAAATTTTCATTTGATGTCTAAAATTTCCTCTTTAGTGTTACTCTTAATTTGGCACATACTGAAAAATGTATTATAGGTAGACATTTTTGATGAATATAATTGTATTGTACAGAACGTATTGTCGTAATAATTATATTATATCCCTCTTAATTCGGTCACCTACGGCTTGGATTTACAGATACTCTGTGCGAGCAAATACGGCCCTATTGATTCCGTGAGTATCGCAGTGTTAATCATTTAATAATCCCGATTATTTATTTACAATAGCTGTTTTCAAGCATGATAAAGTGAAATTAAATCGCCACCGCAAGATAGGATGGGTGGTATTTTCCCGCTTGGACCAGAGGCCCAAAAAGTAATCGTTTTCAGCACGCTCTTACACCAAAACAGTTTTTTTAGAAATTTAAAGTTAATGTATTTGGCGAAAATTTTAACTACTTTAATTTTTTAAATAACAATTGTTTCGATAAAACATATAGTATCGAAGATATAGGCCAAATACTAAACAGAGGGCGACATTTTCTCTGTGAAGCCAACATTTTTTGAGGTGGCAATAAATAAATAACAATAAAAAAATTAAAAAATAACAAAAATATACAGAGCCATTGAGAAAAAAACTTCCGGAATTATTTCCTGGGTCAGATACCTTCTGATTGGTTATCATTGGCTATAAGTAGTATTGTGATTGCAGTGTGAAAGCCTCTGTATCACCTAACAGGATGTGGACTGAAGATCTGCGACTATATGATTTTGAATCGGCCTTTGTTTTCAGTTACTACATTGAGTAAGTGAAGCTGTAGCTATATTTCCGATATCAGACCTTACAGTGATTGACAATGCACTCAAAAAAAAATTCAGTTACAGACTGGGCAGTAGTTCAAAGGTAGTGATTGCTCGTTTTCTCTTAATGAATTGGGATGATGATGAATATGTGATAAAGATTAGGAATTGTATTGTTTTTTCTAGTAGATTCATTATAAGGTTCTGTATTTGCTTAGGTCTGGAAGAAGAAAAGAAGACAGAGAAGTTAGAAGAAATAAAAAAAAGAAGATAGACAAGGGGCCGGTTTCACCAACAGCCGAGTAAAGTTGAGAGTAGTTACCCGAGAGTAACCATTTACTCCAAGATAGTAACTCTCGAGCAGAATATGAGCGTTTCACCATGCTTCTAGAAGGTTATTTTACTCTAGAGTACATACTCTCCGATTTACTCCGCAAATCAGCCGAACACACAATATTTGAGAGCGATTCAAGAGGCTGTGAGCGCTGGGAACCAATGCGGACCAACGTAAACCTTTGATTAATTCCTTATATTCTATATTTCATTTCAGTTTCGGAGTTCTTGGCGTTATAATCTGGTGTGGTGTTATGGTGGTTTGAGTTAGCATAGTTTATTTCCTAGTTTCTGTATCTTTATTTCTTAATAAATATTCATTCTTCTTATCTAGAGACGAGTTACTATTTTGTTAGCAATGCAGAAAAATCTAATTTGCAGTTCGTTTACCGATGGCGGTGAAAATGAATTTTCTATAACTAGGGAACGAAAATGTTTAGTTTTTAAATGTTGCTGATCTAGTGTTTTTCTAAATTTTATTATTATATGTTTTATTTTTTAAACTTTTATTCATCTTTCAACTATTTGTAGTTAAAATGTTGGAAAGCGATTTTGGAACTCAAGAAAACGTGCGCAAGTGATCTCCCCCATACGTCACATACAGTTTTTACTGAATAAATAAATGAATATTTCTTAGTACTTGTAATTCCTGTAGTTATTATTTTTCCTTTTGTTGTCGTATTCGGTTCCTACTACCTTTATTTCGTATCCACATGGGACAAAAAGAACTTTAGAAGTTCTCTACAGTTTACATTGTATCTGATGAAGTTAAACAGCTGATTTGGTCAAACATAACCTCATGGCAAAATCTCGATCGTCATAATTAAAACCAACCCATTCTCTCTCGCACCCTCTGTCTTCGCACTACTGGATAATATTCCGAATCATTCCTGGAATCGTCTTCAAATACTATCATTCGTAATCGTCGAGCCGTAACAACACTTCGGAGGTACATGCACGTTGAAAACTGAATTTACTCCGTACTTTACCCGACGGATTTTCGCGGTGTAAAGTTACTGTCGAATTTACTCTCGTGTAAGCAATTTACACTCGAGTAAAGTGTTGGTGAAACGCTCCAAGAAGTTACTCTCGAGTAAACATGATTTACTCCAGAGTATAATCTTACTCTTTGTTTGGTGAAACCGGTCCAAGAAAGGATATTGAACAAAAGAAAAGAGAAGGAAGGAATATATGATATTTCCTCTTCACAGATTTCTTAAATTATTATACTACCCAACACTTACTTTCTGCCACACCAAACATTTTACATATTCAATTTGATTTTCCATAATATATTTAGACATTGGAAAGAAAATTACAGGATGCTCATTTCACTATGAAGGTTCTTGTCTAATTTTTCTAAGTAATTCATATACATTGATATAAGATAGACATATCAGGCAAACATCTTTACACAAGTCATTTAGTAACGTAAAATAAATTTTGTTGAAAATAAATGTAAAGCTCAAAAATTTAATTCATGAAACAACTTTAGCATTTCACCCAGAAAGTAGATTAAAGTTATATCCGACTATCCCATTCATGAAATTAATATCAATAGCATTAACAATACATTGATATGCTTGATCAGGGCAGATTATCTCAACAACAAAAAATTATAAACATTTCTAACTCATTTTTCTTACCACTTCCTGCTAACTGACCAATCGTAAGCTGCAATAGATCAGTCAATGGAAACAATGTGCTCTGAAAGCACAAGTTTTATTAATATATTTCGTTCACTCAGAAATTGATTAGGACATAATTTCATTTGTGGAATAGTCTTGGTATTACATATGAAAAAACAATGTAAACATTTTCATTATGAACTGAAAAATTATTTCATATCCATGAAGTGTGTATAAAAGGGAAGAGGGGAGAATGAATTTGACTTCACACATAAGAGAATAAAAAGCAATACTTACTAGGGATTTTGGATTATTGTGTCAAAGTTTTAAGTGATATTTACTGCAAGCATATAACAGCAATGTGATATGTACTCAGCTTCTCAAAAGAACCTAAAACAAGAAAAGAGAGTAACAATAACATTTAACTTTCTTGAAGAATAACATTGGGACACTTTAAAATGATGACTGTATTAAAAAATTCATTTCAGCAATTTCATTTCAGTACATATTAAAATTGAATGTTGTCAAAGATATTACCTGTTTCACAGCATATAGTTTTACAGCAGCAATCCAAGACATTTAAAGTTTTGAAGGAACACAAGCATGATGCAAACACTCCATTTCTCTTGAATATGTCCACACGATTCTTCTTTTTGAGAGGAATTTCCATGAAATTCACTTTCTCTTCACCCTACCACCACGGATACACAATATTCCCTTATTTTCTCCCCTCCCATTAAATTTTAATTTTCTCACTAGTTTCCGTGATCACTGTGTGTGCACACATCCAAAAAGCGTTTGTTAATACAAGCAAGGGAGTTTTAAGACAGATTTACAACATAAAGTACAAAAAATCTGAATTGTAGTGAGTACATTAAACAGCACAATTATCAGACAGATAACACACAATGCTAGCAAACAGCAAATACTCAAAAACATAACCACACGGTTCAAACAGACACTGTACGTAGATTCTAATAGGTGGTTGACGGATAGGTTCACACCAAATTCAAGAACATTTTTAAACATAACACACAATACAAATTAAAACATCAAATATTAGTAACAGAAAATTGAAACAAAAACTGACCCACATCAATTTTAAATACATTACATTTCTTATCACGATTGTAATTTGGATTATTTATATAAGGACAGTAACAGGAATATTACGTCATGGATCCAGTGAATTAACACCACTTCCAAATCTACTTGCACACATCAACAATGCAGAATAACATGTAGTGCTTTCATTACTTCAAGATTAACTTGCAATAAAAAAGCCAACAAAAAGGCACACTCACACACACAAAGATAATTCTTAAATTAGCAAATTTCATAACGGAATATCTTGAGAAAAATTTTAGCCTGGGATACATAATGAAATTTTAGAGTTACAAATACTTCACAAAACCTCCCTATTATATTCAAACTGTAATAATACTATACTTTGTCAATTCAAAAAATATAATAATGGATCCATATCCAAAAATTAAACTTTAGATATTATAAAGAATGCAAATTAAATCAGACTCATAATATTAAAAGAAACTACACCAATCATGGCACATTGTTACTTGCACCGTGGTAACTTATTACCAATCCCTGCAGGTTTAAGAGATTAGTGCCTGTCATCATGCAAAGGGCACATCAAAAGAAGAGCAGCGTGCAATTGTGCCCTGTTTAAAGGCTTGAAGTGTGTGAATTCAAAAACAAGCAGTTGTCAATGACCATAGTAAGAGTGATAAAACAGCCAACAAAATTCAACTGCCAAAATAAAATCTGAAATTTAACTAATCACCTGTGACCCAGAGCCAAATTTTGGGAGGGGAAAATTAAAAAGGGTTTGGTCATGTGACATGTTTTGGTCAAAATGTTGTGTCATTACAGATTTTGTAAAATATCACAGGCTTTACTCGGCTCATGCTGAGATACGATTTTACTCGTTTTAATGAGCATCCGAAAATATTGTTGTTTGAAAGTTACATGGCAAGTTAAAATTAATAGTTACTGCCAAATTTTAGGGGGGGGGGGAATTTCCCTAATATTCTCTCAGTGGATCCGCACCTGAGCTAATGAGATGAACAAAACATCAATTGTGATGGCAAACTTATGCAAAAAAAAAAAAGCACCACTCTCTAGAAAGCTGTACATTTTTATGGTGAGATCAAGATAATTATTAAGCAAAAGACTTGACAGAGAGGTGTTTGAAAAATGTTTAGGAGAAACCCACAGCATTCTATGAGTCTTGTTTGCATGAAGATGTAGTGGGAGAAGCTTAAAATTAAGCTTTTTATCTTTAAGAGAAAATATAATCATCCAGTAATGGTGAATTTATATTCAAGTAACTAATTAACCTTTAAATTTCATTAACACCTCAAATGATTTCTTTTTCTTTTCTATTTATTCACTCGCAACATTCAATGGCCAATCATGTGAAAGATTTGATACAAGAATATACAGGGCTTAAAAGAGTTCAAGCAAGGATGCCAAGGATTAAAATGTATACGGCTTACACAAATTCACAAAACACTTCTCATTCCATTGAAATTCCATTCATTAATTTAATACTCTTTTACTCAGATAGAAAAACTGCAAGTCACATTTTTTATGAATGTAAAAGAAAATAAACATAAAACAATATGAAGCAGGTGCCCACTTTAACCTTAAGGATATCTTAATGCTTCCCTTGCATTTTGCCACCCTTTCCTCTCCCCCACCCCTCTCCTCTCCACACCACCACACACTTCTTTCAACTTTTTTTTCTTTGATTCGATTTTTTGAGGATTCAAATGATATTAAATGAAACATACCTCATCGGGCATTGTGAGTATTGGGCATCGGGCATTCTGAGTATTTGGCATTCTGCGTAATTGATAAAAAATTGTTGCGAAATGCATGGCAACCGGAAATACTGGTTCTCCATGGTTGCCAGGTGTGTTGCGAGCTCTTTCCCCACCACTACTACGGAATTTTCCCAAATAACCTCTCCAATGAAGCAAAATTGCCCAACTTTGAAATGAAAAATATTCTCCAAATTGTGGACCAATGACATTAGCTGTCCCCGACGATTCCATTGGCTCCCCCTTAAATTCAAATAATTCAATTCAACTAATCATCGTCCTTTGAGCTACTCGAAGTCCTAAACTACTTTCGTTTTTCTCATGTTTTTCTTCCTCTACGCTTGTCGCTTATTTTCGTTTTTTTTTAATACATTAAAATGAGAATAATGACTTTTTTCATTCATAATACTTAAGAGAATAATATTTCTGTCACGACTCTGAGTTAAAATAATTTCCCCCAAAAATTGCCCGTCCATTTATGTTCCCCATTCTTTCCTGTGGGGAAGAAACGAAGAAAAATCCCCAATCTGGCAACCGTGTGTGTATCACACAAACTATTAGACGATAATTCACATTAAACAATATACACTGACGTTCAACGAGGAAAGAAAGAAAGAAAGAAAGAAAGAAGAAAAAAGAAAGAAAGAAAAGTATGGGAGCCGAAGTCCACCTAACTTACATTCGGTATCGCCAACTTTTGAAAATAAAAATTCATACAGAAGACTAAACTTACAGTTAAACCTTGTTTTTATAGAGCAACATATCCATATTTCTCTTTTAACCATTTGCAAATAATTTATTTAAATATTCCACTCAAAAAAGCAGCTAGTGTTAATCTATGGATATAATAAATAGTTGAGAATTTCACTAGTGAATGGGACGAACGTACCAAGACATGCGTAAGCAAACGGGATGGTAGTGGAGTTATGGAAGTTCCACGTTCCACCCGGAGACCGGCCTTCGTTTGCCCTTCTCCATCGTCCACAAGCCCTGCCACACTCGACTCTATGCCCCCAACTATCATCTTCAACGTCTCGCACTTGCACGAGAAATCGGAGGATTTGTTATAACACCTAGACGCTGCAAGGTATGCACGATCGTTTGCTTACGCATCTGTCACAGTACTTTATATTAATTTTTTGTATAATGTAATATTAATATATAATTTCTTGCACATATTGTCAGCTCCATTGATGATCGCTGCGTGATCGAAAATATCTTCAGTGTTAAAAATATTGATACCTAGACAACACCTTTTTCCCCAAATTATTACAAGGCATCGACCTCATCAACAATATAATTAAAAAATAACAAAGTTTGCTAACTAATAACACAGATCCGATTCTTTTGAAAACATGTAATTTCGAAAATTTCAAATGTTCAACTTTTGTTCGTATTTGTGACGGTTACTTTATTGGTTTTACTTTACTTTTACTTACGGTTTACTTCGGGACCGTTGATATTCTAGCGCGGTTGTCTAGTAGATAAGAGCGTTGATCTCGGAACCACGTGTTCAAGATCAAATTTCAGCCTCGTCACATCTTTGCGGGTTGAAAACACTCACAGACACTTCAGTTACGTTTATATCCCTAGAGAAGTAACTTGTCACTGACCGCGAAATCATGCAAATGAAAAGGGCTAAATATTCAACTTGTAAAATAAGTAGTACATAACTGTGACAAATACGAGCTGGTATATACTGTTGTAGCACCTTCAGTTTTGGGTAGTGAAATAGCTCTGAAACAAAAATCTCTGACGATAAAAACGATTCAATATTTCAAGAAAAGCCTAATTTTTAAGATGAAATGTAATCTCACATTTACTGAAAAGAAATATATTCAAATTGTTAACAAAATATGGAGGTCCTTCCCAAAGCTGTAGTTATACTCATATCATTATTATTATAATTATTATCATAATTATTATTATTAATAATATTACTCGAGCAATAAACAATATTCACTACTACCCCAAAAATTGTATGCTACATTTTGATGTAATAGAACTGGGGGTCAAAAATGACGGGACGAAATCAAATTTTCCTATTAATTACGCATTATAATAGTAAAACATACAATAATTGATTACTAAATTTAAGTGTTTTTTTTTAATTTCAAAATTTCCTGTATTGTCAGTGATGTCGGGGAGACGCGCTCCGGGGGGGGGGGAGTAATTTTGAGCGAGGTAAAATGTTTGGCCATTTGCGAATGTAGTCACTGGATGCCAGGTCCAATGGACGACTGCAATTTAGTTTCTCTATCTGTTAGAGGAGTTTAGACAGACTGCATTCTCGGAATCCAACGGAGGGCATATCGAAGAATATGTCGACTGTGTTCCCAAAATTCTTTCGAATGTTGTGAAGAGTCAACAATCTGCTGCGATTCAGTCTCGTGATTTTACATCGGGGGTGAGGCGTTCGCTCATCGATAGATTCGCCGATGACAAAGCAAAATAATAAAAATAAATTTTAATTGTTTGCATTTATTAATGTTATATTACAGTTGTATTGAATAATTATTCAAGATATATAATATATAAACTGTATTAGTAAAGAAACACGAGAAATACACATGAAATAAAGAGAACGTTGCAAAGAAATCGCTACTATCAGCGCCTCGAATTGGGAGCTAGCCGCCCGCTCGCGCGGCCTCAGCTGGCCCCAGCGGTTGGTACTCTACTGCACGGCGAAAAGCGCTTCGACTCGCGGCTAAGGTCAGCATCCATGGTGGAAAGAGAAGCAATCTAAAAATGTGAAGAGATCTCCATGTAAGACTTCCTGTAATTTTTCGTCCCGAGCCACCACACGAAATCAAGAGAGCCGCCAAATGATACCAATTTAGAGACGCCTACCAAGTTTTACTGATTTCGCAAATCCAATTCCCTTGTCTGTCAACCCCATCTTCTGTAACCTCCCAAACAACGAGTTGACTCAAACTTCGAAATCGAATTGTGCGCCGCCAAAACTAGCAAATTGTACTGCCAAATGTAGTTCCATTCGCACCACACTTCATAGCGAACAGGTAGGTTTTTAATTTTTTATTGCTTGTGGGTGCTTGCAATCGAAAGATCTTTTCTGCAGCATATCCTTAAACCATGTATAATAAGATTTTGCTTCATGAAATAGTAAAACAACTAGATGATAAACTATTAAGAATTCTTAAAAAAAAAAAATCAACAGAGAACGCTATCATAAAACGTTTGCGTTCATTCGTTCTTTTCTGCATCCTAAATTATTGAAATTAATTGGAAATGTTTTGCTACACATTGGAGTAAAATAGATAGAGAATATTACAAACACTCATATCTGGTAAGCAATATTTTGCAATTTCTCTGAACATTTTTTCTATAAATGTTACACAAATGTTACTCTCGCAAATAATGCTTATCTCAGAAGAAAGAGAATTTGTTGTACGTTTCCTCATGTAACAAGCAGAAATAATTTCTATACCCACTCCATAAAATTTTATCTGATTTTTGGAATTCAAGAACATACAACTAAGAATTACACAACAGTCCTAAATATAAAAATTAAGGAAATACTTTAATGACTTTAAGCGTACAGCAGATCCTCCTGGATTGGTTAAGATACAAATGTTGTATTTAATAATATTTAATAACAGCTGATATGTATTCACATGTATCAATTATATACTGGCATGCAAAAACAAGGATATAAAATTAAGGTAAAAGAAATTCAAAGACGTACAAGATAGAAATATCAAACAACTCTAATGATGATAGTGAACTTTGAAGAAAAAATGTCTAAATATGTTAAAAGTAATAATGATTTTAGAGAGGGCAAGTAAACAGTTTTTAGGTTAAGGACCGTTCATATTAAAACAAGGTAATATAGATGATAATGAATGAATGCCGTAGGAGGAGAGAACGAGGCAAAATAATATTTTACTAAAAAGGATGCAGTTCTCAAAACTCTTCAAGAGAGAACTAAATTCTAAAATGTAACAGATAATTTTGAAGTAATACATTTTTGAGTCAAATGTACAAAATTACAGCAGAGTATAGCCTACAGAAAAGAACAAAACTATTTCAACAATTAATTAAAAACTATATTCAACATAGAATTTTTGCAGGATAATAAAAACATTTAATTTGAATAATGGATCTGAATGTTTGAAAATTCTGTTTTAGAAGTTGACAAGGTTGATTACTTCAAGAAAACACTACAAAAGAGAAAATTCTACAAAAATAGATGGGAAATTAATGTCACACTTATTTGCTCAATTATACTGTTTTTCATTCAATTTTCATAATCAGTTCACAAAAGAAGGGGGGGGGGGGGAAAG
>BOPP01000004.1:95806-171375 GCA_017312745.1 Gryllus bimaculatus | reverse complement strand
AGAGGAAAAAAAAATTATCAAAAAGATCCTAGATATATGAACATGAACTATTAATTTCAAAGACAATACATTTACATAGAAAAGAATTATAATCTACACAAATAAATGCACACTGTTCAACATTCCACAATTAGTTAAACATGTAATAATGGGATAAAAAAGTGAACATCAAGGGGAAAAAATTGAAATAACAATTGAATTGTTCACCAATCCATCAACTATGATCATCAATGTTTCTGCGAAGATTTAATTCACAACAAGTTTTCCCACTATTTCATTAACACTAATTTCAATTAAGATTATATTATACAAGAGCATTTTCTTCATTTTAATTTAATAGAATAATGCCAGTTTCTTGATGTCAAGAAACATACTGACCGATTCTTACAAAATACGCCAACTTTCTTAATAAGACAAGAGTAAAATACGCCGTTTTCCGGCGCATTACAATACTTTCTCTTCTTATATTAGTAAGTGTGAGAAAGTAAAAATGAAATAGAAGTTCAGAGAAAAAATAACATTTTAACACTATCAAAACAAAATAAACGAAAATGAAAACTATTGTTTTCTTAAATATTATGCTTTCTAATATTGTTGTTCTGAACATCATGAAGTCTGCTAGTTTATGCTCTTTTGTTTGTTTTTTTTCAACAATGTCCCAATCATCAGATCCATAAGCACTATGAATCACTTCAAGATATTTCTATTAATTTAACAAGAAGAAAATTTAAAATAAAATCTACCGTTTACATTTGTTAGCGTTTTTTAACTGGCCATAATAATTGTCCTGTCCATACTGAAAGGAGTATTTTCTTCTACAATACCGCACCAATGTGAATACATAATTGTAAATTTTTGAGTTTTCTAAACATCCTAAGCAGTTGTGTAGCTAGGTTCTCGGAGGTCCCGGTAAAAGAAAGTCTTAACGTAGATCCTACCTGCAATAAACGAGATATTAAGATAGATTTCTAATTGGTATAATAATATAGTTGATATAATGGAGAAAATAAGCATAAAGTGCAATTTGCTTTATTAGTGGCCAATATATGCCCGGTGAGTCCCCTTGTTGTCTTACTTCGGGGGACCAATACGTTGCACCAGCCTAACTAAGCCCCTCATCGTACGGATGAACGACGGATTCGAAAGAGGAGCGAATTTGTAATTTATACAATGTATTGCTCAGTGTCAGAAAGAAATTAGTTATCTAGTTCAATATTTTTGTAATAGATTTAATCTTAATTATACCTAGCTACCGCAGGTTCAAATTTGGCTATAGACCCAACGACACCCTGAACATCATCATCCCTGACACCGACACACCCAACGACACCCTGAACATCTAGGGGATCGGTACCAACCAGTGGCATGCATTCCAGGTAAGCTAGGTATGCTGCGCTCACTCTGCAGAAAAGACAGTTAAATGTAATTATTATATTTTGGAATCGTCACTCTCTCCAAGGAGAACAGCTATAGAACGCATAGGCGCGCGCGGCCCTGCGTTGTGCATACACTGCTGTAGCTGACAAAGCGGCTGGAAGAGACGGAGGCAGTAGGCGCCGCAACCCTGAGCGAAGTGAGCGTGCCGATGTTCTCATCTGAATTCATTGCAATTCAATCTCCACCTGGATGCATTGTAAGCAGTTCGCGCATGCGCTCTTGACCATTTCCAGGAAGCTCATTTGGTTCTATGGAGCACGCTGGAAAGTGCCGCAACTCAGCCCCAACACAGCCTCAGCCCAAGGTGCCGACGTACTGGTAATAAAAGCGCCGCCTGCCATGTAATGCCACAGTCTTTTCTTGTGGATTTATTTGATCTGTGTTTGTTATTCATTCTGTGCACGTTATTTCTCAAAGCGTGTTCTTTTTGTTTGCTGTATTTTGTGCTAAATAGCGATAAAATACTGTGGTATTGCAGAAAATATACGTATAAATGAGAATACTTAAAAAATATATTCAGTTGCACTTTTGTGGATAAAAGTGAATTATTCGTACAGGCCTGTTCCGGAACTTCAAGTCTTCAGATGTTTGCACAAAGAAAATCCACGGAGATTCCGCTACTTGAAAACTAAAAACATGAAAACAGTTGGTTAATAGGAAACAGGAAACAATAAATTATTTTGCTGGGCCATGACCGTAATATGAGGAATGAAGGTTATAACAATTTGCATAATCTCTCAAATTTACAAAACATCGATCACAAAGTCATTTGCGTTCATATGTTCAGCTGGCTAGGTTTGGAAGAGTCAGCATCGAAACCGAACTTGACCCATCGAGACGAAGGAACTCCTTCAAGGAACTTCTCCTTCTCCTCCTTCAAGGAACTTCTCCTTCTCCTCCTTCAAGGAACTTCTAACAGAATTCAAAATGGATTTCTGCAGTTAGTAATTTCTTGAGTAAATCTATTAAAGAAAACATTTCCATGGTCCAGTCTGTTGTAATTGTTTTAGATAAAATAGACATTGCTCCTTGCCATTCCGCGAGGTACAATCTCCGACAGTACTACGTAGCCGATAGCTGTTGCGAAGGAAGCTTCTTGAAGTCTGTTTCGATGCGTGCGCGTTGCAAATTCAGCACGAATGACACGTGTGACGTTTCATACAAGGATGATAAGTGTGACATTTCATACGAGACACAGCGTTCATCACGCCCTGAAAGATAACTTTTTTACGACGTGTGGAGCATTGACAAGCCAGGAGGTTGATAATTTACTTTTGGTTCGCTGAAACGTGCGCGCGTATGGGCAGGTTGGGCAGCGTTATTCCAGAATATACATTAATAATAATAATAATAATAATAATAATAATAATAATAATAATGAAGTCGGCCCCGTGACGCAGACGGTTACGGCAGCCGTCGTCTGCGCCGAGGAGGTTCGAGTCCTGCATAGACATGGTCGTATTTGTGATTGTCGCTTCACCTCTCATCATATCAGTTTTTAATTCACACTTCAAGGAGAAACAACCTTGTCGTACTAAGGAATACAGCTGAAAAGCTGATCCTGGGAAAATTACAAATTTTGTAAAGGGATTGAGACACGCAGAGTCATGAATTCTAGAGCAGCAGCGGAAAGACTAGTTCTATATTTGCACAGCCACGTAGATTGTCGCACGAACTAGATCACGGCAAAATAACTGAAACAGAACCTTGTACTCCAGTAATACAGTTCATTCATGTTTTATATTTTACGAGAAAAACAGTGTAAATATTTGTTCATTTCTGTGTAATCTTGTCGTGGAAATTAACTGCGAATAGTTGTAGTTGTCATTCAATAATTAGTAGTCATTCAATAATTTGTTGCGATGATCAAAATCTTAGAATTTGGTAGAAGGAATTTAATGTGTTGTACTAATGAGTTCAAGAAATTTAATGTTTTGTTACTTTCAAACGGAGCTGGCCAAGCAGTAATTACCGTCACGGGCAATTTTGTAAAAAAAAGTAGTAGTTTAGGAACGAATACGCGAGTCAAAGTGATCAAACGATGTAAATTTTCAAAGAGTTAGAAGGATAATTTGATTTTGTGTTATACATTTGTGTGTTATTGGATATCTGGTCTTTGCATTTCGCTCAGTACTGTTATATGTGGTCATATTCTGGAAAGAACATACGCAGTTTTACCTCATTCTGTGTCTTGGCGTAAATCTTTCTCATACCCCAAAGGTCCTGCCCCTTGAGATTTCATAGCTCGATTACAGCATTCGGTCTGACGCCGGCCAGGACCAGTAAGCTAGCGTTAGTATATATATATATATGAAAATTAAACACAGAGAATCTTATGAAGTCTTATAGCATATTGAACGGTATCTTTCATGAGCAGTAAGGGTTGTTCGCATTTATTTTCACAACGCCTGCTTTGATTTCGTTCGACATGAACTCTTCCGAAATATCGGATTACTGCGTATCTACTCCGCACGGGTGTGTAGAGTACTATTGTTCCAGAACCGTTTTTACAGGGGTGTTTAGAGTTCTATAGACAAGTTGATTCAAAACTTTTTTACTCACACTTTTGAATTGAATGCCTAATTTTGAAGCCTTCTCTTTCGTCTTACCACGCAAATTTCGCTACGCTGTAGAGTATTTTTCATAACTTCGCTGTACAAATTTTACGCTAAAAGTACAAGTTGCCGAATACTGACAATAATCTAGATAATTTGCCGTCTACACTCTGTGACGAAACACAAAGTCAATTCAACGTTGTTTCTTTTCAGCAATTTGTTCTCCATGCTTGAAGCAAAACGAAAACTAACTTCAGTTTTTCAAAACGCATTAAAAAAGTAGCCAACTACATTCGTTTACAAATTTCATTTTGGGTTTCATTAATTCGAAATGGATATGTAATTGCAACACATTCAAAATATAACAGTAAGTGCTTATAATATTAAATTAACACTATTCTTATGAATGCCACACTGCAAAGCAATGCGTTCGCGTTTCGCGCGCTAGCGAAGAACTGCTTTACTGGAAGGGATAAGAGCTCTTTTCAGGAGAGGTATCTCACAATTCCTTCGTTCAATGACACAGGTACTTTACAAACTTGTACTAGCTGAGTTTTATTTCTTCGAGACATATCAAGGCACTCACTGAGATCGTCACTATGCAGACGCAGATGCGATCGCACACTCCGCCAAATGCTCCTTCAGTCCATAAAGCCACTGTTGTTCCCTCTTAACCCTCCACCAGCCCCGCGGCAGCATACGATCGGGATCGGACGAGCGGTCGCTCGTAACTTGGAGAATGCCCGCCTGGGTTGGGATGCTCTGTTCATCCGTACTCCCACGTTTACAAGACTAGTTCGTACGGTGTGCTCCTCGGGTCGCCGGGAATCTTACACAAATAAGGAGACAGTCGTGGGCGCGAAGGTCATCCATCATCAACATCGAACTTTCATATACAGGATGAGCGGAGAGTAAAATCGAATAATCGAAAATAAGATCTTAAGACAACTTTAAACATATTTTGTCTAATAAACTACTTGGATATTCCCAATATTCTACAGATCAGTTTTGAATATTTTCTTCTTAATAACAGATTCGATCAATATGCGTATACCATAACGAAAAAATATTTCCATTTATTGTACAATTCGTCCGCTTCTCTTACTCACCTACACATTGCGATAGAAGAGTATAGGAAAACGTGTGGATGAAGATTCGAGATCGCCAACAGCCAGTGCTGACAGAGGGGCGTTGACAGTTCAGCGTAAGGTGACAGTTCAGCGGCCACGCGTTTCAGCGGAGGGATACATTCCGGTTTGTTTTTATCTACTTCATTGTCTTGTTGAACAGCATATACGAAGTCGATACAAAATTTTCAGGGAGCCGTCCGTTCTCTTACGCGTCCTACACGGCCCCATATAACAATATTGTGCAACGTTTGGTTGAATTCGAGATCGCCAACACCTAACTGCGACAGCAGGTCATGGGTGGTCATGAGTGCCGCATCACGCGGTTCAGTGGAGACAGACATTCCGGTTTGCTTACATACTCCTCATTCTCTTGATGGAGAAAGAATAGCAACAAGAACGTTTGTTTGTTTGTTTTTTTAATTCAATCAACCGTGCCTCTTCCTTTGCAGAACCTGCACATCAGTTGGAGTGCAGATACCATTCATTCTGACTTCCTCCCGTGTCCTGGTTATTGCGGAAACCTTGTTTTACGAAGATGGGTGACAGCAATATACATCTTGATTTTCAATTACGCCATCTTTTCTTGTATTACAGAGCCTTCTCCAGCTGCTGGAGAAGAGGGTGCAGAACTACTTGGAAGTGCCATTTATTCCGGCGATGACATTAAATGTAACATTGTCAATTTCGGTAATCTCCTAGTATTGCCATGAGTAATTTTGGATTTTAAATGGTACACCATAATATGTAGTGTTGCTCATGAGGTCCGTAATCTATCCAACTCCACTTTATATTCAGTTCTAGTTAGAAGACTATTTTTTGACAGGTTCGAAAATAGCTGAGCATCGCTCTGCGAAATGTATTCTTCATCAGTCATACTGGCCAGAGCACCAGCTGTTAATGCCTCAAAGTGTGAGTTCGGTACGTGAAGCTGGGAGGTAAGAAATAGTTTTCACGAGAAATTTAGTTTCAAAATCGTCACTAAAAAGAATTATAATGGGAGGACTGTCGCTGATCACGAATCTGAAGACGGATTTTATAGATTCAAAATGGCAGATGCAATATGGCGGACCAAAATTTACCCCAAAACTTTCTTGGGTCACTGAACCCTTGTTTGAAGTCACATTTTCCGAAATCTGCCACCCAGAACCATCGTCACCGGCATCGCATATCAGGAGCTCTGTGCCACTGTGCATCCGGCGCTCAGAACCTGCACGATTTTCTGACAAAAATATATCAAAAGAATTATTTGCCGGTCGAGTGGTACGCTTAGTGTATATAAGGACTGCATTTCTGCATGAGCAAGTTTCTTTTGGACCACCCATTCAATAATAGCCCAACAAATGGTAACAATTGCAACAAATGAAACCCGGGAATCTTTAATGCTCGAGAATGCGAACTCGAACCCGAAAATGAGAAAAGGCGTTTTCTTTTCACACTTTTCTTTTCACGGCCAAGCAAATTGATTGCTAGGTTGGTATTACATGGTGATCATGATCGAGTGAAGGTTGCACTTGGACAACAACATCACTAGAATACCTAATTCACTTCAGTCGAAGTTTAAACAAGAAGATCAGAACGGTTAAGAAGTCCGATAATTTAGCAGTTACTGTAATAGCTTCGGATTGGAATACTACACTAAGCAAGATATATTACGAGTAAAAAGAGAAAAATAAAAATGAGGTATGCTTTCACATCCTAAAGCTGACAGTCTTTATGTAATATACAAATGGGGTTAGTCTTTATGTAATAGACAATTTGGGGACAAGAACAGTTCCAGAAATGATCTTTTCTAGTTGGCAACGCTGGCTGGCGGAGCTTCGGGCGAAGAAGTTGGTGGGCGATCTAAGCTAACGAGACTGGTGTCAGTCGCCTGCGAGCAGTTGTTGAGGCACGGTTACGCTCCGCGCAGAGGTATCCACTGCACCCTCGTCAAGCAAAAATAGACCATTTTTTGGAGCAACGTTATGCAATCAATCTAGGTGGAAGTGGGGAAACAGTGTGACAACGTTCGAAATGCTTCGGAAAGCATACGATGACGGGGCATTAAAACAAATCCAAACTTCATGTGCGACAAAAGGATCCGTGAAGGTCAGGAGTCCGTTAACGACATCACAAACCGGCGAGTCGGTGCAGAAAGGGCGTCAATTGTGGACAAGGACCGACGATTAAGTGTTCGGATGATTGCAGAAGAGTGTAGAATACACAAAACAATCGCTCACCGCATTTTAACAGAGGATCTTCAAATGAAAATTGTCCGAAAAGAAATTCGCGACAATTGGATCGTGAACAATGACCGCGTCAAGCCAAACCGCGCTCACTGTCTCTCGAGTTACAGGCCAAAGTGAGGGGTCAACGCTGCCACAGCCGCTGCGCAAATACCGATCTGGCACCCGATGACTTATTTTTGTTCCCAAGGATCAAAAGAACCGTGAAAGGAACTTGGCATGGGACGCTGGAGGTTGGAAAAGCAGCTGTGACGACCACACTGAAGGAGATTCCCATTGACGATTTCCAGGACTTCAATGATTGGGTAAAACATTGACAACGGTGCATCGATGAGAGATAAAAATTAAAAAAGGTAAGAAATTTGCAATAGACATTTAAGGGTGTTGAGCATTTGTTTATTGTCCAACATAATATAAGCAAGGAAAAACTTGAAGTAAAAAGGAAAATGCACATATATTCACAATCAGTTCTTAAATGATATGGAAAATTGTCATTCACGTATGGGCAAGTGCATATTTTGCTGAGAAGGGAGAAAATGAAAAGAGATTGAACTTCTTTCTATAGCCAGGGAAGGCTGATCATCGGTAACTTGCCACTTAGTGAAGTGCCTCAGAAACGACTCCAAATCATAGATAACACCTTCATGGGATGCATTGCAAATGCTTGATTGTTATAACTACTGCAGCCAGCAACAAATATGTAGAGATTTCAGTGCACTAGGACAAAACAATGAATGATGCAATGTGCACATAAACCAGTAATTAATCTTCAGTGGTGTATTACACTTTATGATCAGTAAGTATAATAATTTAAATTTTTGTCGTTATCTTATCTTGATATAATTTTTAATGTTTAATCAACACAATATTTCAAATAAGCCAGATATGATATAAAAAAGAAATTACTTCTTTGGCACTACTACACAATATATTTAGCTCATTCAGACACTGAATTATACAGATCTAGACAATTTCATTGATGTCAACCACATCTGATGTAAATGCTGTTGATATACCCTTACACCCTTGGATCAATAATTCGAGACTTGAAAAAAATTCATCTAAATTTCAAAGCAACAAGGATTGCATCAATCAAAATATTGTTATAGGATCACATGTTTCACAAAATATGTTAACCCCACCAGAATCACCAAATCTATTTCTGAGAAAACTGATTGAAATTAATAGCAGATAGGTCATGCCACTGTTAAGAAAATAATTATAATTACTATAACAATAATATAAATAATAATTGAAATAACAGGATAGGTACTTAGAATACATAACGTTTTCCAGTTATTTTTTTACGGGACACTTTTTTTCACCTACACAATTGTTCAATTAACTTGCACACATTTACATAAAAGTGGGTTTGTAATATGTCACGGATACAATACATATAATTCAAATTCACATTTACGCACTTACATTTTATCCTATTAACTGTTTTGTTATTCGGATTACCTGGTGAACAATGCAATTGAAAGGAAAGCAATTATAAAATATTCCAAAAAAATAGTAAATTACAATTCTACATTATTAAAAAAACATTAATTTAATAAAAAATATAATAATAATAATAATAATAATAATAATAATAATAATAATAATAATAATAATCATCATCATCATCATCATCATAATCATCATCATCATCATCATCAAAATACTTACAATATTACAAAAGTATATTTCATGAATAAAAATTCAAATAAAGGTTGCATTGCTACACATAAAAAGAATGTTACAGGATGAATGAGTATATCTTTATAAAAATACATAGTTTCATTTTCAGCCTGAACATTAAAAAACACAATAAGTCTTCATGCAGCAAACTATCAAATATATAGATGCATGCATCATTTCCACAAGTATAAACTACTACATCAATAATACTGTAATTTACGAAAGACACTTCTGATGATGTGAATCGTGCAGAAAGATAAAATTACTAGCAGTTTGGGGCGATATTGAATTTTAATGAAACGAGTACATTTTGAAATGATCAGCAAACAATAATACCTATTACTTATTCTCCATGAAAATCGGGTAAAGGAAACAAAACTGCTGTCAAATAAAATTTATTTTTTTATAATCTAAACATAGATTTATCATTCTGGTATGTTTATTTGAAGTTTATATAACACTCAAATAATAAATATATGTAGGAATAACAGCTATCACTGAACCAAATAAAGGATAAACTCTCAAAATCTGCTACACAGAATGTTCCCCTTTCAGCAGCAACACATTCGTGAGATTTAGATGAATTTACTCAACAATGATAATGAGTCACTCACATTCATCAATAGGGAGCAAAATTCATTGTAATGAAAAAAAAAAAAAAAAAATGAAAAAAAAAACGCAAAATATACATGCATTTATGTTTTTTCAAAATATGTAAGAAAAAATTGAAAATGTCTAAAATAAAAATTCATTGAAATGTTTGAAACTTCTCTCTACAAGTTTTCAGAGTACAGAACCTTGTGATCAGATCTTAGCATCAATTCAGGAATGCTGAAAGAAAGTACTACCTATACAGATGTAATCATTCACTACAAGGAGCCGGCGCTCAAGTGAATACTACTGTGTAGCTAGTGATGGTTTACCGTGGAAGGGGGGGGGGGGTTAAAGGGAAAATAACCCAAAACTCCCACAACAAGATAAGATATTGATCTGAAAAACATTAGTTTTTGATAGTTACCCATGAGCTAATGAAACATGAGCAAGTACATTGTTGAAGTTACTTCTGCTTCACATACATCCGCTTATCCTCAAGTCTGACGGATACCAAAGCAGTTTCCAAGAAGCGGGAGAGGGGGGATGAGTTCGATAATAGCAAAGATCCGGCATTAATAGAAGCGCATTGCATGGGTTTGTAAAACGATTCAAATAACATGCATTGAAAATTGGTATATGCAATGTTCTGTATCAACAAATAAATGTGTTAAAATGTAACTAATAATATCTTGTAATAGGTAAAATGTATGAAAATTAGTAATTATACCAAAACATATACAAATATATAAAATAAAAATAGTTTTAATTAATTCAGAATGTCGTATTTACTCTAAAAATTATTATTGAATGCAGGAATCTTGCACCCCGTAAAAATATGTACTTACATGAAAACCTGTTCCCTACATATCAAACATCATGAACAACAAAAGCAACTTATGACCCTCGCTGATATTACACACCATCACAAGAAAATGTCATTTTTCTGGCAGCGAATAGTATAATCAAAGAAGCCCCATGTTTAAAAGTTGTCCTCTTTGGATTCAGTAATCTAATGCTATACTGAAAAAAAAATCTACATATTAACTCTGCTAATTACCATTTATTTACAACTTATAGATTTACACATTCATGATGTCTCAGCACATTTACCAAAGCATTCAGTCCAGACAATAGGAATAGAATCTCACAATATCCTTCCATTTTTATATCCAATAATGGTAATTAAGCCTTTCATTGGCAACCAGCAATAACCAATATTAATGATTGCTTGAGTCATACAGAGATTGTTCTATTATCAATAGTAAACTAATTACTCAAGACCAATTCCATTGACGGAATGTCCTAGTGAATAAACTGACAGTGTAAATAAAAAGCAACACATTTTGTTACTATGGGATTATTTGAACTACTCTTCTAGCATAAACTCAAATCATTGTTATAGTGTTAATTAGAGAGACAACTCAACTTATATTGTTAGAGTTTATGAAATTAATGTTGTTTTTAAGTACATATAGGCCCATTACTCAGCAGGGGAAATTAAACGTTATCCATAAAAGAAAAAAATACTAATTAATCCCGTGAATATGGTACGTAGAATATCTGGGGAGGTGGCAGTGTTCCTGTTGTTAAAACATAACAAGTGGTATTGCCCGACATGTCGGCTTTTGTAGGTCTAAATAAGCAATTAACCCCAAAAATTGACACCACACAAACAAATCAAAGGTTTCTTTACCATAAATTCACACATCTTTGAAAATAATTTGGTCTCTGCATATCTATTCATTTCATATGGTCCGCATTATATAAACTTCATTTAAATTGAGCTAAACCAAACTTATTCCACTTAAAGCTTATTTCACACTCCTGTATCTCTTCTTCACATCACAAATATCCTAAATAATAATTATTCTAAACAAAGAAGTGTTACTGATAACAGTATACTAAATGTTTCGTAAGTTTCAAAATATACTCGCATTCATTTCAATTGTATACATTATATACATTGCCTACTATGAGAAAATGCACTCTCGCATCTCTCACAGCATTTGAGAGTAACATGCAATATTCACTAACAAATAGAGTAAAGATGACACTAACAGTAAATAACCTAATAAAATTATTGCCTGGCTCAATTTAATCTATCAAGATTATACTGAATAAGAAGCATTAAACAATATAATATGGCATATTTACCATGTATGTTGCCAATTTGGACTCTTGAGGCACACCATTGGCCTGGGAGTATGATAGGTACAACGGATCCATTTTGTATCCTCAACATTAATCTGAAATATTTAAACATTTTTATTACAAAAATAATATTACAAGTTGTCATTTTATCTTCATTAACGTATTTTAATAATAATAAATAGATGCAGACTCTTAACAAAAGTACTTCTTTGAAATTAAAATTTATTCTAGTATGATTTTAATAATTATCTTTCAGAAAGTTTAAATATCAAATAAATAGTTTATACCTATTTTCACAAACACATTTTACTCTGTATTGAAATAATGTGAGATTATCGTGCATGAAAAACAAACTTGTATCAAACTTCCAATGATTGAAGTAATTTACATATGGTCTTGAAAAAGAAGTTAAAAAAAAAACTATTATAGATTACAATATATGAAATTTTATACATGTATAATATAGTACTATATTATGTATTATGAAGTGATCTATTCTTTATATGCTCAGTACATGAAAATATTTTACTATATTTCATTAAAAAATGTATCAATGTTTTTAAAAATTATCATTAACATTAAATAACTACACTAAAAACGAATTAATACATAAAAACAAATTTCATTTAAAAAGCTCCAACAATTTCAGAAAAAAATGTTTATATCAGTCCCAGTGTACAATGAGAAAATATTAGTAATATGCATAACACATGAAAGAATTGGGAAAGATAGTTATAACCATTGATTCTTAGGTGAAAACTGCTTTTGCTGACAACATGGATATTGAAACTGCATTTACAGATTTAGTGAATAGTCATGTTCATCAAAAACTAAAATCAAAACCTGCAAATTGGTGTAGATTGCATTTTTCAAAGATTAAAAACTGTGTACCATTTACACTTAGAAAGCACTTTTGTGATTGAACTGTACCTACTTCTCTCGCAATTATCAGTTTCAAGTTGCAAGTTTTCCAGAAAACATAGAGATAAAATCTACGAAACTGTTAGTTACAGAGGAGTTATACCAAACAAGTAAATGTGACATTACTTGTTTCGCATATTACGCAGACATTAGCATAATTCTTAAGAGGATAAATATCACTGTCAAAAAAAACAACTAATAAATTTCAGATATTTTAATAACAAGGAATTAACCATCTGGATTCCACAAAATGGGAAAATAACAGTGATAAGCTCAAGCATCTGAAATTGTTAATAACATTTGATATCATTCACGTAATCTCCTACATTATTATATTCAATACATATTAAGAGGAAAAAATAAATTTCCAAGTCCAGTGCAAAAATTATCTAGTCGAGAAACATACATGTAAATTAGCATTATCATTATCTTAAATTAATATGAAATTAATTTAATATTCTATTGTGCATAATTAATATTGTGCACAAAATATCATTGTGGAAGCACATCTAACAAAGTTGCTGAAACATTACAAATACAACCATTTTGTTAAATATTTTAAAAGCTGTCTGCTCAAATTTTAAAAGCTGTGTCACACCAGTGTATGCCAATTAATACTGCACAAACTTGAAACAATATTTTAAAATGCACAATATGTGGTGTTACATAAAATAAAGGAAAACAATTAAGAGTGACTCAAGAAAGTAATCAACAAGAAATGGTCGACTGTAAAACTTCAGACTTAAGAAGATATTTCTAACAGCTACATATAATAATTTTCAAAACATTTCACACTACTACCCAAATTATGCAGCCTCTTTGTACATCCGTAGTTTTAATTGTCTTTAAATATGAATGGCCCAGGATCAATAACTTCAAAATATAAGCAAATACTCCTCAAATACACTTTAAAATGGTTTCAAAATTATTATGGAATCTGACACAATGTTGTTAAGGTATAAATGCTACTGATAAAAGCAAACCATGCTTGGAAAATTCTCTTTTAGAGGAATTAACTATTTCAAAATGATGCCAAGCAATTTATCACAAACAAAAAAATGCATGACTATTTAAATGTGATTTACTTTTGGTTAGAAAAATATTTTAATTTTCTTATATAAACGTATTGGTTTGTTGATGTCAACTAAAAATCATCCCAGATAACTTTTTCCCAGTGACAGACATAAAACGACACTTCACAAGGAGGGACAAGGTTGATCTGCTAAAGAGATATTCAACAAACATACAATAGAATTTACAGATGTGCAGTTTGGTACAGATGGGCTTATAAAAATTTCATGCAATAACTCAAACCCATTGGCATTTTTACACAATAATCAAAGCTTTGCAGAGTGATGTACTACCATATGCTATCAACCATGTTTTCTTCAGAGACATTGAAAGTGATGAAGTTGACACTGTTGATTTCCATTTCAAGGAATGAAAAGTGCAAAACAGTCAAAACAGACATAAATATTTAACTTCCCATAAACTGACACCTGCTAATATCCAAACAGGTGTCATTGGTATGTACCAGCGTAAACTGATATTGTCTTTGTGTTTTAAGTTTCCATTATAAAAAAACACGTAACAATTACTTTTTTTAAATTATTTTTAAAATATTTTTAATATTAAAATGTGTAGTGTATTGTCAAATAAGAAATGTCAATGCAATAATGTAAAATGTCAAGCAGTAACTTTACACTTCACGGCACGTATTAATAGTTGAATTTTATATAAATAATGACCACAGTTAATTAGTATTATAATAATAAAAAATAAAAAAAATACTTCAGTACATCCTAACACCTACGCGAATAAACAAATAACAGACGGAAATTTAAACACAAAATTACATAAAATAACTAACAACTATTACCAGATAGACAGCAACGCTTGAATTATTGCCTTCATAGAACACATTGAAATGATCGATGTACACAAGCACTTCTGAAAAACGTGAATCGTTGCGTTCACCCCTAGCCATTAAGTTTAACATACGCATTTACGGCCATCTTCGAGTATTAAAATTTACTTCATTCCTTGCCAAGTAAATACTGTCTAATAATTTTTTTTCAATTTCAAAGCATGAAAACAAGAATATGACGTAAAAATGCTATAGAAAAAATTCAAATGGGAAAATCTTTCACTTTCAAACGCAACCAAACATTCATTGACGCTTATGTTGGTACTACATGTCAAAATACACTACATGATATTGGATGCCTTGCTACCTGTACACAAGAGAAAGGCGCTTCCCGTGGTATACTTCAAAGACAACTGCAGTCTGCAAGAATAGAATAAAATAAGAGAGTAAAATACACAGCAACATTATTGTAAAGAAAAAGCAAAGACCACTATTTATTATCGAAATATGCCTCTCTAATTGATAATTAAATGCTAACACCGAGAGGAAATAATCGCCACGTTCAAGCAATTTGACTAAGTTATTTTGACAAGCGCGAAAGACGAATCGAAGGAAAAAGGTATTGCAGAAAATTTTGATGAGAAGGTAGCCGATTACAGAAAGGTACCCTAATGATGAGATGCACGCCACTTACGCAGAAATCAGCGGTAAACTGAATTGAAAATTAAAGAAATTTTTGGAAGCTCGTCGGCGTATGCTGCATCTGTCACAGAGTTTGAATTATATCACTTCTGATCAGGGGCAGATCCGGCCGATCATTTTCGAGGGGGCCATCAAAGATTTTTGTTAAATAATAAACATTTGTTATTATATTGTATATTATTCTTGTAATGTATATATGATATTACACAATATAATTTTTTTAAATAATTGTATAATTATAACGTAAATAAATATTTAAATAATTTTGGCAAATAAATAAAGATAGCAAACGAAAACTCTAGGCCTTTCGGGGGTGGCTATGATCCCCTCTGAATCCGCAGTTCGATGTATCATAAATATCTGATTCTTGTCGGTGGTTTTCTCTATCAATGGAGTTTGAATTTGAAATTCAATTGGCGGTAAGGACTACTTGCAAGAGGAAGATCGTGCGTGGCCTGTAGGTCAGGTCAGCACAACAAGCTGTTTTCAGAGCAGTTTAGCCTACAAAATGCTTGGGAAATAGCTTCACTTCCTCCCCTCATACATCACCCCTTTCCCTTCTATGAGCGGCCGAACTGTTATCGTAACGCCATCAGTTCTGTTGCGATTCCAGTAGTATAGCTAAAAGGGATGAAAATAGTCCTATCCTAATTGGCAGAAACACTTTGGTGACGGGCACATAACGTTTTTCCATCGACAATTTTTGAAGAGTACTTTACATTAAGTTCCGGGTTAAGTGATTCAGGGCATCAACTTATGTCGCTGCTTATTCAGGGCATCAACTTATCTGACCGGGAGGTCCTAGGGTTCGAGTCTCAACGGTGACACTACCTAGATAGCTAGTTCGAATTCAAACGTTGTCTGGAGAAGGATTCTATACTCCAATTTTTATAACGTGGCGCGTGAATGCCCGTCTTCACGACAAAACGTGTCACGTCATTTCGCGTCTTTCCCATGCCGTTAGATGCCGCATGATCTCGACCAATCGAGACCGCATCGAGATCTGCTTAATACGACACTCTTATAACTGTTATTAGGCTGTGTTGATATGGTCGCGAGCATGCAAAATCTAGCGGTAAGACCGAGAAAAATGCGTAATGCCGTGACATATTCCACCGTGATATTCTTTAGTGACGATGGGCCTTCACGCACCACATTATAAAATCCGAAGTATAACAGCCGGTCGCTTTTGTCGTAGTTTACAACGGTTTCTCCAATCTCCACCCCTCACTTACATATACACTTACATGTATTACAGTATTACACATGTCGGGAGACCAGTCAGTGTCTTTGAAGTTGTTATGGCTGGGGCGATGCCCACTGGTGGAAGATAGCTGGTAGAGTAAAAACCCGCAAGTCGACATGTAGGTCGTCGCAAGATATCACTAACAAGCGACGGAAGATCATCGCCCCCTCCCGTGATAAAAATATGCACTACACTCACGGGGCTAATGTCCATAGCAGTTGACGCTCCCGAAAACACAAAAAAATCAATGAATAATAATTCAAAACGTATTTATAGTCATATTTTAATAACATTTTCATAAAAACATTTATTAAATTTTCCTCGTATTGATTGATTTGTGTTTTCGAGCGCCTCAACTGAGGTCAGGACTCCCGTAAGTGTGGTGCATGTATTTTGCCACGTTTGTTCCTGTCTTTCCTCGCTCGATGTAATTATGCGGCAATAATAATAATAATAATAATAATAATAATAATAATAATAATAATAATAATAATAATAATAATTTCGCTGGCGTAATCCGCTGTCCTTCGGAGGGAGGCGCGGAGTTACTGATGCCACAATTCATTGAAGGCAACATTGACTCCCTGGGAGTCCGGTGTCCTCAGGATTTATAATCTGCCTTGTGCAAGTTGCATTCAGCAAGTTGCTGCAACTTCTACTAAGCTACTAATGCTAGAAATAATAATGATAATGGACCTACATGCGGTGACATGCGGGCATTTTCCAACCAAGTATCTCCCACAAGTAGTGCGCAGTCCCAGCCGGAACAAGTATAAATATGTGTAAGTAAGGGACGAGGATAGGACAAGGAAGAGGAAGGGAAGATCGCATGCGATACGTCGCCCGTTTGTTGGGGTATCGCTCCGGCTTTCGCCAGGAAAAAACATTGAAAACTACTGACCAAAGCAACCGGCTACTAGAATTCTCCTCCAGACAGGGGGTGATCTCGATTCATCTATGCCTATATCATATATTCCTATATCTGCGGTCGAAAATTCTACGACTGTCGAACTATACGATCTCCCTGCCAGAGGAACTGCAGTGACATCAGTTGATACCCTGATCCAGGGTTGGGCAGTATTTAAATACTTGTATTTCAAATACATATTTTAAATACATTTTGAAAAACTGAATTTTTGAGTTTTTTGAACATGTACTTAGGAGATGTATTTAAATACATAAAATATGTGTATTTAAAAAAATACATACTTAAAGCACTATAAGAACAGCGGATAACGAAAAGTTTCTTTTTGTTTAATTGAGCTTGTGAATTTGAATTCTATTCATTTTTATAAAATTAATAAAACTTTAAACGATAAATCTAAATCATTAAATGTGCTGGATAATTACACAGTACAACGAATTTGAACTTTGTATCTTGCCGCGAGATGAAAGTACGTGTTCTTTACTAAAGCACACACGCTGTTTGAGAAAATTAAATCAGAAATGTTCCATTACGTACCAATTTTTCTGGAGAAGGTGGCTGGAAATTGTGGCAGGAGTGTGAATAGGAGGAAAAATTCAAATTCCTTCAATTTTTCTCATACTCCGAAAAACTGAAGGTAATTAGTGATGCACGACCATTGAATATTACCACAAAAATTAAGAATTGTGTGCGACATTTTAGTGATAAGATATATGAAAGTGATCATTGGATTTGCGAGGGTAAGATTAAAACAAAATGTATTGTTGGACGATCTTCGGTCGAGCCCTCAAATGAAGACGACGTGAGCGCTGTATTTGCCAGAAAACAGCGGCGAATACATCTCGAGTTCAAAAATTAAGTATGTACTTTTTTATGTTTACTTACGTTAGTAAGTGCGAGAAAGTAAAATTAGGTATGTACTCTTTATGGTTCAATTTATAGTGTTATTGTTTTATGTAAGTTAGTGCATTCAATGAGAAATTGGTGATTTTCAGGGAAGATTCAGGAGGTATGCAATTTGAAAAATAAACTTCTAAAATACTTTAGAGTAAAGTAGAATAACGCACACTTTAAATATGCACGTGGAATTATGCGTTCAATCTGTAATACTATGATCGCATCCCCATGTCTACTAGCCAAGAGACCCAAATGGTTGTGAGTTGTCTGGACGTCAGTATTTTGTACTCTCTTCCCATGCGACGAATCCAACATAAGTCATCAATAGCAGATACAGCTGCTCTGTATTCTGCTTCTGCAGTTTAAGTCGACGTTAATCTCTGCTTTGGAGTATACTATGCAACTGGTCCACCGCGTATAAAAAGAACGCGACTTTTGAGTGAAGGGTTTCAGAATCTCCTCCGTAATCCAAGTCAGTGTATTCAATCAGGTTGTTGGGTCCATTGAAGAAAATTCCACAGTTGATTGTTCCTTTCAAATAGGCGAATAAACGTTTTACCATCTACCAGTGCCTCTCCATTGGTTTAGTGTTGAAAGTGCTGAGATAATTTACAAGAAAACTGATGTCTGGTCGGGATACTGTAACTAAGTAGAGTAAGCTCCTATTAAAACGCTGTTATCATAGCTGTTAGTTGGGATCCCATTTGAATTCAACTAACGGAATTGTCTAATTTCAGATTACTCAAAAAATTATTTAAATCCACATTTTGTAACACGTTAAAATACATTTACATCGTGAATATTCCCCTTTATTTAACACCAATATTTCATCATTCAAAATGACAAATTCTATTTACACAAAGAAATTCCACCACTGTTTGAATTCACCACTTTACATTTTATTCTCACACCACACAACAATTTACTCTCCTTTTAGTTCTCAGTTTTCAGTAATCGATAATCTCTAAAATATGTATAACTGAACACACTGCTAATTCTTTTCTCTCCCAGTACCTTCGTCTAATTCCAGCGATCTACAGTCCCGTTACACGGTCCTTTCTTTCGACACCCCGAACGAAACTTAGCTTTACTTTCATACATAGGAAAGTCATCGCCGGCCGCCAGCACCGCCTGTGAAGGTCGCTACCTCTTGCCTTGTCTACCACTATTGAAAGCTGAACAGCTTCTTCGTATTGACCGCGTCGCTGACACGACGCCTGGGATCGCGCGGATGCCATCTTTTCGAATGCGCCCTGTAAGCGCAGCCTCCGATTCGTGCGCTCAACGAAGCATGACGCCTCGCAGCGCCAGCGCCTCTTGGCGTCTCCTGGCGCCCATGGCGAGAGAGTGCCGCCAGCGCCCTTTGCCGCGCCAGCGCGAGCGATTTGAAACCGCTGGAAGTACATGGAAATAATCAGATCACCTCTCTCAATCAAAAGTATTTTAGAACGAACTTATGTATTTTTTTTAGTGAAGAATCCGAATCTGCAATAAAGCGGAGGGTCCCATTTAGCATTTCAAAGTTGGCGCTCGCCTCACCCTCAAGGGGTGAGCGGGGACGTTTGATTTTAGGTTTGACAGATGTCCTCCTTAGGGATATTATTTTTTGTCTTTGGAATTTTTTGCATGTTTTCGAGTTCTTTTAATTTGTCACGTTAAATGGGCCACCCTATATATGACTTGACAAAAGCTCATTTAACTTGACAAATCAAAAAAATCTCTATCTTTAATATTATAGTTGTAAGAAAACGCTGAAAATGTGTGCTTATTCAATTTTTTTAAAAAAATCAGTGATTTTAACGAAAGTAAGACCACCCCTATTCTCTTAAGCGTTCTTCACGCTATCCGATTACAGTTTGGTTAAAAACTTGGAACTGTTTTTGAGAAAATTCTGAAAAAGTTTTTGAGACTTCATGTGAAGTACCCTCAAAAATCAAAATATCCATTTGATATCCCCAAAGCCACGAGTTCATTCAGATCAATTGGAAAAATCGGTATTCAAGAAAATCGCCTGAACGTTTTCTGCGTGGCGTTGACCACAGACGGATTGACGGACGGGTAGTGTAATGGGACGGTCGCACATCGCGGATGACGACACGAGCAATATATATTTTATTTATGAACCGCGCCGCCGTTAAGAGCAGCCGGAAATGCCGTTTCCGGCTGTACCTGTGTAAGAGCCGATTAGCGCGACGAGGGAAAGGAGGAAATAGCGCCTCCTTTGTTCAGCGAGACCCACGCCGGGCGCACCCCTTATGACGCGTGGGAACGTACGCCACCCACACACCCTTAACCGACCAAAGGAATTACCCGCTCCTATTTCTGAGAAGTTAGGTGACGTAAGTTACTTCGGGGGAAGTTAGCGGGGGCGGCTTCGCCGCTGGCGCCGTAATAGGCGGAAGGATTACAGGTGGCGCGACAACCAATAAAAATAGACAATGCGGGGGAGGAATCACGTGGTACGCGAGCCTTCCTGAGGGACCGCGGATGAGAGGATCGATCACTTATGTCGGAGGTAGTAAGGAGGACACCTGGATTGGAGGCAACCGCGACATAACTTGTTTGTGAGGCAGCCGCGAGGAAACATGCTTTTGAGGCAGTTGAGAGGCCACTTAATTCGTTCCTGGACGCCCCGAATGCCACGCCGCCTCGCCACATCGCAGCCCGACTCGTGGGACGACAGCCGGCCGATGGGACGGGACACAACTAGTGAGTGCCTGACCGAGAGCGCCATGTGATTACGAGCCGGGGACGTGAAAAACTATATCGCGAAGCAACCCGTCATCGTCCGGGCGCATTCCCGCCGCCGCGCGTACCAAACGCCGCTGAGGAGCCGCCGGCCGACGCCCGCCGCTGGCCTAATCCGAAGCAGCCGCCGTGACCGCCGAGGGGCCGCCACAAAGGGACCGGGGGGCAAGCTGAGCGTAGCGGCCCGCCGCCAGACCTGCCGGGCGCTGGGATGCCCGAACGCCGCACCTGTGAAGTGGATCACGACCGCCCGGGAGGGCAAAGACACCGGAGCTAAGATGAACTCTGGCCATACCGGCCGTTACTAAGTTAAGATTAGTTTTAAGTTAGTTGTAAGTTTATTCATGTTACTGGGCTTCACCCACACCCAATATTAAAGTGATTAAAGTAGTTTTATGAAAATGACTAAGTCTTTCTCTCACGTAGTTGGGCAATCATGCATGCCTCCCTCTAGGGAGTCTGCCGACGAAGCAGCCGGGCAAAGCTGAATCGCCGAAGGAATCAGGTAATCGGGTGAGTCGGTGGTTACAGTAGATCGACAGATAGATGTTTTGCTGTCAATCGATTTTTTGGTATCAAGGGCCCACAAAACGTAGATTCTCGCTTTACCACGTTTTAGAGGTATTATTATTAGTTTTATTTTCTAAATTTAGCAACTGAAGAGATCCCTTTCTTCGATACGAGGGCTCGGCATTTTTTTGCCGAAAATTCGCCGTTTTCAGATGCACGATTTCATAACTTTCTCTTCTTATGAAGAACTTCGTAAGGTGAGAAAGAAGAAACAACAAAAAAATTCTCCCTTAGTAACAGAAGACCCCAAAACATGTTTATCCGTTGAAATTTCGAGATCTATTTGCTGCAGCATTACATGCATTAATATCTAAACACTCCGTATGCTATGTTCCTCCGTACGTTTACGAGAAAGAAAAAATTAAATGACCAGCTGTCACACACACCACAGCAGATTATACATAAATATACAACACCAATTACAGAATCCGAATGCCTGCCCGTCAGAACTCAATGGCAATGTAATTGCATATATAATATAAAGATTAGAAATCCTATGTAACATGATTGATGAAAAATATTCAAGATGTGATTTCAAATCCAGAAAAACTATACAATTTCATTGCCAATAATACTAACCTGATATGATTTTCTACAAACCATTAGGGGATAAGAAATTATTCATCCTAACAATAGTTATTTTTAATTTTAACGATTGTGTTACTTTCTTTTCACAAACATGGGCACATTCAAAAGAAAAGAAAATAATGATAATGTAGATATTGTGACTATTATGAGGAAGTTGCTTCGTTGTTGAAATGTCGAGTGATTCTTTCATACGCTCGTTTTCTAAGTTTCTATTAAGGTGACCTTGGGATTTATGTATTTCGTTTCGGGAACATTTGTAAAATCTCAAGTCTTCATGATTTTGACTTGATAAGCAATGTCCTCAGACAACCGACTTCGGTTCCGAGGGTAGTTTCAGAAAGCATTGAGGTGTCAGGGTCGTATGAGAAAAGAATGCCACTGAATGCACATGAACATTTCTGAATTTAGGATAACTGAATTTTAAAAACATATGTTTTAATTCCAAACTTACACTTTCATTGAAATTTACTTAAATGCATATTTACGTTCCCATTCCTTCAATCATAAATTTTGTGTACATAAACATATACCTATCGTAACACTTTACTATAACGGTATTATTACTTTTTCGCATACTCCATGCTGATGCTATCTGCTGCTACATCTACTAATTAGAATAAAATTGAGAGTACTATAACAATGTACTATTTACATTTTTAGAACGTCTGGATAATAGGGAGCAGGAAGCATATGTACATGCTGGAAGAATGTCTACATTAATATTATATTACAATATATGCAAAACTACAATTTTTTATATTTAATTTGAATTACTTTTCAAAATTTCATACATAATTTAAATGTTAATAATTGGCCTCCTAAAAATGGCGGAAGAAGGCATTCTCCCGGTGATAGGGTGTGGTATGATTCGTACTTATAAGCTTCGATTTTTCCGCCATAAAAGGCACGAAGAAAAAGGGACAATTTTCAGGGGAGGTATTTCTGGAAGGTTAGCTAAACTAATTCCTGACTCCTTCTTGCTCCAAAGTTCAGGATTGCGTGGCAGCCGACTCAAGTAGTATTTTTGAAATGTATGTGGTAATTGTTTTAAAACGGAAACTTTAAAGTGTTTAGAATAAAATGGAAAGATAGAGTTTTGAGAAACAGCAATACCAAAGCAGAAACAATGTTCACCGCAATCCATATATGCGAGCGCTGTGGCCGCACCACACACGTTACGAACTTCAAGCGCAGGTAGCGGAGAAGTCCATCGAGCAATTGCAAAACGGCTTGAAAAATAAACTTGCGTGAGAACAGCGAAAGGATTGACTGCCAAAACAATGACAGTTGTCATGTTAATTTCTTATAAATAATTACATCTCTCGAAAACGATAGGCAATTGAGTCGTTCGAATTGCGGTATATTACATTTCGTTTAAAGGCAGTTTAGAAAAGGCAATACAATTTCTTACAAATTTTGTAAATTTTATAACAAATTCCAATTTTTGCAATTCTGAAGTGGAAAGTGTTCCTTATGTCTCAGAACTACGAATTAACAATTTTGCAACAATTAACAATTTTATAAACAATTTCGAAATTTGCTCTATTCCTGCCGGTGAGTTTCCACAAATTATCTCTCAGATTAATATTGCAAAATACCAATTTTGACAAAAGACGCAAAATTATTGCTAAATACTTAGTTTAATTGTTGCTCAATGACAAATATACACTTTATCTTTGAATTTTGCTGTTTTGTTGAAATGGTTCCCTAGACGTCTTCCCTCAATTCGAGAAATACACAATTTTGCAATTTTTGCAAATTCTATAGACATGGACAATTGCAAACCCGCAATCATAAACGTTTTCTTATCGATAAAATCTACTATAAATTGGATATTTCATAAAAGTCATGGATTGTGTATGAAATAATATTGAAATTAAAATGTGAATGAGAAAGTGATTGCTCTAAAATTAGTTTTACTTAATCTCATATCAACGTAATTTCTTCAAAAAGAATTGTGTTAACACTGTTTAAATGTATGCGATTATATATTTATTTCAATGAATTTATTTTCATGTTCATAATTTTGTTTCATTCCATATATTTTAATTTGAAAATATTTCACCATCTGAACTAGCGAGATCCGTCATTTTCTAAGATGTAATGTTGTTACCCCCTCTTCCCGTTGAGATTGGCTGCGGCTGGTTGTGAGTCTCCGCTTGCAAGGTTTCGTCAGGTCAAGGGCTGCTCAAGCCGTGCGAAAGCGGGGCTCCATCCCAGACGGTCGGGATCAATTTTTGATTTCAAAACTGTACAAGAAAGCAGACTGAAATACAAGGGAGTAGAAAAAATAAGAGATACTGAAGGAAACAAAATCAAAATACCTGAGGGTGGTATTAAGAAGGCACTACGCCAAGAAAAAACAATAAAGTTGCAGGATCTGGAAATATAAAAATGGATGTCCATAAATATGTTGGAGATGTGGTTGTCAGGTGCTTCAAGAAAATGTGTAATAAGATAAAAGTAGGGGATCCACCTCTAGAATGCAATACATCCTATGTTTCTTCAATATTTAAGAAGGGAGACAAACGATCGTGGGCGAATTACAGTCTCATACTATCAACAGCAAGATTGTTGTCTAGTATTGTAAGTAACAACAAAAAATAAATAAATAAATTAAAAAAAGAAGAAACTATCTGTATTGAGTGAAGAGCAGAGTGGATTTAGACGTCGTCGATCAAGTCTAGATAACATCCAATGTATCAGTTACATTATAGAGAAACATAACAGGAAAAATATGAATATTTATGTCCTTTTTAGACCTCCATAAAGCATATAATAATGCCCCGAGGAAAAATATATGCAAATATGGGAAGCAATGAGAAGAGTTGATATAAAAGAAAAATGGATTAACCTGATTAAAAACTTTACAAAAACATTGAAGCGCAACGTAAAATTGGAGATAAGTTAACTGGAAACTTTCTGACAAAGGTCTAAAAGAAGGATGTGATGAGCGAAGTGAAGAAATAATGAGAAGGATGAATATAATTTGTTCTACTACGAAGACCTTGAAAAATAGAGCCTTACAATCGTATGGCCATACTCAGAAAATGTTGAAAAGCAGATTGTCACACAAGATCTTGCAGCGGCAACCACCTGAAAGGAGAAGAAAAGAAAGACCCGTTTTAGAAGCGAAGAATAAATTCAGGAAACTATGGAACAGTGGCGGACGGTAGGTTCAAAACTTGGGGAGGTCCAGACAAATTCAGGCAAGGAATCAGAATGTGAATTTGAAAGTCAATGACCTTAGGTCCTAATGGTGACATTCAAAATTTAAATTATAAAAAACAAACGGATTTAATATTTCTCTTCTTTTAGAATCACTTCTTGAAAACGGCACTTTCAATAAAGATGTTATTGTGTCCACTGAAATACTGGGTCTGCCATGCAATGGATCCATCGCATCCACAGAGCACACAAACATTTTTTGTCCTACAAGATTTTGGTAAAGAATCAGGTTTTTAGGTTCAGATTTTCGGATGAATATTTATAAATACAATAGTTAAATAATTAGGTTGCAACGTCGTTTTTTTAAATGACATTTAAATGAAATCATGAAATATATAGAATCCCCACTACTGAAACTAAGTCAAGGGGTATGGTCTCCATGCCTTCCCCCTCACTCCTCGTGGATGCGCCCTTGCTATCAGGGCGAAAAAATCTTAAAAACGTTTTAGGAAAACTGTATTTGATTATATCTGCACACATTACCTAGTTTCGCACAAAGGCCCTTGTTAGTTCTTAATATTTATTTGATGATATTTTACCAATTATCCTTATAATGTTTATTAATAAAGAACATTATACAGAATATGTGGTTAGATATAGATATTATTGTATAATCATAATAATCTTTTATGTTATATTTAGTTTTCTCTTTCATTTCGTGTTTTACCAAGCAAGCAATGTTATCGGGAGTTATCGGTAACGTTATGCGTAAATCAAAGAATAAAATCATGCTTCAATATTAAATAGTATGTATTTCGGCCAATAAATCGGTATAAATATTTTGTCATCCAAATAGCGTGTGAGAGTGAGTAGGGGGTGGGAGACAGTGGGACGTACGATTGTAACAGTGCAAGCAAGTGTAGCACGTCGTAGTGGTTGTGGTCATTGTGGTTAGGAAACGGAGGAAACACAGCGACGATGAAATGAAACGTTTCCATCAAAATTACAGTAATGAATATTTGCAAATGGAAGGACAAACCAAATCGTATTCTGTCATTTGAGTAATCTATTTCCAGAAAGTGATAGTGTTCAATTAGTCTTCGAGTTATAATTGGTCAAAATGCTTACAGTAATAATCTTCTTTACTTGCTTTATGAACTTGATGGCAGAGAAGCAACTCCTAATGTCAGTGACAGGTGAAGTGGCCAGGGGAAATTACTCGTATTACAGTCTGACATACGATGGATCAATCAGTCTTTATTTATACTCTCTGTAAGTTGCCTTTGCGGTGTCAATTAACGCGATTGTAAATATTGAGTTAATTCTTTTTTAGATGTTATAATATTCTTTTTTTATACGTGCTTACTCACACAAGTGTTTTATTTTACCTGAATTCTTATTTAAGGACTGGTGATGCAGACTTGTATGTTTCACAAGTGTACCCCACACCAACATATGAACCAGACACATATTGCTTGCAGTCATCAACATGTGGATTAGATGTCATTCATATACCTAAAAGGTATTTATTCAATGTTTATGTATTTTGTTTGACTAATAACGAATAAATATTTTTGCTCGTACAGTACCTGCTCTTGATTTGTATTAGGTATCAGATTTTTTGCAGTGCTTCTTGAGCTTGTCTAATACAGAGTATACTACCTCTAAAAGTGTGGCCATAATTTTTAAAATAAGTTATGTTGATAATGAATGATTTACCAATTACTGAGAAATTGTCAGAACCCATTAATTGTATTGCAATTACTGGACATGTATATTATTTCTCATCATTTTAAGAATCTTGACAGTATTGAAATGTTTTCAGCATTTCACTTACATTTTGTAATTTATTTTATCATATTAAATTACCTTTCCCATATTTTGTTTGTTGAAGCATGTCATTGCTTCTGGAAATGAAAAACTAATAAGTGTATCCTGTATTTTAGAAAGGGCAAAAGTTGTGTGATAATCCTTTGTTTCCTGTACCCTTTTGAAAATAAACTATTCAATCATGAAAATATTACATATTTAATTCACTAGTGTTACTTCATGAAAATAAAAATACATCTTGCCAAATTTAAATAACACTGCTTCTGTATTGAGAATATGAACCAAACAATTCCTTGATGAGAAATAGAAATGTGAGTGGAGCTGTTAAGAGCCTTTTGCATGTTTAGTGTGCAGAGATATTTTTGGGTCTTGAACTAATGAGTATCAGATAAGTCTTGTTGACTTTGAGATAATGTTTCTTACTAAGCATTTGTGATAATTTGTGTAAGATTGGTGTTGATTTTCAGGCATAGTGGAAGACTTCTTTTGAACTTTGTGTAGTTTTATGTAACATTGTTCTGTGTAATATGTATACACGATTTTATCTCAGAATTGATTAGATCAAAGTATTTAGTATTATGAATCAATTTTTTTGCCAAATGGTTGAGATTCTTTTCAGTTTTGACAGTGGTGTTACATCATCAGAATTTGCATTAAGGTTATTTAAGTTCTTTGAACCTATTTTAATGCTTATATCAAAGCTACACTTTTCTTATCTCATTTTCAATAAAAACATTTTTTTAAATGGTGATTAATCATTATTATGGTACTGACATGGAGTCCAGAACTCTAGTAATGATGTTGAAATCAGATCAGATTAGATTCTTGATCAGATAAAGAATTGATCCATGATTTGCTTGCAAACTTGTTTCCTGTAATGTTCAAAAGTTTTATAACTTTTTGTATTTGCCCTGTGACAAAAGTAACAAAATCCTTGCAGATATCTGCTGAAGGTTTGTTTGGAATAATAATGATTTTATATATAATGAAGATGTGATCAAATATGTAATATGAAACAAATTTGAAGGTTACCAATTATATTTTGAGTATAAAACTGTAATTATCTAGAATTAATTTTGAAAACCCTGTTAGTTAAATCCCTGAGAGCGTATACAAAGATGATAAATTTGTTTCCTGCTTTTTGAGTGCATACTGTTATTTTTCAAAATCTCTTTGCGAGTTCCAGGACTGTCAGGTCAATTCAATTTTGGCTTATCATGTCTCTACTTTCCGATGTATTCAGCATCTTCCCTTTTTCTGATATTTTGATATTTCTGAGTGCATTAACCCTCCAATGGGTACACTGTTCTTAGAAATACAACATGTATATTTACGTTACTAACAATAAATCACACATATTCTTATATTTGTGATAATCAATATATCCTTATATTTTTGATAGAGGTCTAGACATGGGGAAGACCAAAAAAGTCTTTATTTATGAATTACTTTATTGATTAAGAAAAATATAAAGATATTTGTGTTTTATTTTTAATTTCATGTGACAATCATATCAATTCAAGATTTATATGTGACCAAGTTTTCATCTTTAAATTCTGTAATTTTTTTTCCTGACAAAGTTTCATCTTATCCTTTCTCCCCCCCCCCCTCCTAAATTTGGATGCAGCAAATGAATTGCAATTATAAGGATGTATTTAGTATGAATATTCTCACACTGAAGGCAGACATCTTAGTGACTGTTCATTTGTTCAAAAATAAGATTCTTGTAATAAGTTTGAATAATCTGAAAGGTCAAGTGAAAAGATATTTTCCCAATCTGGACAAGCTATTGCTATTTACTCTAGGCTCATTTGGTGAGCTCAGCTGGCTGTGAAAAAGGATTCTTAGCAATGAAATGAATAGAAATTTGTCTGAGGAGCAGAATGATCCAGGACATGTTTTCAAATTTATTTTTGCTCAGTATTGACAACCAGCTTCTTGAGCAAAAATTGACAGTTGCGGAAAATTTAATGTCTTTGTGAAAAAAGATTGAAAATTGAAGTTAGGTTAAACAAGTACTCAGTTTTTAATTTCTTGTGTAATGTTCTCGTCATCTTGGACCTCATATAAATGAAAATACTCTAATAAGCATACGTGAAAGGTTTCAGACTTTTCTGTTTTTTCAAGGAGGTATAATATTGTAACATGAAAAACAGGGTTTTCAGATTTCACGTACTTTTTACCAAAGAAAGTAGTTGGTTTACCTTATAAACTTGGAACTGCATTGTCTGACCCCATTTGAAACAAACACTAATAATTTTGTGTTCACATAAGAGGGGCACGAATTCTGGAAATCCTTTTGGTGGAAAAATTATGAGATTTTTTAATTTTAGATATTTATTTAAGTAATATTTTAAGTAGGCCTACTATTTGGTTGTATAATTTATAAAATCAATCAATAGAGAATTTTTTGGCAGGTGTTAATTATTGTAATATATTTCTTTTTTATTTTCAAATTAAACACATTGGCTGCTATGGGATGGTTAATGTGATACTCATTGAATTTATCACAATGGCATTGAACTAGGGTATATATTATTCTTCAAGAAAAAATACAGTACACCTAATTTTTCCTCCTGAAGTTATTGTGAAATGATAAATGCGCGTGTCAAGTAATTGCTTTATATTTGCATTATACTTTTGGTCAGCAGAGGTCTAGACATGGGGGATGCATTGGTATTTTCTGTTGGGGAACAAAATAAGGGAAAAA
Organism: Gryllus bimaculatus; assembly: GCA_017312745.1. NCBI lineage: Eukaryota > Metazoa > Arthropoda > Insecta > Orthoptera > Gryllidae > Gryllus > Gryllus bimaculatus. The sequence goes on along the minus strand of BOPP01000004.1, from coordinate 141,425 downwards.
GGGCTTCATAATCCCAAAATTTTGGTGTTGCTATCAGGGCACGTCGAAAACGAAATTGAAACTGCTCAAACATTTCAAATTCTATAACGGTCATTTGAAGATAGAACATTAAATAGTAACTAATTGGAAACTTTTTTGTAATTTCTATTAAGGATATTTCTGTAAAACGCCGAGCTGAAGTGCTAGAATGTAAACTTTTTCGAGAACGCGAGGAAACACCTTTCTTTTAAAAAAATGCTCAATTTTCATCAGCGATTAATTAGGATGCTATAGGAAAAGAAACAAGTGGGGCTACAACACGTTCTCACATTAGTTGTATTTGTCGCTTTAATTTATAAAGTTACAACTTTCGAAATTTTCGTAAAATTAGATAGTACAATGAAGACGAGATCTTCGCCATTTTATAAACTGTATTTTATTCATGCAAAATTTACGCGAAAACTACCCGCGCTTAAATCCAAAAATTGTACTACATGGCCCTACTTAAAGATATCTTTGAAAAACGGATTTCATTCAGGAAAAATTCTCTATCTTCCACATTGTGATTGTAGGATATCGCTGACAAAATTTGAATTTTCGCAATTTTTTAAAATTGAGAGAGTTAAAGGAAGACCCATATTGCTTAAGCTTTCTTTTGATTTTTTTTTTTAAATTTTGAATCTTTGTATAAAGTACCTAAAAAAATTAAAATATCCTTTTTCAATTCACAAGGCCTCGAGTGCGACCAGATCGATAGGGGAATATCAATTTTGGAGAAGAGTAGTTCAGGCGCTAGCGTCGGCTACATACATTTTCCCGTGTTCCCCTTTTGCATACTGAAAGTCTGACTACTTAACTCGATAGAGGAAGGAAATTACTTCATTTGTAATAGCAAGATTTATCCACTTTTTCGATATTTGATTTGATTTAGTCAAAAAACAGAAACTGTATATGATGTATGGGGGAGAATATCAACTGCGTACGTTTTCTTGAATTCCAGAACCCCTTTCCAACATTTGAACTATAAATAGTTGATATATTAATAAAATAATAATATAAAATAATAATAAACTATTAATAATAAGACAAAATAATAGGTTAATATAATAATATTAAAAAAGCTTGAGATTAGCAACATTTCTAGAAACAAGACATCCCGTGTTATAGAAAACTTGGCATCGGCAAACGAACTCCAGATTTTATTCCTCTGTATTGCCAACAAAATAGAAATTCATCCCCACCTCTACTCCTACCACTAGTACAACTGCAAGTAAAACTGCAGTTCAACAAAACGTGAACATAGTGAAGCTACATTTACGACTATAAGCAAAACAAGGGGCCGTCTCAGCATTTGCTTAATGGATCAGGGAAACGACAAAAACCTGATCGAGATGGAGGTCAGGGATATGAGAGCCCCTTTGAGTTTTTCTGTCGAAAAATCGCCAATTGTTACCGCAGCATTACAATATTTTCTCTATATTACGGGAGTAGTATGCGCGAAAGTAAAATGGAAAGAAACAATCTCATAGGCAATAATAATACCTTTCATTGTCAGTATAGTAACTTTTTCCTTACGTTGCGGCACTTTCTAAATATAAGTGAAACGGACGTTTTACTTCAGAGCTGTTTTTTTGGGTGGTAGGAATGTAAACAACATAAGTCCCCGGACCTACGATATGTTCGGGGGACCTTGCAAAGAGATATTTTTTGTTAATTTTATGATGCTAACTTAAGCAGAAATAGATAATTAGTATTTTTTAATTGCCTTGCTCTCCAGCGAGAAATGGGACGAAGCATATTATGGATCCTTTCGGGTCCCCGGTAAGCTTTTCGGGTCAGGTGTCTAAAAAACCTAGACGATCGTGTACGAGTATTTTACGCGACGTTTACGAACCCCACGTTGAGCAACAACTGTTGATTTTCAGTCAGGTCAAGTTTCAATAGCTGTGAAGAACAGCGATCGGTTCTCAAATCAATGTTATTTTAACGGAGCTTACGGCTGCCACTATAAAATATCCTTTTGGCGAGCACTTATGAGAATCAAGTGTTGAATCTTAACGCCTGAAATCTGTTAAAGGATATCGAAATCCAATCGAAAAGTTCAAATGAAATATTAGCGATTTATATGATTGAAACATTACTATTTTATTTACTTATTAAGAACAATTAGTTTTACTACGCATGTGAACTCAGAAAAAAAATGTGCTACAACAGCACATGCGTTCTCGTATTATTTTTAACGGCTCCGTAATACCATACCACCTCATGAACCTGAGAAGAAAGAAAAAACAACGTTCCCAAACATCAAACATTTCTTCTCCTCATCGAGACTCGGACTAAGATCCAAGATCCATCACGTTAACTCGCGATGCGCGTTACCGCAACACCACGCTGTCGCTCGGCCGTATTCACTTTTGCCAACGCTTAAAAAGCCTTATCGTCTCTCCCATTATTTCTAACATACGATTTTTCGAGAATTCATAGTTAAACGAAAATTAGACCTGTGTCATTTTTTAAGAATTATTTGTTCTATGTGTAGAAAAAAATACCGTCCATTCCAAAAATCCACTTGAAAATTGTACGTGTATTCTTCAAGACATAATTTACAAAGTTTGATGCCAAGTTTATGGCTTTTTTGTAATATACTGTTGGAAACACGAGTGCGTCCGGTCGAGTTTAGCTCAGAGCATTGCCGCCGTCTCCGCAGCGACTCAAGGTCCAAGTCTTAAGGCTGGCGTATTTTCGATTCAAGCTATGTAGATAGGTCGAAATTATTGTAATCTGTCATCGAACCAATCGAAAAACGGATTTATATTGTCTTACTACATAACGTTGGCTGTAACTAATAAAAATAGAATTTATTAATCACTATATCCCATAAGGAGGTCATAAAACATACACTTCTCGTCAACGTGTTCTCCTGGATGAATAAATTTCCGCAAGAAAATTAACCGACAGCAAGTTTTATGCGTAACCTTCAACCGGAGACTGCTCAAATATGACAACATAAGTTGTCGAAACGTTGCGATAAGAATAAATTTGTGAACGCAACCTTTCCATTCGCAGTGGTTATGTAGATTATTGTGAACCTATCATGTAACCAATCTAAAAAGGGATCGTATATTGTCTTACTAAATATAACATTGGCTAATCCTTATAAAGAAATTGTTAAACATACTTAGAAATTAAGAACGGTGAATAGTCAGTTAAAATGATATTGGGTCATAATACCAAGAAATAATTGCCTAAATCTTAGAAACGAGAAAGTTTCTTAGAAACGTATAAAGGTGTTGGAAACACGTTGAAAATTATGCTCGCGTGTGCGTATGTTTCGGTCTGGGACAACCCTCTGTGTACTGTATATTATTCCAGTATTCATGAAGTTTGTTTTTGTTGAAAATCTTCTATTTATCTACAGTACTATAAGAGAATCTTCATATTTTCTTGTGAAGTGTGTGCTACTTTTTGGAAACCATTTGTGTGGTTTTGTTCAGGATTTTCGCTGCTACATGCTTCTAGAAAATAAGGTTCATTGACATGCACTACGGTTAGGTAAACCTGAATTCAAAATATATCGTAGTAATTTCAGACAGAATATCAAAATATTCTAGGTACGTAATGTCCACCTGTTTACGAGCTAATGGGATATGTATTTAGCAATATTACATACATTTTCTGCAAGTTAAGTATTAAAATATTTTCAGTTTGAGGTGTGACAAGGACTGGTGACTCACCTAAAACGCTCCCCTCAAGTATCCCCAGTTGCAGATATTGAGAAACTAAAACAGCTGAATGCGAGGGTCTCATAAGTGGATAAATAAACTTTTTTTATTTCCGCGATATCGTCATAACTTCTATTTTCTAATGGAACTCTATAAATTTCTTTAGTCCACATCGAGCTCGAAGCGACGAGTTCATAAGCATGCTTCTTGCCCCATGTTACGTTGTAATATTTTTGATATGTTTGTACGTCGCACGCCACTATTAATGTGAGGTAATGACGGTCGTTGGCGCCATTCGTTTCGGCCTCTGGTGGCCGTTGCATTCAAGTAATTCCCTCCAACACGGAATCACTGACATAACTACCTATATACATACTGTTCTCCAACCTTCGCTATTTTGCACTAATCGGTTGAGGTGCGCTATCAATATGCGAGGAAGTGTGTTTCAAACGCAGCGCTCTCCGGTTTTCAATATTTTACGTCAGAGGCCGACACGTTTCTCTTCGAGTTCGAAGTTCAATTATTAATTTCATTACGTTCTTAAATGTCCACTTGCAATCACTGTCGAAGTTGTGTAAGGCTCTGTTATTGCTTTTCTATTTTTCGTGTTGCCTCGCAACGCGATCGTGTTTATTTGTTTAGAAATACTTGATTTCTCCAATTCCCATAGCTTGTTGTTGTCCACAATGAATGAGCAAATAAAGTATTTCATATTTAAGATACTTTCACAATGCTCCAGTTTTACGAATTTGTTCTTGATACGTCTAATTCCATTTAACAAGACATATTTCGCATCGTCAGTGTCTCTGACTTTTGGTGAAGATTCCTGTAGTCTAGGGGTATGGAAAAATGTTGGTTTTTGGTTATTGGTGGGGTTTGGAAACCATTTTGCTCAATTTTCTTGCAGGTATGCCTTCGCTATCGTTTTTTCTTATGATATTCTTCTCGCGTAGAATTTATTCTGATTTTAGAAAAAAAATATAGTGAACTAACGCTCGTTGTTCTGTTACAGATAAGGATCAGAATATGAGGAAGAAAATTCAGGATATAAATGCTGCCTATATCCAGTTGGATTATTAACCAGCTCCGTGATCCTAAAATAAGCGCGTAGAACAACCTCATTCCTGGTTCTAGACCGTTTCTTACGCTCTTGGGGCAGCTTTGCTGGCTGCAAGTCCTGCGCATCCCCTTCGGCAAGTTGAATAATATTATTTTGGCTGTTCAGTTGATCTTCGTCTTTGACTTCTTGTCCGATGGGGCTTCGTCACTAATGTCACTTCGTCACTATGTCCCGCAGACTAAATAACACGAAATAACATTGTTTTGGATGCTCATGATTGGGCGTTCAAACACAGTTTTCGTCTTCTTTAGCGTTCTCTGAATCCCGTCTCGGTCATTGAGATGAGGTTGTGTTTCATATCTTTGGGCAAGTATGGGATTCTAATTTGTTTCATTCGATCAGTTAATACTTTCTGCGAACAATGTGTTAGATCGATGTCAGTTTTACATAAAACACAGAGAAATATGCAAATAATTCTCACCCGTAATTCACACTTCTATAATAAGAAAAAACAAATTATTGTTTCTACAACAGCACATATGGATATAATCTTGACATTATTTGCAATGCTTACGCCATATTATAATACAAGTGGAACCTGTAAATGTTTCCAACCAGCCAAAAGGTTTTTTTTTCCACGGTGGGATCCAAACTTATGTTCTTAGGTTTTGCTCGCCTAACTCAAAGACCAACGAAAACGAGACGTGCGCCCACTTTCATCAGCGTACTTTGGTCTACCCGAAAAAAGGAATAATACATACCGTAATATATAAAGGATAAATTGGATCCCATTCAGAGAGAATTTTGAAAACGTTAATGAGACTTCATATGAAGGACCCTTCCCTAAAAATATCCGTTTTAAATGCGTGGGTCCTCGTTTCGGTCATGTAGATCCGGGAATGTCAATTTTGGTGAAAATCGTCTTGACCGGGTTAAAGTGATAGTGTTCTCCACAGACTGACTGGCATTTTACCGTAAACCAAGTTTTCGGTAATATGAACCCACAAACCTTGGATTCTGCCTACACATCCGATTAGATGGAGCGATTTACTGCATATTCAGGGACCGTCAGTACATCTTTTGTTGTCCACAAATCGCCACTTTCCGGCGCAGCATTACAAAATTGTAGTTGGTTGGTGGCAAAGTAAAAGGCGCAGGTACTCCCTAGAAGTGCCCAAGCTCCCTCGCTTCTAAAGTGCTATGTGAGGGTTCCCTCACGGGGTTAGCGTGAAGATTGACTAACAGCAAGGAATAGGTTCGATTTTCATTAAAACTCTGGAATTTCTAAAATTGCAAAACCACAATATTTTTCCACAATCTCCTTGAAATAAAGTTTTTAAGACAGAGATTTATTTCTCTACGTAATGTTTTCCTTAATATTACTACGTCTTTAATTTATTTCACGTCTACTTTTGTCAAAATATAAGTTTTCATGTTATTTGAGGTATATTACGGCAATGTGTTAAAATCACCGCAACATTAAGAGAACATGTGAACAAATATACACTGTATAACAGTATAACACAAGAATCTGTAACGTAGAGTGACGAGTGACTTTTCGTGAACCTATGGGCTATTCCAACCTGGGCAAATATTTTTGCAGATTGGAATCAGTACTGGAAAGAATGTTCTGTCGAAGTATCACTTTTAATTTTAATTTGAATCAGATGAACACCATCGGATCTTGAACACAGAAACATGCATTGTATTGGCTATTGCCCGCGTTATACGGTGTAGTAGCATACAAAAAGTATATTCTATTGGCCTGCAGCAGCAAAAATGTTACTGAACAACACGACATTAAAAGGGTTTCCAAATGAAGCACGCACACTGTTCAAGAACTAATAAAATACTCTCGTGTAACACTAAATAATTGAATTATTTTAACAAAAGCAGTCTTACGAATACGGCATAACCGTATATATTGGATACATGTGTATGTGTGTATACAGGATGTCCAGGGAGGAAACAACGAAAATAAGCTATTAAGACAATTTTAAGCATATTTTGTCTAATAAACTTCGAGATTTCGATGGCCGAGCTGCAACAAGCGCTCAAAAGATTATTTGAAAAAAGTCTTTCAGTACAAAAATGTGCGTTTCAGAAACATATAAACACTCCAGAAACCTGCAAATTGTTTATGATTTACAAAAGAAATGAATATTTGTACAGAAATAAAAACGCACAATATACACAATTCAATTGCTCCTCACACAGAGAAACTGGTGTTATCAGCTAGAAAACGCCTGCATGCTTCATGACAACAGTAATAGACACGGAAGACATCAAAGACTTCAATCCCTGGTGGTCGAAGACAACCAAGTCTCGTGCTCGCCCTGGCAATCCTCCTTGCGAGCGTGATGTGACTCTTTTCAAGTAAATCAGATAACGTATGATAGAGAATATTTTGGTTACGTCGTGGAACGTGAGTACACGTATTGATGAGCTTATCAAGTACTCACTCATTCAAAAGGGAACGCAGGTCCAAATTTGCTTTTCAAGAAAGTTTCTCAACTATTCTTCCAACAAATGGAAAGAAAATAACCGATGTTGAAGAACTAGTAAAATACATCCCACATGAATATCTCCATTTCTACCAGAAAATTTTCACATACCCACAGATTCTAGAGGTAATCAATGATGAGTATTTTAGGTATATTGTTTATTATATTGGTTATATTTTTTCATGAGTCCAAAAAGGAAATGTATTTTTTTTAAATATTTCATAATTATTGTAGAAAGGTAAGAAGTCTAAAGTATAAAAACGGTTCTGTACATCACAGAAATGCAAATTTCAAGTTACATAGTAGCTAAAGCAATCAATAACGACTAGTTCTACAACTTTGGTGGAGAACATAAATGTTGCAGATGCCATCTGTGGATGTTATTAAGTTTTGTTTTCTTCTCAGAACTATGTAACTTATTTCCCTTTTCAAATTACCGCTTTAATTCATTGGAGTAAATCCCTTGCGGGTGATATATTTATTCCCAAGTACTTGCGGTTCCACAACTTGTAAATGGGTTGTCTGTAAAACCAATTTCACTCGTTAATGAGAAAGTTTATCCAAATTTGGGATTGTCAATTATTTTTTGAGTAACATTTGGCACTGTCTTTCACTGCGCAACTGTGAAAAACGATGTCTTTTGCAATTATAATTTGGAAACCTGGATCACTTACGCAAATGTATAGTCTCTAAACGTTCGTCAGAGCACCAACTCTTGTTTTGCGTAGCAAGCTCTACGTTCTCTCAATCAAATTGAAACAACCCGGTATAATCAGTCCCGTAAGTAACGCGAGTGCGGCTTTTCGTGCTCGTTAATTAAAGAATCTAGCCATTCTTTCACAATTAATACGCAACAAATTCTGTTATTCCGAACACACTCGTTGGACATGGCAGAAAATGGTCACTTTAATCAGCTTAATTTCATTCTCTTGCAGCCTAAATTTGCAACTGGAGAGATGGTTCAGGGCATTAACTAATGTCACTACAGTTCCTCTTATCGGGAGGTCCTAGGTTCGGTTTCCGACTGTGGCATGGTTTTCGACACTTCGACACTTTCATTCCCTGTCTGAAAGAGAATTCTAGCTGACGGCTGCTCTGACGGTAGTTTTTCGTGTTTATTTCGATTAATACCAGGCAAAGCAGAACTTCTGCCCTTTCCTTGCCCTATCATCACTTCTTACACACACTTAAACTTACATGCACTACACATGCCGGGAGACCGGTCGGGAGCTTAGAGCTTGTCACGGCTGAGGTGTTACCCCACTGGTGGAAGATACCTGTTGGGTTGATTCATTGTTAGTGATTCCGGGCGTGTTAACTGACATGATCATTGGTGCATGCTTTTGCTCGAGCTGTGACGGGGCTATTCCCCGTATGACGAGATCTGGCGCCGACCTACCGTCGGCTGGTGAGCGTTTCCCCATTCAAGAATCTTCCACCAGTGGGGCACCGCTCCAGTCGGGACAAGCTCTAAGCTCCCTTTCGGTCTCCCGGCAAGTGTGCTTGTGTAGTACGTGTTAGTGTGCGTGGAAAGGGAGAGGAGAGGATAAGGTAGATGGAGGGAAGATTGCGCGCGGTCCGTTTGTTAGGCTACTGCTCCGGCATTCGCGTGGGACGGAAAACAACCGATCAGAGAAGCAGACCGCTAGAATTCTCCCTCAGACAGCGACTGAATCCGACCTAGCTGACAAGCTAGGATCCGAACGTCTTGCCACCGCCAGGACTCGAACTTCAGACCTCCCGGTCAGAGGGACTGCAGTGACCTCATTAGATGGCCTGAGCCATCTCTCTCGGTCACCTGGTCAGTAGTTCGGCGCCGGATCTCGCCATACAGCAGGGGAAGACCACCGCCACCTCCCGATGGAAAAACACCTACGGGAGTAATGACCCTAGTAGTTGACGTGCCCGGAATCGCTAAGAATAACTCAATCCTAAACTTGCTTATGAAAGATTTCTTAAGTGCACCGTGCTTAAAAATTCGTACTCGTAATTACCTATAAAATGAAGTAAAGTTTTATTCACGTCATTTTTAGAAATTCCTAGAAAAAATAAGTTTTTATTCAGATATTAAGTATTTACTATAAGTAGCATTTACTGGTATGTAAAAGCTTGTTCTTACGTTTTATTCAGCGAAATGCATACGAAAAAGTACGTCTGGAATCATCTCAAAAACACTATCTCCAATTTTAGGTATAAAATTTGTGTTTAAGGTTCTATTGGTCTGTAACTCTGCACACTCATCAGGATTAAGGTCTGTTAGTGCAGATCCGATGTTGGTTAGGATTTGCGCAGGTGGCGGGAAGATGCACGTAATTTTGTATCCGAAAATTGGGATTTCTATGTTGTAGAGATGTCTCTGTGTCACGTCAGGAGAAAGATCTAGGCAAGCAGTTCCCGAGTTAATTGAGATATTTTAATTTTGGGGGATACTTTACATCAAGCCCCTCTGACATTTGCAGAATTTGCTAGAAAATGGATGAAGCCTTCAAATCAAGTTAAAATTATAAAATTAATAGAATGAACGCTCATCTGCCGTCGTATCTTTATTTTTGAATAGTGGACCTGCAATTCTTCGCTATTGCAGTGTTTTACACTCCACAGGCTCCTGGTCACGTGATTGTTAATCACGTTTTGCGCTACTCTGCTCTGATGAATTTTTTTTCTCGCAACTATGTGTTTGTTCTATGTCCTGGTTTGGACATGGTTCTCAAGTATCCTATTGTCAAAAAATCTTCTCTCTGAAGGTTATGCATGAGTTCCCTATGTCACTGTTTTAGAGAAATTTTATTTGCCTGACGGAGATAACGTTGAAGTCATAATTCCGGCCGATATATAACAACTTCAGGGACAGAATATGCAATGACAGCTTAATGCTTGACGGTGCGGCGGGTTGCGTATAGCGTTGGCTCAGGGGCCCTTGAATCATCATAAACACACAAATCATCGACAACAACGCCCCCACATGTCCGATTTAATTCAAACCATCGTCTGTGTGCGACAGACAACGCACATTCCCATATATATATAGTATAGTATATATATATATATATATATATATATAAACGGGAGTCCTGTAAAAAGAGTCAGTAATTACATAATTATGTGGTGTTTTACGTTATGATAAACATTATTTCTTTGTCTTAGTTCCTTACAACGCACTTGTGCATATCTTGGTAAATATAAAACATTTCCATTAAATTTTGAAAAACGTTCAGCTCTGTTTTCAATAGTGATCCAATGTAGTCCAGAATTTGAAAACCTCCCTCATTTTTTCTGTATAGTGAATATTATAATGAATATTGCATAACCTGCCGGAATTCGCTCGGCGGACTGCGTCATCTGCCGGCGCCCCCCGAACTGGACGGTTCCGGGTTATTTGCGACTCGAGTACAGTTGTGGCGCAAGTTCCCGATGGCTCGAGGCGGGTGCCGGTGGCCGCTGGCAGTAGCAGTCAGTGTATGTAGTCAGTGAGTATGCAGGCTAAGTCAGTGAGTTTGTAGTCTGAGCTGTGAAGTGTGCATCGCGGTGAACAGCAGTGCAGTGGACCCTGGTAAGCGCGCGTGAATTGTGGACATTGCATCGGACAGTAGTAGGTGTTTCGGACTGTGCGACAGTGTAGAAGAAGTGAATAGTATAAATAAATAATCAGAAGTGAAGTGTAAATAAATAATCAAAAGAAGTGAACAGTGTAAATAAATAATTAAGTGAAGTGAGTCGTGTGTGAGGAAATCACCGAGTGAAGAACACAAGGACTGTGCAACCTATCTGTAAATAAATCAAGTATTTTAGTGTATTATTAAGAAACGAAATAAACGTCTTTCTTAAATATTACGTGTGTTTTAATTCACCACCAAGAAACGTTACAATATGTAGAGCTTTTGTAACTTTTCTACAACATCTGCACACGTATATGATTTTCGATTCCCTGCTGCACGGTATTTTAATATAATTCCCAACTTTCCAAGCTGTTTTTCAAATGTTTGATTCTTGAGGCTTGGATGTTTTCTGCATTACTTCATTCGGACGTAGATGGTGTAACGATCGGATTGTTATATCCAAGTTGGCGGGTTCAAACCTGATCGAAGCTGTGGATTGTAAAGGCGAAAAACTCCTTCCGAGGGGAAGTAAAGGCGGCTGTCCCATGTTAGTATATTTACTGCAAGTAAGAGATCATAAAGCCTAAATGAAGCCTCTGAGCTAAATTCAAATCGCCTGTTTCGTCGTCCAAGAAATACCTCCTTTCTCCGCTAGTGGGTAGTGGGTGAAAGGAGCGTAGTGAAATTTACATGGCCAGACGGAAGAGCAGGTATCATGGCCTGAGTCTCACCACGTACAATAAGGCTTCAATTAAATAGTAACTCTTTAAATGATGGCATGCACGTAAAAAAGGAGTAATTGTTGAATAAAACACTGAGGGTGAATGTTTTCGGTATGCCGCACATGATCATTAGCTTAAAATTGTTGAAATATGAGAACACTCTTCTTCGCCCGTTGTCTCGTTTATTACTAACGTTGACATTATTTACATTTTCTTATAAACTTCATATTAATGCAGATAGTTTTTGTGCAAATTTTTCGCTGGTTGAATTTTTAAAATTGGGCTGCAACGAAGTAATGGACTGATATTCGTAAATTACTTAGTGTCACCACTTATTGGGAAGGTCTGTAATTTCCTCTAGTCAACGAAACTGCTAATATTGTTCAATTTCATATTTCCAATTCGTAATACCTGCACATATTGACACTTGTAATTCCTGTAATGCGATTTCAGTAGTGTGTGGAGATGTTTCATCGTTACAATCAGTTCATATCAAATTATTATTATTGGTTCAACATTTTGCCAAATCGACTTAGAAGGAAACTCAATATTTGGTAGCTAAGGTTTCGCGGTTTTCTACTAACAGTTCTCAATAAAACATTTGGTATATTTTCAAGACCTCGATTCTAATCGTGTGTGATTTTTATTTTTTGTATTTGGTAAGACTATCATTATTTCAGATGTGTACAATTTCTTCCGTCTTACTTGATAATTCTGCTAGTTGTTTTAAATGTCAAATGTATTTGAATATTTGGACAGGCATGATGAGCGAACTAAAGCGTTTGATCTCTTAAATAGTTTGATCTCACCTAAACCTGAAACTCATTGTGCTCCATTTTAAATAATCATTTGTGATGACTTACTACTTATTCTTTTTATTAGTATGATATCAAACATTTCGCTTAAGTTAAGACTACAATTGAAATACTAAATGCGTAACATTGACTACCCTACGTAATATGTTAATTTTAACACCTCTATTCAGGTTTCTAGCTGCCTGTGCCGTTATTTTATTGTAAGTTTAATATAAGATTAACAATGTACGTTACTGTGCTAATGAAGATCGTTTGTTATCCTCCAGCTTCCGCCGACCACTTGGAATTGGTGTGTACGGACATCCATCTCATGAGACGAGTACATACCTCTTGGAAGTAGTCTTCCGTTATGACGATGTTTTATATGACGATGATAGTGAAGAAGTATTTGAAATTCCATTTGATAATACGTATGGAGTACCTGCTCATGACAAAGTGAGAAATGATGCTCAAGTAAGTAATTGATAATATTTGTTCTAGACAAACTTTAAAAATAAAATAATAATAATAATAATAATAATAATAGTAATAATAATAATAATAATAATAATAATAATAATAATAATAATAATAAGGAAATTCGTCGGAAATTTCTGCGCCTGATCATATCTATGTGAAATAGATTCCTGAGCAGAAATGCAGTCTTGCATTCTTCAATATGATAATGCGTAGTCTTGCACGCACCGGAATTGTATGTTGTTTTTAAGTGTTACATTAGCAAACTGTCAATTGGTTGGGCATAATCCAATTGTGTAAAACTTTATGTGTGTGAAATTGCGCATTACTTCCAGAAATCATTATTTAACGGCTATGTATCGACAGTAACAATGAAGATAGTTTCTTGCTCTTTGATTGATCTGCATGCACGAAAATTGTGCTACGTAGAAGGCAATGAGATGAAGAAGAAAATGTTTGCTGTTGATTCATTAAAACTTAATATCCGCTTATCACAACAATCAAATGGGATGGGACACCACCATCAAAATAAAAACTAGTGTTAAAACAGCATACACTTTCTCGCATTATATGTTACGGCTCCGCAATTAACTACATCAACCTAGAAAAGAGTGTTCAACATTTTTTTTTCTCCGCGCCGAGTTTCGAACTCAAGTCCGGCGAGTTAATTCCCATGCCTTTTACCGCTAGGCCACTTTTGCCGACGCTTAAAAACCAAATGGTTTGTCCCATTATTTCTAACATGCAGTTTTCGAAAATTCAGAGATTTGTATATTAAATTTTAGAAAAAATTCCACAGAATCTGCTCGATTAAAAAATAATACTTGACCCGTTTTAAATATATTTTACTTTCTCACCCTTACTTCGTAATCAAGCTCTGGAAAAGGCGAATTTTCGTCAAAAAAGCTTATTGCTGGGCTGGTAACGCAAATTAGGATAAATCTTGTTCATATATAGTAAATTAATTCCTCTAAAACACTGTGCATTCAGAATCAATTTTTTTTTTGGACCTTGATCCCGAAAAGTCGATTGACGGCAAAACGTCTGTAGTGATCAACGCCAGCACCTAAACCGTTCAGTCGATTTCCTCCAAACTGATATTCCTCGATCGACTGAAATGAACAAGAGGCCTGTGAGTTTGAAAGTGATTTTGAGGGGTACTTTATATGAAGCCTCAACATTTTCAAACTTTCCTCCAAAATACTTGCTCCGTAGGATTAGCTCCAAATACAACAACAACAACAACAACAACAAAAATTCAATTTTGCCCTCCAATAGCGTAAAGAACACTTGAGAGAATGATGCAGGTATCATTTTCGTTGAAATTCCTGATCCTTTAAAAAATTTTAAAAGTTAGATTTTTTGGCGCCTTCTTTCAACTACAATGTTGAAGATTCATTTTTTCTTCAAAAACAGATCTTGAAATAAGGTCATGTACAATTTTTCGAAAATGTGAATAGTTTTCGCGTAATTTTGCACAACTTTTAAATAATTTCTTTTTCAAAAAGGCTTCAATTTTTTCTTTCAATATACTCCACGTATGTATCAAAGAACAATAAAAAAGCTACACGACCCATTTACGGCGAATGCTCTGTATTTCCGAAAACTGCATAATTTACAAACGTTGTTGCAAAAGTACAATATTGAAAATAGAAATGTTTGTCTTAAATAAAATCTGTTCTCGGAAATCAGATCTTTAAAATCTGTCTTATATAAGTTTTTGGAAAATATGAGTAGTTTTCCCATAATTTCTGCTTGAAGTTAATACAACTTTTAAAAAATAGACTTTTGTCAAAAATGGCTCAAATTTTAATTTTGTTTCCACAGAACGCTAAAACAATGGTGCAGAACTCTCAGGATTTTCGATATTTGCATAAAATGAACGTTGCAAAAGTACCATATTTAAGGTAGAAACTTTTGTCTTAAATTACATCTGTTTTAAAAAGTATATCCTTAGAAACGTCATTCAAATATTCTGAAAAAAGCAGTTTTTGCTTAATTTCTGGTAGAAATTACTGCAATTTTTTTTTTTTTCCCTCGGAAACGGCTACAGATGTTTTCTTTGAATTTTTTCCTGGCATGTATCAAAGGACAGTAAAAAAACTAGCGCTGGTCTCAATATCAACCAATCGCCATATTTTCAATGCAATAAATTAATCGTATTGAATTTGCAAAAATGGTGATTCGTGATCACCATTTTGATCATTCAAATTAGATTTTGAAATATTAATGCCAAGTTCAAATAAAGATTTGCAGAACCAGTTTATGGATGATTCACGTATTTTCCACTAGCATACGTATCAGGTTTGTTTGAGTCCATCAATGTTTTGTATTTGAATTTGTAAGGGTATAAAAACATTCTGCAAACTACTTCTGCATTCTGCAAAATTTCTTCTTGACAAGGATCTCATTTCATTATCACCGAATTTTGATTGATTGTTTTCTTTTTCCTATGTACTGAAGAAACCAGATGTTAAGCTAGTTTGTTTTAAGTTCTTGGTATTATCATCACTATTCTCAGTATTGTTCATTTTCCTTCTATGTAAATTTGAGTGTCTGGTCCTCTACTCATCATTTTTATAGTTTCCTAATTTATTCATCACACCAAGAATTCTCTAAAATGTGCAAAGAAATTATCAGTTCCCTAGTAAAAAGAACTACCAGTAAATTCATAGTCTATATACACCATTGTATGCATTTAAAATCTATAAAATTACTTCCTATTATTTTTTGCTTTAAGTGTGTCCTAACGTTTGTGGTTGCGTTGTAGGAACCTAACTCTTCAATAACAGTGAACTATTTTCCATCTAGAATAGCACATTTTGTTGGTTTATAAAATTCCACTTTCATATCATAAGATTAGCTCTTTTCACAGAGAAAGTACAAGCTTTTAACCAGTGCGCACAACCACCCTCCAGACTGATGGTAATGCATAATGTGATGTCTGTAAAGTGGTCTCCAAAATCTATTAATAGATTTCTCCAAGCGCCTCCAGAAATAAATATTCTTTGCTTAACCAAAATTTTAAGTTATTAAAAACTTATTTTAAATACTGCTGTAAGGAATGAAATATTGCTTCAAAATATAAAAAAAAAATAGTGTTATCAATATTAGTTTTCCAAGTTTATCTGTATATTTAAATTCAAATTTTCAACCACCAATAAATAAAAGAAATTTTTAATTTTGAAAATACAAAATACTATCAGAAAGTTTTTTCGATTCAAATACAAAATGCATGTTTAAATATGTGTTTTTCATGCAAATACAAATTATAAAAGTATTGAAAATACGTATTTTAAATAAAGTATTATCGATACTGCCCGACTCTGATTTCAACACATTGGATAGAAAGCTTTGAAAGTCGAAAGAGAACCTTATTTTCCAAATATTTCTTCAGAAAACTGGTTTGCACAATTTCAGTTAGCATGAGAACGAAATAATATGAAAGTGGACATTCCTTCTTATATTCTTCAGGAACATGCAATCAATCTAAAATGTGTGAAATTCGCAAATATGAATCTTGGCGATTTGTGGTTGAGTTATTTACTTGTTAAACCACAGTTGCTTCAAAGCTGCAAGGCTGTTGATGGAGTTTTCAACATGTGAATATGGATTTTCTATACTTATATCAAATCAAAGTATAGAGCAAGTCTGGATGTGGAAAATGGTTTGAGATGTGCATTATCACAATTAATGCCCAATTTTTGCATTCTATATATGCAACTCTATAAAGCACATTTAAAGCTAATTATTTTAATTTAAATGCTTGTTTCTTTTCATCTTCAATATAATGTTATATGAGAGGAGTGAGCTCAAACAAGTGTTCAAAGGAGGGGGGGGCACATGTCCTGAAAGGATGAGAACCATGTTTTAAGTAATGAAATTATCTCCGATTTGAAATGGTATTACACAGTTTTGTTATAAAATAAATGCTATATCACGTTCATTTATAAATATAAGTTATAGTTGCATTTTGTGTATTTTTTGTTTTTATCAGTTCATCAGTCTTTTTTCTATTTTGTGATTATTTGAGCTTTGTTTCTGTTTCAGGAAGAAGAAGATTCCTTCATATGGGCTTTAATTTGGTCATTTATTGATATTCTGTTAGAAGTGTTATTTCTTTAATTACTTAAATTAATACTGAGTGTATCCATTGTCTTTTCATCATTGAAAATATTAGTTCTTAGTCATGAGCCAAGAACAGGCTTATTTCAACGTAATACCAACATTTCTACATTGTAAGACTGATTTTATACGTGATGTGAACAGTTCCTTTCAAAAATTAAATGAGTTACATTTTAGATTGAGTTTTAGTGTTATGAAATGTGTGGTGTTCATCCTGTAAATTCATAAGGAATATGCATTTTGGAATTATATATGTGTGTGAAAATACTGACAGCGAAATTATAGTGATATGATGCTGTTAACCTAACGTTTGCTCATTCTATAATAAAAATTTGTTCCGAAATGTTTTTTTATTCATTGTTACTCGCATGTTGTTTACAGTATTTCAGTTGCCCTTACTTATCCGTGCTGAAGAGCCATGACTGTTTAATCCATATAATGTTGAAGAATGAAATACATGATTTTGCAAACATCTAATAATGAAGCGATAATTGTTTGTTTCGGTGTAGTGGTGCGCACAAATTTCACCCAGTTCTGGTCTGAGCTCAGAAGGAAAAAAAGTGAACTCAACTCGGATCTGTTCTGCTTTGTCTCCCTTCGGATTCAAACGTTTTCAGGTCCTCTTCTGTTAGAAAACCCTCGCAATTAACAAACACCCTTATACAGGTTCGAGCTCGGAGGGACATCTTTACTTGAAAGGCGAGTAAGTTCTTCACTTTAATTAATTTTCAACTTTTTTGCCCCATGATGAATGATAGTTCCATTATGTTGGCGAACTACCACATGGAACTTCCTAAATTTCTCAATTTTTTTTAGCAAACATGTTCGCACCAACCTTTTCCAACTATAACATATTAGCAACAAACAGAATTTGTGAACCTGGCAGCTTCCTTACAAAAAAAAAAATCTTTGTAGGTATTTTCGTTCGATCTCATCTTCCTGGGAAAGAAGTTTAGGAGGTAGTTTGGATATTAATAACTGATTCCTTCCTAGGTTTTCTGTGTTTCATTAAGATGACCTCAGCTTTTACGTATTTAGAACATTTGCAAGAACTCAAGTTACCATGAAACGCGATTACCTCAAACAGTTCACTTGGATTCTGAGGGCAGTGTCGAATGGAAAATAATGCTTCTAGGAACTGTTGTGAAATTGGGATAATCTAATTTCCAAAACATGTTTGAATTGTGAACTTGCACTTTCATTGATATTTACTATGAAACTTCTCATTCCTTCCATTACAAATGTCCATAAATAAACGTATGTCAATACTCTACTACTTATTATTAATTACCACAGTATTATTACTTTTTTGCATACTCCATGCTGATGCTATCTGCTTCTAAAGGCAGATCTACTGGTTAGAATGAAATTGTGAATGTTATAACAATGTATATACATTTTTGGAACATGTGAATACTGGATAGCTGGAAGTCTCAATGTGTTCATTTATATAACAATTTATGCAAAACTAATGCTTTTTCTTTCATTTTTTAGGCTTGAGCTTGTCTTTTTAAACAAAGGAAATGTATTTTAAAACAACTGATATTCCATGTTTCGAGAGTTCATATTCTTCGTTGTTCCGGCTGCCATAAATTCACAAAGTTTCTTTCCATTGTTTTCCATTCCATTTTCTTATATATTTAATTTGAATTATTTTTCTCAATTTTATATCTGAAGAATTGGCTTCTTAAGGAGGTTCCCGGGGAAGCGAGTGTTATGATTCGTGTTTACAGCAAGCTCTGCCTATTTCGCTTTCAAACGCGTAGAGGAAAGAGGCAATTTTCAGGGGAAGGCGTTTCTGGAAGCCAACTGCTGACTCTTTCTTGCTCCCAACTTCAGGAATGGTCGGTAGCAGCCTCGTATAGTAGTTTTAAAATTTATTCGGTATTTGTTAAACAAAGGGAACTTGAACTATTTAGAATAAAATGAAAAATTAGAGAGCTGAAAAACAGGAATATCTAACTAGCAACAATGTTGAGGGCAACATATGCTAGGAACTACAAACGTATGTGGCGGAGAAACGAAACGAGCCGTTTGTAAAAAGGCTTGAAGAAAAGACTTGCGTGGGAACTGCGCAAGGATCGACTGCCCAAAAATTGGAATTGTCATGATGCTAATTTCTTATAAACAAATACGTATCTCTTAAACGAAAGACGATAGCGCCGATAAGATTGCGGATTTTTGTATCTCGTTTGAAGGAAATTTAGAAAAGGCAATTCTTAAGCAAAATTTAAAAATTTATATACAATTGCCAATTTTTTGAATTCTAAAGTGGGAAGAGGTTTTTGACGTCCCAGAACAAAAAACTGCGAATTAACAATTTTGCAACAATTAACAAGTTTATAAACAATTCCGAAATCCGTACAATTCTTGCCGGGCAATGACCCCTAATTGTTTTAGAGATGAATATTGCAAAAATAACAAATTATACAAGTGATGTAACATATTGTTAGTACCTACTTTATTTGTTGCTAAAATACTATACATGGACTTTATTTTTGAATTTTGCTGATTTGTTTTAAGTTGTTCCCTAGAAATCATCTATAGATTCGAAAAATACACGATTTTGTAATTTTTACAAATTTTATAATCATATGAACAATTGCAAACTTGCAATTATAATATTTTTCTTATAAATAAATCTATAGTAAACTGGACATTTGATAAAGGTTCTGGAAAATTTATAAATAATAAAATTGAACATAAATGTTCATGAGAATCGAAATGGTCTAAAAATTGTGTTATTTTATCTCGTATCAACGTAATTTGTTCAAAAGGAATTGTGTTAATAGTGGTTAAACGTGTGTGTGTATATATATGTATGTATGTGTATGTATATATATATATATATATATATATATATATATATATGTGTGTGTGTGTGTGTGTGTGTGTGTGTGTGTGGTGTGTGGTGTGTGTGTATATATCAATGTATTTACTTTCATGTTCATAAGTGTTTCATTCTATATATATTTTTATTTGGAAATACTTTCACATGTGAACTAGCGACGCCCGCTATTTTCTACGACGTAATTTTGCTAGGCCACCTCTTCGTCCTTTGAGATTGGTTGCGGCTGTTTGTGAGGCTCCACCTGCAACGTTTCGTCATGACAAGGGCTGCCCAAGCCGTGGAAAAGCTGAACGGAGCCGGAGATGGCGCGGTTAATTTGTTGCCAAAGCTGTATTAACTTCCAACCCGGAGTCTCTTGAGGTGGCGAGTGCAAAAAAGGTCATCTCATTGAGAAAGCAGCATTATATCTCCCCAATGCTCTTGAAAAATCAAGGGTCTAGTTCTCTAATTTTTCCTTGACGAAAAGAAACAATGCGGTAGCATGTCTCATATGACATTTTACAGAGCTCCCGCGTTATACCAAGTTTGGAATGCGGGCAGTGAGAAAGGGTGGGGATGAGACTCATTTTAGGAAAGGAGATCACTAATGAGCTTGCGAATGCTAACCGTAACGTGTACATTGATAGAGCAATCCGCGAGAATATGATGGACTCTTACATGCTGTTCAAGTAATATTGCCTTTTGTATTATTTTGGAAATGTTTGTGGTTGATAAATGACGATGTGAAATATTAAAATAAAACGAATGAGCCATGCATATTTGATTTGGATACCAAGTATTATCATTTCTGGTAGTGCTGATAATGTAATTCGCTTTGCTGCGATGTAATCACAGATCAAGTGTAATGCTAAACACAAAATTGTAATACTGAATCGTTTTTGTTTGATATTAATAAAGTAATTTTTCATTAACTATGATTGAATTGATTGAACTATAATTGAATAAGACGGTTCTATTGAAGCTAAAAAATCCTATTCTTAAAAATAATTCTGCTCTAATTTTTGACAAGTGTACATTGTATATTTGTAATATCAAACCAGCGAACAGTATTTATTCGTATTCGTTTACATCCTATAAAAAAGATTAAGTTGTGATAAATATTTTAACATCTGCTATATTGTTGATTTAATTGTAAGTTTCTTGACCTTAATAAAAAAAGTCGGCTTTATCCTTTTTAATTGTATTTAACAAGATCCATAATAATTATTGATTGCCCCTAACATTTCGTCAGAGAGGTTTCGTATCTCGCTCGTTAGTACCTCGTATTTAGATTCGTAATGGGGAAAATGTCTATATTTCATTTTTATGTCAATCTTGATTTGAGAGATTGCACTCATTATTAGGGTGCGTATTTTTGTCAAAACAGATTTTAGAGGAATTCGAAAGGTGCAATAAAAGGAGGCATTAGACACCCGTGCATTCAGTCTACACAACTCGTCGTTCCCACTATGCAATGGCAGGCTGCTCCCTTCCCCGAAAAGCTGCCTACCCGCAACTACTTGCCCTTTCGCCACTCTCGCGGACAGACGTCCGGCTCTGAGTGCAGATCAGGTGTTGTGCGGGCGTTGTAAGGGTTGAGAGCAGGAAAAGGGGGGGGGGCAAGATCGCACGTGGTCCGTGGCCAGTTTGATAGGGAACTCCTTTACCATTCGCTCGGTATTGATCGGAGAAACGACGGATTAGAGCAGCCGGGCGCAAGAATTCTGCTCCAGACAGTGGCTAATATCGGCCTAGTTATGTAGCTAATGACGAAAGTCCTGCGACTGCCGGAACGCGAACTTTAGGATCTTCCGGTCAGAGGCACTGCAGGGTCGTCTGCTAACGCCCTAAACCACCCCAGTCGTTCTGTAAATGTTGGTCCCACAAATATGAAAGTGTAATCATCTGTGGTACCATATACCTGCCTGCAGTCAGTGATTGCAATTAGACTTGCCCGTCTAGGTGCAGCGTAGTTCATGATACATGTATTTATAACAAATTTGTACTATGAATTCATCTATACTCAATAATCTCATAATAACAGTTTATCTATGTATGTTTGTGTCTATGGCGACTTGTGATCTTGCCTTTAGGGTGTGGAATGTCTTTCTCCTCTCTCTCACTTCTCCCTCCCCGGACCTATTATCTTCCCCCTCCCTCGCACATATACATCCTTAACAAATGGGTACACTACTAACGTACATGCGTTTCTATTTACTGTTCTGAATTATGTTTATGGCAGACGTTAGTTAATTTGCATTTTTCAATAGTCAATTGCGAGGAATTTCGCTATGTAAAGATTATAACGCCATTCATCCTTATATTTTTACTTTTTT
Organism: Gryllus bimaculatus; assembly: GCA_017312745.1. Lineage (NCBI taxonomy): Eukaryota > Metazoa > Arthropoda > Insecta > Orthoptera > Gryllidae > Gryllus > Gryllus bimaculatus. The sequence goes on along the minus strand of BOPP01000004.1, from coordinate 119,280 downwards.
TTCAGAAAAATAACCTTTAAACCGAGGTTTTTCAAAATGCATTAAAAGGTACACAAACGCGTACATACAACCGCGAGTTAACTCAAGAATTAATAATACAATATTAATCGCATTGCTTCAATTCCTATTGCAGTGTTCGCGCGCTAGCGGAGAACTGCTGCTTTCGAAGAGAAAGGGATGGGATTTCAGTGGACTCCACAGAGATCATCTTCAGCAAGGACGATACCCGTCCCCATGTCTTTAGAATGGGCCATTTCATTGGACACAGATCCTACACTTTGTGCATCCAATTTTTGATCGTTCTGGGCAACACCAGTTTGCATCACCAACCACATGACCACAGCATGGGCATGTGCATGTTGAAAAATCTTTTGAAAGTGGTACAAAGTGACAATTTTCAACGCAAAAATAGCACAATGAAGGTGTACAAGATGTAATATTTAAAATAAATGCTTCCTAAATCTTTTTCAATCTCTTGTAACGAAATGATAATTTTGATATGTCTCCATTTAAAATTCCCGCTAATACTGTGACGCAAACTGGTGTCTGAAGCTCATTGGCTGAAGTCGGACACGATGCGTACAGCATGGCCTCCTCTACTAAAAGCCATGACACTCCGATTTGACAACAGGGTACGGGGTCTAACGAGGGCCCCGCGCCAGCAAAGGTTGCAGGTGGTTTTCATTGCCTTCCTGATGGTTTTGTCGTGGTTACGATCTGAACGCGCATATGAGAGCCGCCGTGCTTAACACGTTGTACATGCAAGGACGTATCGAGCAATAACATAGTTTGTTTTTTAAATATTTTGCTGTCCGTTTAGAGAAAAGGGGCTGTTTCTATCTTGAGAACCGGTTTACGATTATCAATGTGTTGTGTGTATCAAAAGTATATAATTTGAAACAGCCTGCCTGTAACCGATTCTGTTCATTGTTTGTTCCTAAAATTATGTAAATGAATGTAACATTGTTTCGTCCTACAATTTACTTGATTTTAAAAGGAGAAAGTTTCTTCCTTTCCTCATTTACGTTTGAATTATAAACTATGTCTTTACAAGTTGTGAATTTAAATTCAGCGTTAACATTGTGAATATACCACCAATGTAATTTTTCTTTCATATGAACCAGGGCGGTATAAGTGACATTTTATAAATTCTGAGAAATGTTTATTTAAGTCAATATCACCGCAAAGTCGTGGTGCTTTGTTTCACCACTAAAACCACAGCATCTCAATTGTTCATTAAAACCACAAAAATACATTACCACTGAAATATGGCCTAAAATAAAGGTTTTTCTCGGAATTTATAAAATTTCACTTGTACCGTTCTGGTTTTCATCCATTCATATATTCCATTTCTTCCTAGTGATGCTTGTTTGCTTTTAGATGCCAAAACATTGTTTGGCACTCTGCCTTGGCTTTTATGCATGAAGTAAAAAAGGCTGTGTTTCTGTTTTTAACTTTACAAATGGTGGTGAGAGAACACGTCAATAAATAAATTAAAAAAAACACACAGAATTATACACCAACGCAGCATGGTTGTCACTGCATAAAACATTTTAATAACTATTCAAACCAGGGAGGGAAGAAAAGAAAATGTTTTGAAATTAAAATATATAGTATGTGTGTCTTCCTTAATGTTATTTTCTCTTTTTTTCCATTTAATAAACTCCCATTCTTATTTTCAAAGTTAACAAAAGCAGTGAAAAACAATTTTTGCAATACAAGATTTATCTAATGGCTGTCAATTTACAATTAATTATTGCTACGTCATTTAGGACGTTGTGCATAGGAAATCTACATATTACGGAGAGGACATGGACAGCATTGAAAATGTGTGACCAGAATAGAACCCAAATCGAATGCCGTAGGATGTAGTAAAGGATGGGCGTGGCAAGAGCCCAACCTGCCACTGTCCCATTCGCATCGCCGGCGAGTGCTTCGGGACTACGCCACCTGCTCTCCCTCCAGACAGTGGCGGCCACCGGAGAGCTCGCGTAATCCGGGAGTGTTAGCATTCAGAGGAACCGCAGGCGGCTATTCTCCTATTTAAATACTGACGTTCCACGTACGATCTGCTGCGACGCGGTCCAATCGGGTGCTTCAATGCCGAAAATTAAATCCTAACGAATCTACCGATTGTATAACCGCGTCCAGCTGATTGTACGTCAAGTCACACTATTTAAGTTGAAGTATAGCTATTGCTCTTTCCGAACGGTGCGTAATTTGAAATACCACATTTTGAGAACCTCTAAGGGATCACTTTTATTCTCCTGTAGTTAAGATATGCGTAAGAGGAATTTCGTCGAATTGATTTGGGCATGCACATGCGAATAACTAGGAACCTCTCATTTTTACTTAAACAATGCAGGGCATCAAACGAGTTTGGAATAAAAATGCGTCTGCCTCTTGTTTATTTATCGAGACGATAGCGCGACGTTTTCGCCCTCTTATTACCTCGCTTGCCCACCGCAGATGATACTGCAAATGGCCCTGCCCGTGGGGAGCAAGGGTACGACCGCCCGAGTGGGTAAAAACCGTGCCCGCCCCCTGAAAATGGTTTCATGGGCTTGCAAACACAGGTGGCGTGCAATGTCACTAAAATTAACTTTTTGCGCCCACGTCTGGATTTTCTCCTTTCGAACTGTGGTGACGCAAGTAACGAACATACACTATGTGATCAAAAGTATCCGGACTCATGGCTCAAAATGACTGTTCGTGGTTCGTACCAGTTCGTGGCGCCCTCCATCGGTAATGTTGGAATTCAATAGGGTGTTGGCCCACCCTTGGCCTTGATGACAGCTTCCACTCTCGCAGACATACTTTCAATCAGGTGCTGGAAGGTTTCTTGGGGTATGGCAGCCCATTCTTCACGGAGTGCTGCACTGAGGAGAGGTATCGATGTAAGTTGGTGAGGCCTGGCACGAAGTCGAGGTTCCAAAACATCCCTAAGGTAGGATTTAAGTCGGGACTCTGTGCGGGCCAGTCCATTACAGGGATGTTATTGTCGTGCAACCACTCCGCCACAGACCGTGCAGTATGAACAGGTGCTCGATCGTGTTGAAAGATGTAATCGCCATCCCTGAATTGCTCTTCAACAGTGGGAAGCAAGGTGTTTAAAACATCAACGTAGGCGTGTGCCGTGATTGTGCCACACAAAACAAGGGGTGCAAGAAATCCATGAAAAACACGAACACACCGTTTTGGACGTGTACGGATATTTTTGATCACATAGTGTAATGAACGTTTCCAAGACATTTTGATGATTGAACAAGGAGAATTTTAAATCGCAGCTGCATTGTAGTTCTCGTCCCTGCCGATCAAATGTCGCCAGCGTTTAATTATACTAAGTTGAGTTATTGACTCGCGGTAACAGCGGCTTAGTAAACGTGTGACTCAAGTGGTATCGTGTAGACATATAGTTACGATGTTCACGGGTTCGATTCCCGACTGCGTCGATTTTTTTTTCACAAATTTCTTATTTATGTTTGGCCTGAAATGTGTTAGAAATTAAGTTTTGAACAAACTCAAGGTTGATTTATTTAAATTCAGTAGGGCGAAGAACACATCATCGCCGCCAACTCTGAAACGTAACGAACAGTCAACCGACTCCTATTTTTTATGAACCAGTGACGCTCCAACAGCACATAGTTTCTCGCATTATTTCTGTATGCGCAATTTTCGAAAATTCAGAGTATTCAACGAAAATGAGACCTGCGCCATTCTTTTAAGCATCCCTTCTATCCGTTGGGAAAAAAATTGAGCCATTTTTGATATTTATTTTGTACATTGCATTCATTTTAAGCAGAAAGTTTTAAAAATATACATGGGCTTCTCTAACCGGCTGATTTTTTAGAACATATTTTGTCTAACGTGAAAATTTCGTTTTCAATTTTGTAGTTCTGAAATCTGAACTTTTTACAAATTTTGAAAACACACAGTAGTTCACTGGAAATGAAACTAGAAGTAATATTTTTACCGCCCTTTGGTACATACAAAGAAACAATTGGAGTTTTTTTGAGAAAATAATTGTCTTACAATTGCTTATTTCACACATTTCGTGAAAACTACACATTTTCAAAAAAATGTACATTCACTTATCTCAAACTGTCTTTGAAGAACAGACTGCATTAAGGGGGAGAAATTCAATCTTCAATATTGCAGTTGGAAGAAGACAGAAAATTTTAACCTTTGAAATTTTAGAAAAATCAGGGATTTCCACGAATTTCCTGCACCATTCTCTTACGCGTCGATAACAGAGTTTGGTCAAAGGAATAGGAGCCATTTTTGAGAAAATTATGAAAATGTCGAGGCTTTATGTAAAGTACCCCTAATATCAAAATATTAGAGGAACTCGAGTTCATTTAAATCGATCGAGGAATATTAATTATGGAGAAAATCAACGGAACAGTTTAGGCGCTAGCTGTAACCACAGTCGGACGGGACGGGTAAATGGACAAACGGGGGTTTTGCCGTCACTCGTTTTTTTGGTTACAAGGGCCCAGAAAACATCAATTCTGGCTAAATCACATGTTATAGGAAGTAATTTACTATATATAGAAACCTGATTCATCCACTTTTTCGTTACCAGGGCCCGCCAAGAGATTTTCTGTCGAAAATTCGCCGTTTTCCGGCGCCCGATTACAATACTCTTATCGAAATCTTATTTCGAAAAGTAAAGTGCCGAAAAGTAAAAATACGTGGGATATAGCGTTGTGGCATCTTAAGCGGCAGGGTCGAAAACCAAAATTCATTTGAAATTTAGAATTACGTAAAGAACAGTGGTATAAAGGCAAGGAAAGTGCTGCAAAAGATGATAGATGTTTACTGAGGATTCTGCCGAAACAGCATTCGGAGCAAAGAGGCCAAATGCCTTCACTATTAGGGGAACACATTTTGTATTCAACTTTAAAAATATATTTTTTTTTGCATTTTCTTGCAACATATCCTACAAGTTTTGTTATCTTAAAAACATAGGGCAATCACATTTATACTCCATATCATTAAACTTCACAAAATTTGAACAGATTTATGATTATCATTATTTTGCTAGAAACATAGTTTGAGAAGAAATAATATTAAGATATCTTTTTCCAAGACAAGGGTCAATTTCTGAATAGTATTTAAAACTGCTTGTTTTCTAAAAATTAAAGAGAAAGGTACATTGTACCATAAAGCATATCTCAGTGGAAAACACACACACACAACTTCCTTTTTCCAGCAACAAAAATGCAATCACATTGGTCAGCTGTGATTCCATATTTCTTAATAAAATCAGAAGTTATGGACTTATGATACACTTATTTCACATTCACAGAATCCAATCACATGAATTGTTTTGCCTTATTCAATACTTAATAGGTACTATTATATCATTATAGATAATTTTCTAGTGTATAACTTTAAACAATTTTTGTAGTTTTCCTTATCAACCTTTTCCTTTAAAAATATGTTTGATCTGTTGATCACAAAAATATTTCAAGGCATTATGGTATAGAAATAGTTTTCAATTTAGTTAATGGTTATGAATTAAGTTTACTATCCATTTCTGCAACTTTCTTTTGTATTAACTGTATTTCTTGTCCCAAAAGTTTGGCTTTAGACACTGTATCAGCAGCAGCCATGAAAACATTATGGTCAAGCTTGAGACTGCTCAATGAAGTACTACGAGTAAACTTCAATAATGTTCGTTCAATTTCTTGCAGCCTATTTCTTAAAATGCGAACATCACTGCGAAAACCTTCAGATTCCAGTCGACGACGTTGATCTAGTTGGTTGTATTTTCCCTTCAGCACAGTTACAAGTTGTTGAAGTTTCTGAATCTTATCCTGCAACCAAGAATAATTTCACAAAACACATGAGAAAATTTTAAGAGAGATCAAATTTCACTTAATTCTGTCATCCTGACAAACTTATCCCATAAAATTACCCAGACCAATTCAAAATTATCAACCTCTTTACCTTTGTAATATAGTACTTGGTCAAAGACAACCTTGTATTACTAAGTGATCCCATATATTTAAATTCCTTAATATAGGTAATCAATCTCAAAAGTGCTTTAGAAATTCTCAAGATACACTCACAATGTGAAGATAAATTCATGGTGTAGTGAGATTTTTTCAACATGACAGTTGCCCTGCATATTTTGCCAGTGCATCAAGGTGGATTCTAAACTGAAAGTATCCAAACCGATAGTTAGAGTGTGCTGGAGTAAGAAACTGGCCTACCAACTCTCGAGATCTCACTCCTTTGAATATTTTCTGTAGAGAAAAATCAAGAATGTGTATAAAAGTGTCCATGACTCCAAAAGATCTCAGAAGTCAGATTTTGACACACTGTGCCGCTATAAATCTGGAAACAGTCAGTACGTTGATCCTTCCTTACACGACTAAAGATGTGCATTGCTGTCATTGGAGACAGAGCATAAATGTATATAATTTATGTACATATTTTATATTGTTTATCTACAGTTAACTATGTGTTAATTTAATTTTTGTAACATCTCATTGATAACCATGTCACTTTCTATCAATAATATTTTGAGGTTTATTTTGTTTCCTCCTTTGGTATACTGATGTCTACATAAGCAGATGATTAACAGTAAATAATAATAGAATATATGATCTGATTATTTTGAAATATATTCAACCATCTACTCTCTTCCTTTTACTTCAAATGTTTTTAAATGCTGGCTTGTTCCTATGTCCATTACGAATTAATCCATTACCTGGATTCTTGAGAAGTAAGAAAATTATCTTTGTTATTATCTTTCTTATGTTACCAATTTTTTGATATTGTTCTTTGCAGTGATCGATGCTTTGGAATTTCAGTACAAGAAAAGTTGAAAAGATGAATCAATGGAAAAAAATCTCATTCAGAATGTTAAATAGGCGTTTCTTCCTGTGTACTTTGTGTCAAGACTATGGATTGCTATAATTGTATCTCTAACCCTCACTGCCACCCCTCTCCCCTTAACAGTCTTGGTGCCGCAAAAGCCTCCTTTGCAAGAGCTACAATAACGCAATATTGTCTGGGCAGTATAGCTGCCTATTCTTTGAGCAGTATAGCCCTGAAGAAGGCCACATGATGGCCGAAACGTCAGCTCAATCGACTGAGATGTGGTTCACCACGGGCAGTCAAGTATCCGAAATATTGTCTGTTTAATTTAAAATCATATATGAGGAAGTATAATTTTAAACTGAAATTACTGTCCAAACCTTAAAAAAAAATACATCTGAAGTCATGAGATTAAAAAGGAAAAAAATCCCTCAGGGTAATTTTAAGGGCAGAGAGTGAGAGAGAGATATACGAGAGAGAGGTATAGATGGAGAGACAGATAAAGAGAGAGAGAGAGAGAGAGAGAGAGAGAGAGAGAGAGAGAGAGAGAGAGAAAGAGAGAGAGAGAGAGAGAGAGAGAGAAAGAGAGAGAGAGAGAGATAAAGAGAGAGAGAGATATAGAGATGTAAATAGAGAGATAGATATAAAGAAGTGTTTCACGCCTAAACTAACACTTCAATTAAAAACGTACAAGAATTCAGTTTATTTTACAGCAAATATTTTGTTTTTATTACTTATCGCTATCGACCTTTAAAAAGGTTTACAATAACTACCATAACAATTTTTGCATTTTCTTATTTCAAAAGTAATGTTAAGTTTGCTAAGAGCTCTTTTTTGTTGTATTCACTGTCACCTTCCTTTGCACTATTTGAAGTTTGCCAGGTTAAAAAGTTGTTTAAAAATTCCTGTTCTCATCAGGAACATAATGAATAATTCTTGAAACATCTTGGAGCTTCTGTTTCTTGACAGGAACACTGCTGGTGTTCGCCCCTTGCAAGGGATATTTTTCAAAAGATTGTGAGACCATCAATAAAGTCTCTTGCAGTGATGTATTCACTAATTTTAAATTGTGCATTTGATCTAGGGGTCAAGGTCTTTAAAATGATTTTTTTTAAAGAATAAAGCACCAGGTTTTGAAATCTTTGATTTAATTATAATTCAATGAGTGAACACAAAATAAAGGGGGATTTTTTGGCACCTTCAATCTTTCAATCATACAAAAAAAAAAAAAAAAAATCAAAACTTCTAATAAGTTTTAATTACTCCAAGGTTATGGTCGCATGGAAGAAAGCTGTGACACCAAACTGCAAAATAGACATTTACCTAATTACACGGTTTTGCAATACTTAGGCTTAGAAGAAATCTTACAAGTGAACAATAGCGATTTTGGCCAGGACATGCATCGCTGAAGACTAGCAACTCTTTCACATTATGAGAAATATCGCTAGTAATGCAGTGATTCAGCAATGAAGAAACTTCATCAGGGACCCCTTCTATTGCTACCCCTTCATGGAATGTGAGGAATATTGCTTCTTCGTTTCCCCTGCCTATGTACACAGAAAATATAATGGCACAGTTTTCTCAAGTATAACTTGTACGGGTATACAAGGTAAAGGAAGATTCTGCAAATAATAGAAAACTATACCAACGATATCATTCATGTTCATACACATTTCAGCAACTTCATTAAATTTTTTATAAAATTAGCTCTTTTTTTTGTGCACTATTAGCTCAGTTCCTGCAGAACACTTTGCATTTCATTTGGTATTGCAGATTTAATCTTGATATTATGACCCTCACATGTTGAACAGATGCTGAACTGAAGCTTGAAATCAAAATCCAAAGTTTTCTTTGCAATAGTTCAAAAAATACTACTAATACTCATATTTAATTGTTTTTAAGATCAAGATGCTTTTCTATTACCATATCATTCGTTTACATACCAAGCCAGCTTCTAGATATGTCACTGGCCTAGTGGAATAAAGGAAGATTTTCTTGGGAAAAGAATTGAAACATCAATTAAATGTGGTATTGTGGTATTTCATTGTGGCTATCATGTTTATGTCACATATCATATCACACTGAATCTTCGCTAAAAGAGAAGTGCCTAAAAGCAGTTTGCTAGATATTGGTAAGAAGAGCATTGCAGCATACTTCTGTTCGAATTCCCTCTTTCAATGCAAAGGAATTCAAATAGGATGAAAATTTATTGGATTCTTCATTTTTAGGACTATGATGAATGACATCATTGTGATCAATCATGCCCATTAGAAAAGTGTCTGGTTCATTTTTAGCCGTACCGCTGTAAACTGAATGAATAAATGTTCTTTTTGCTCATTGTGTAACATCATGAAGCGCTTCTTTTATAGTTTCAATTGGGTCCTTTCTTTTGTTCCACTAACCAGCTTTTGGTGTTCACAAACTCCTCCACTTTCAGCCTACATTCTTTTGTTATTTTAGTCATATTGACGCTCTCTGTTCTCTCCTTTAAAATACATTCACATTCACTCTCAGACATTCTACTAGTACTGTTTCAAAATGTAACACAAAATAAAGCATCAGAGGATAAAATTAACTAACCCTATTCTTAAAAGTCGCTACTAGCCCAAAACAAATAATACTCAATTCACATCAATGAAACTGTCTCTTTTCACAACTGATATGACAGTCACATTTCAGCACTTCTAAATCTCACTAGCTGCACAGCTGAGTTGAAGATTTCAGGAAGGTTTTCTTTTACAATGCACTTGCAACTTCAACTTCCTTCAATAGCATATACAACAATGGAATCTTTCCTTACTTTAAATCATTAGATGCAGCTAGAGAAGTGCTAAAAATAGTTTTTTTAGTTTATTTGGCCACAAAGTGGAATCACCTCATATAATTATGTTTAAAAAATCAAAGATGATTAAAATTCTCAGAAATTAGAACTATTATGGATAATTTCTCTACAGCAATTACTTGTCCTATAATTCCACAATGTTGAGCGAAAACTGCATAGAAGTTATGGGAGTGGTTTATAGCTGGTGGGACACCTGTATAAAACCAATGTAAATCAAGAAAGGGAAATCCGTGTAGACCTGTGTAATTTTTCCCACAAGGTAATAAATTAATTCATTTTTCCTTATTTTATATTATTTTCAATGTTCTACCAATTTTAGATATTCTTGCACGAAGGTAGATAAGTGCTTTTCCCTCCTCTTATTTCAAGAGTTACTCTTGCCTTTTTCCTGCTTATTTAATTTGTAATGCCATTGTTGCGCTTAAAATTAAAGGGTTTGGTGCCTTCACACCCGATGTCTAGTTATCGTAACAAATTATGTTTGATCACAAACTGAAGTATTCAACAGTATGGAGAGAGAAACTTGCGTTCAAGAAATGTTTTGACTGTGGCACATTTTTGAAGGCTCCAGAGGTCATTTCCTCCCCTCTGAAGTCAATGCATTTTACTAATTTTACTCAATTTAATCCAATCAATTAGAACATATTAATTCCATCACATCCTATTGTATTTGCTACGATTCATTGCTATGGGTAGCTGTAAACACATGCATTATTACACTCTCATGGCAAATTTCAAGTAATAATTTTGACTTTTATTTCCTCAAATTGTAATCACGAACTCTCAATGAACAAAAAAAGCATTAAAAGGAAAAATTTACAGGTTTTAAGAAGTGCCTACTTAAATTTATTTTTAATTTATTTAAATTCTTTCAAAATTATTTAGGTGGGATCCGTACAAGAATTGCACCCACCACACTTTCTAGATATGTCCCTATGGTTTACATTTCATACATAATACTTCCCCAAACTATGTAGGTCTGCCTTTGATCTGGATTAACCTTTAGAATATAATTTTAAAAAACAATAAAGCACTAAAATGAAGTTTGTAGAATCAATGTGTACAATGGTTTTATTACCTTACACTGTGCTTTGTGAACTTCTAGATGTTTCTGCAGCGTAGATCCTTTTTCTTCAAGAAGATTACATTGTTCCTGATACATAGATATGACTTGCTCTCTTTGGCTGAGTTCATCCTAGAAACAAATATTACCAGATGAAATTGATACATTTTTTATTTGAGATAAATAACTCCTTTCTCATGGATTCAAATAAAAAGAAGCATTTTCTGTATAATATCCTCGACAATGTTTATACCATGTGTGCGCCATTTCAACTCTTTGTATACAGAGACCGTTATCAAGATTCTGACCAATGATAATTCTAAATTTGGGACTGGGAGATGTGTGGTCACAATATGCACAATATACAGGTAAACATAAATGTTCATGTGGAAATATGTGTGCGTTAACATGGAGATGCAATGTGAAGATTGTAGTCTGCATTATTGACAGTTCAATTTTAGTGTTGTTGCTGCTGCTACTTCTACTACCACTGCCGCCAAGTTCATGAAGTGAATGATGTTAATCAGGTATTGATTTAAGATGAATCTCGCAAGATCTTACACCCAAGGCCACTCGTACTCTTTCTGTGTGGATCTCCGTTAAATCAGTTTTCGAAACATTCTAAAACTGTAACAATCCCCTTCAACAGATCATATCCATGCACATATGGGAAAAGGGGTTTTTGACAAGACTACTGGAATGTAAGTACAGATCTTCTTCCAGACTTGCTGCTAAGCCTGAGGCTCTTGGAAGGTGGATAACCCTCCTCTCTAGGCAGATCTTTCGCAATGGAAATAAACGGAATGATATGGGTTTAAGTGATAAATATCCTTGTCTTGGGAATGATATAGGCTGTAGTAACCAAAATGGTGTCAGGTAACCACCTAAGCTGATACCTAGAGAGGGTCGTGGCAGAACCAACTTATCAGTCAACAGTTGCTATCATGACTAGAGTAAGTAGTGTCAAAGTTGACCTGGTGATGAGTTAAAAAGGCAAATGTTCACTATGAAGAAGTCTAGTAAGGGTAGAACCATAATGGCTCAGGCTTCAACCCGGATCAAGGATCTTGTCCTACGTTGGGGTGACTGGACATTAGAGGAAAAAGGGCTACATGACTCAAGATTGATAAGGTTTTTGCACTATGAACAAATGCTAACACGGCCCCTTCTTTTCCTTCTGGGAATAAATTCACTATTTGTGCATGTTATCCTGTGCTAAGTGGGGAATTGTAGTAATTCAAATAATCTTTCTCCATCTTCTTGTGGCAGTATGTCGATTCCTTCATGTAGGACACGATAAGGGATAATATCCAAAACATTTTGTTGATTTATTTAGCAAATATCTTCTTATCAATTCTTGCAAAAAAAAAAAAAAAAGAGCCCTTTCTTACCTGCATTCATAATTAAACATAATGTAATGTACTTAGGGTAGGGATCTCAGAGTTCAAGAAAACGCTCAGAGTACGCTACACAGTTTTTAACTGCATTGTTGATATTAAATAAATACAATCTTCGCCTTGACATCAACAGATAGGAACTGCAGTGGGGCTGGAAGAACGAGGTGAAGTTAAGACAACAGAGATTGAAGAACGTGGTGATGTTTTTTGTTGTTGTTGTTTGTTTCTTTTTGGCACGCGAACTCTCGTCAAGGAGTATCTAAAAAAACGTTGCAAGAAAAACATTCATCCTCTGAAATACAAGCCGCCCTGAGAAGAGTCATAGTGCGAAACAACATCATCGCGTTCTACGCGGTACACGCATCAGCCAATGCGCTCGTAAATGTCCTCGTTGGCTGACCAAGGCCCCCGGCGGCAGAGGAATGAAATGGCGCGCTGCTCCGATTAAAAAGTGGGCGGACGCCTTTCGCCCGCTCCGTGGGCCAGGCAACCAGGAAAAGTGATTGTTGCCGGCCAGAGGAGAAGCTGATTGTGTTGTGGAGGCTCTGGCTTCGAAAAACTTTCTTTGGCAGAACAGGCGAGTGTGCTACACGCAGTTATGGGTGGATCGCAATTTGTTAACTTCCTTGGCTTGCACTTTGCAAATTTACTGTACTTTTCAAGACATTGATTTTCTTGCGTGCGGAGCCGCGCAACTGCTCATAACTTATAATATTGTCGTGTTATGTTGTTTTCATCACATATATACGAAATGTATTTGTGTCCGGCCAGATGGTCGAGGTCGTAAGGCACGAACTAAAAGATGCTTCTGAGCTAAGTTCAAACCGCCTGTTTCGACGCCCACGTGATACCTTCTTTCCCCACTACATTGCGAGAAGAGCGAAATGTGCGTGGTCGGACAGAAGAGACAGGACGTGCTGTTGGAGGGCCACTAGTTTAAGCCATTTTCTTTCAAGAATATTTAAATGGGCGTTCATTTAAACGTGTAGTATAATCATCCCATTATTCGACATATTGTGACCTTGGTCGTGAGTTCGGAATCGTGAGAATCCTTGCCATCGACCACACATGAACTCCTCATGTATCGTCGCTGGCCATGGTCGAACGGAACACACAGGATTCCGCTCCGACTGCCAAACTCGCAGATTAAAAAAACCCAATGAGATACTTTGTTGCCGGCTGCCGAAGGTGTGGGTCTGCATTGAGGTGGAGGTGAGTACCCCAACGAGTAGAACGATGAACATTTGCAAGTTTCGAAAATTAAAATCCTGTGAACCAGTTAGACGCTAGCGTTGTTCACAGACTGACATTTTGCAGTAAACTAATTTTTCGGCCTGAAGGATACACAAACGTATATTCTCGACTACACATGGAATTAGAGGATATAATTTACTACAGAATGAGCGCCCTTTTCGTCATCAAGGCCTCCCAAAACTTTGTCCAAAGCGCAGCTGCATTACATTTCGCTGCTGCATTACATAACGTCTCTATCCTACGTAGTAGTATGAAAGAAAAACTTGATTTTGAAGGCTTGTCGTCAATTTCTTTCCAAAATAAGATGTGTATGTCGACGTTCCTTTCATTAAGTCACCTCGTCCTGGACGAGGAGGCCATTGGGAGGGTTTGGAATCCACAGAGGTAGGTGGTTCATCCTCGTAGTCACCACCCACCACGGAGCCCAGCAAGGGGTTACCCCATTGGGGTGCCAGGGCTGACACAACGATAATCACAGAGCGTGGATTTTCCCTAGTTTCACAATAGAGAGGGTACACACGACACCTCACACGCTTCATGAAGTTCAACCAAAGACTTAGTTCAAGTCGATCGATCCGGAGTAGATTAGCACCTGACTGGCGGTCTAAGCGAGGCCGAAGCCAAAGGCAGTGGATCGGGGCACGGCGAATCAACGACGTACTCATAGATGCTATAGTCATCATGCATGCCTGTTTAACTATAGTCTGAGAGGCAGAACGGCCGTCACCGCTCGCGAGCTGGGAGCGGTCATATTGGGAGGAGAAGGCCGCTTGCGGCGGGGAGGGAAGTGGAGAATAAGTGTAGGCAGAGCCCTCAGACGAAAGAGCACGCGAGTGACCTTCAGAACGGTTTCTTATGCTTCCATCCGCTGAAGTTCTCAGTGAGGGGGAACTGTATGTGTGTGTGTGTGTGTGTATATATATATATATATATATATATATATGAAATAACTATATATTATATATATATAGGATATTATATATATATATGTGGCGTTATGGATTGTGCAACCAATAACACTCGTCTCATGTGTGAACACTTACGGAGGCAGCGAAGGATTACCACGACGCGTAAGGCCAGACGTGACTTAAGCGCGCGCCTGGTATTCCCGTTGGCCCCGTACTAAACGAATGCGAAAATAGCCGAGCTATGTTTTCTTGTGAATGGGTGAGAGAGGCGAACGCAAACCCCCCCCAGCCACGAAGTTATTCACCCCCCGGCGCCGCGCCATAAATACGGCCGAACCGCAAGCGAAGCTCTCGTTTCTTGCCCCATAACGCGCCGAGTAAGCAGACTCGCGTTACACCCACGATAGCGCAGTCAAACACTTTCGCTTAAAACCATTAGTTTTAGATTCCTATGTTTGCCGCTGCAACGCACTAACTAGCGTAGGAGTATTCGGCGGTCGAACAGACGGTTCTATCTAGTCGTCCCGCGAGATAGTGCAGATTAAGTAGTGTTTCTTCAATTAACAACACGGGAAGTAAAAAGTTACCCGCTGGTGAAGGGAAACATTAAAAGTTTCTGGCTTGTAAAAAGTAGAAGTATGCCAACGAGCGCAGGAAACTTGCACGGGTATCTCAGTGAAGTGCAAGGGATGACAAATTTCGACACGTGGGCGTCAGAGGGCGCGGTAGCAGATGAGGAAGAAGAAACCGAAGGCGAGGTGACTATGGGCGCACCGAGGAAGAAGAACGGATCGAACATCGAAGACGGCAAGAGGACGCAAAGCAACCAGCCTCCCCACCCCGCAGACGGCAGAGGCGACTCCGTCTCTCTACACAAGCCAAGAGGTGGCGGAACCCAGCGGCGTCACAGCAGCGCACCCAGCGCACGACCATTCCAAGGCCTAACAGTGGGAAGTCACCGAGGTAACCGAGTTAGCGAACGCGCAGAAAATACCGGCTGAAGTTCACGGTCGGCAGGGAAAGAACTAGTATACCGGACACAGTTGTTAAGATTTTGAGGACACGGGTTGCAAACAAATTACAGTATTATACGCTAGAAAGACGTTTGTGATGGCGCTATTGCCTGCCTAACAAACATTCTACTCTAGCGACATTTATTATTTCGCTTATCCCCAGACACAGGTTAAATTCTTAAATTAGAGTAGTCACTTGCACAATTTTTGTTCTTTACCATGTAATATCTTAAGCGAGAGATTGTAAAAATTAAATTTTTGATTTGCCCGTGCAATGTAATGTAGAATAGCCACAATCTTAGATATAATTAATTCTTCCAAGGGGAATGCTCCCAGTGTAGTTTAGGCGCAAATTATTCAGCAGTATCAATCTTCAAAGTAAATTAGTGTTCTTCATATGAGTGTGTGTTGCTAAGGTTTCTATCTCCGTTTTTGCATTATTCTTTGTAAAGTGTGGATTCTATATCTTCCTGGCTTTGTTCATTAACTTATGCCACTAAAAGTTTATGGTAATTATAACGCTCGTTTGTCGTGTCCAATCTGTGTGATTTTTATTGTCGACTCAAGGGTTCAACCTTTCTCGGCAACCGAGTGAAGATCACTGAGCTCCCCTAGATCTTGGTAAGCTCGCTCACAGTGCAAACATCTTGAAACCCGCTACCGGTTTTCATCGCCTGCTACTGTAACAGACTGGTAAGATTTACTAGGTTAAGATGGGTTGGCTAGAATAGATATATTATAAAGGGATCGGGTTTATTCAGTGACGCATATAAATTCGAAATGTTGGTTTATTGACAACCTAAAAGTGTACACCAAACAATAGACACTTGTGAAAATGACACATCACCACATGCACCTTCGTCACATCTATCTACAGTCCCTTCCTTCCCACTCCCGCCTTCCCAAGTCTACCACCCCTCTAGCTCTTACCAGAGAGCATATAACTTGCACTGCCACGTCAGCTCATAAATCGTTAATCCCACACTCGGCCTCCGAAGGAACTTCAATAGGCTTCATGTGACCAGCGGCTGTCGTTGCAATTCGTGGGCCTTCCTCTTCACTGCCGACCCCAACCACTTCATAATCGTCATGACCCCTCTCCCTCTCTCCAGGTCTTGCTGCGACGGCTTTGTCATGCGTGGTCTTACTTTCGTGCTGAATTTTTAAAATATTCATTGCGACAGCTCTCAGGGCGTTTCTTTCTTCTTCAAACACCTTCGCGGCTTCTAAAATGTCCTCTACCAAATCTTTGTACTGTTATATAATCACTAGCTGTTTGATCACCTGGAGTCGTTCTTCTTAATCTTGTTCCCTCTCGGTCAACGCTGGCATACTCACTTGCGCTTAGTCTTACTACACAGTCTCTTAGCCACTGTTCGACTTGCTAATTGAATGCATCTTTCCTTCGGGGCCAATCTCGTTGGTAGTAAGCTGATCGGCTCTTCATCCTTTAAGTTAATCTACAGCATGTAACTAGCCTTCACATCCGTCTCTGGTTTGTAGTGCGAAACCAATTGTTCGACCTGACATTTACAGAGTTCAGGAGTGTCAATTTCGGGCATTGCCGTGCATTCCAAAACACTACGCTCTAAGACGCTATCAACTGGGGCCTTTGCATTCGGTGTCTCTGCCATGATTGCAATACGCTTGATTGTCACCGCATCCTTCAACCATTCCTGACCTACGATTAATTCCACATTCCTGGTTTTCGCCGGTACGACGTACAATGGAGTACTAAAAGTCTCGCCACCAATGTCGACCTTCCATTCTGCCATCCCCATGGGTTTCACTGTGGCGTTTCCAAATCCCGTAAATAATCGTGTCGTCTTCAGAGTTGGGCCTCCCACTTGTATATGTCTCACTGTCAGGTTGACATCACTCCCGGTATCCATTAGAGCACGACACTTCATTCATTCATTGTGATTGGCAGAAAACCAATGTGTTTGTCCTCGCTCGAATGGCTTCCTGTAATATTTCAAGTTTCTTCCTCAACGCTTTTTCTTCCATTTTCCCCTTGTGCGCAATGTCCCTCATTGAGTATCCATACTATTGACCTACCTCCCCTCTCTTCGAGCATCTGCGAGAAGTATACCCGAATCTGTTGCATTTCAAGCATTTCGGGTCGTCGTACGGACACACAGATCTCTCGTGATCTTTAGATCCACAATTAAACACCGTTTATGGATGGCAGTCAGTCGTTCTTCATTCTTCGTTTCCTTGTTGCCGAAGTTTCCACTTTCTTTCTGTTCTTCTTTATTCAACACTGTTTCCAACTGAAGTGTCTTGGCTTTCATCCTGTAATGTTTCAAGTTTCTTCCTCAACGCTTTTTCTTCCATTTTCCCCTTGTGCGCAATGTCCCTCATTGAGTATCTATACTATTGTCCTGTTTGGTTGGCCGCCCAACTACGTTGACGCAACTGGTCGCAACGTATTCCAATTGGACGTCTTTTGCGACGACATGAATTTCTTTGAGGACCCCTGCAGCATGCGCTTTGCTTATATAATTTTCTGTATGTCAGGAGCTCGCTGACGTCCTCACACTCGCGGATCCATTTGTTGGTGACGTTCCATCATCCCCGGAGAAGTGCGATAAACTTACTTCAGCATTCCTAATGCTGTGAGGCGACCATCTTCGTTCGTCATCATTGAGCTCGAGTTCCCGTCGTCATCGTAATAAATAAATAAATTAACAACAACAATCAATTTTTCGTAAATGTTAACCTGATATGAAATGAAAGAGGATAAAATTCCCTATAATTTCTCTAAATAACATTTTATATGTTTCTCTTTTTATTTTTAGCATCTTTGGTATCACTATTAGTATGTAAAATATGACTGGATGCTACTATGAAAATGGTACTCCACTTACTCTCACTCACTAACTTCTTTATGTAATTTACATCCAATAAAGTTGGGTACAAATAAATGTCACCTTATACGTTTTAATCGGGAAAAAAGAGTAAGTGACCAATAATTGAATTGCCTTATTTTGCATGGTGAGACTCAGGCCTTGAGGTCTGCTCTTTCGTCTGACCACGCAAATTTCGTTACACTCCTTTCACCAACTAGTGGAGAAAGGAGGTATTTCTTGGGCGACAAAACAGGAGATTTTTGAATTTAGCTCAGAGATTTCATTTAGGCTTTAGGATCTTTTATACGCAGTAAATCTACTAACATGGGACAGCCAGCTTTACCTCCACTCCGAAGGAAGGCGTAAGAAGGATTTTTCGTCCTTTAAAAAACAGCTTCGATTGGGTTTGAATATAATAGCCCGATATGCTGTTATACAATCGTCGTCGCTAATAATGTGAAAAAGAAACATTTGGAGTAACAACGCTAGACATACAAAGAAATTTAGAGATCAGAAAAAGATTGAAGGGACAGAACATACGTGAAGATTTAAAGAAATATCAAAGGAAAGACTGAAACACACGGAAATAGTGGAAGATAACCGACTACCAAATTTAGCACTGAAATACCAACCTATAAGCAGAAAAGAGAGATGACGGGTAAAGAAGAGATGGGGACAACAAGAGCATGTGGAGGAATGGACACCAGGCCTACTGCATAGAAGACAGGGCAGACATAAATCCCCTTAATGGTTCATTTTGATAGTGTTAACTCAATTATCCTGCCTGTTTTCATGTCAATTTTAAGCACCTCTCACAATCAGGGAATAGATGAACGATGATGATGATGATGATGATGATGAAGGTTTAACGGCGCTAGCTGCTTGTGTCAAATTATTTTAAAAGCAGTATGCACTTTAGCAGTACCACACTAAACGTTTTTTAATGCAAAGTAAAATGTGAGTAAAACTGAAAATGAATGTGTTCAATTATAAGAAAGGGTTTAGCAGTAGGGTGAAGAGCCAGATAAACACTTTAAAATCTCCTAATAAAAGCCAAATAACTGGCATAATCCTCCTCTTTCAGACAATGCTGTAAATGTTAGCCTCTTGTAAGGAGCTAAAGAGGGTGCAGAGAGAAGATTCGACATTTCCAAGTACCTCTGCTAGAGAGTTAGAAAGGTAATGCCTTCGATGCCTGTTATCTCTTACCTTAGAACAGTGCAGGAGAACATACTCCACGGTAAGATACGTCTCGCAACTAGCCTAAGTAGGGGGTAGGTCACTGCAGAGATGATGTCTGTGGGAGAAATGGTAGTGACAAATCCGAAGGCATGTCAGAAATACCTCCTCACGGGTAGACTCACGAGATGAAGACCAAGGCTTTATGGAATCCTTGATTCTCGTGAGGATAAAATAAGAGTTCTGCCACTCTGCCACGCACTGAGAATAGAGCGTTTGATAAACAGCTTGGTATCATTTGTTAGGACTGTGAGAATGACTACCACAGTTTTGTTCGTGGTGAGCTTTGCTGCCTGGCCAGCAATTGTGTTTTCTATTATCCCAAAGTGGCCAGGGATACAAGAACAAAAATAATTATAACGACGCACCAATAAATGATGAATTTGGTCCAGAATGTTCATTGTCAGCAGGTCACAAGAAGAGAAGTAGGAGATGGATTTTAGCAAGCCTTTTGAATCACTGGAGATCGCTGCTTCCTTTAATTTCAGCGAACTTAAGTGCCTCCAAGTGTGTGTAATTCTCTGCAGTATAAATGCTGCACTTCTTTTCGAAGACTCTGCGTGACACTATGGCAGTATCAAGCATATCCAACTTCACCATTTTGGGAGGAACAATCAGTTTGTAATGTTATAGCCGGGATAAATGGATTTTGTGTTCTGAAATTCCGCTGGAAATGTAATAGAAGGAGGTGAGGATTTGGAGAAGTCAGATATATTTTAGGCCGTAGAAGTTTCCAAGGAGGAGGAAGACTTCTGGGGATTTCACACGGATGGGAAATTTTATATTGAGTTTTTGCAAAAGCATATAGAGACAGATACCCAGAGGTTGGGGAAACAACAGTCTGAGTGCGTAACACGTCCTGTGACTTGGGTGAAGAACTCCTTGGCGTGAAGAAGTATTTATAGCTGATACCTTCGCACCCTAAGAGCCCATTACAATATCTCACCTTCAGCTCAGGGATGGTTTACCAGCCCCAGCCAAGAGACATCAATGCGACTTGTGCGGCAAGCGCCTGTGCTGACCTGTATACCAGTATTGAGTATAGTATTGAATGGTCGGAGGGTCGATGAACACACTGACCCAAAACAATAGACACATAATCTAATATATGATGGATAATGATCCTATATCGGTGTAAAAGACATACTTAGTCAGGGCCCCATTTTCTATCAGTAAGAGTGCGAAGGAGGTCCAATGGTGACACACATCAGCTCTTCAAGTTTTGGATACGCTTTTGCCATGTTAAACTCTTGTCAAACGCCAGGCCAAGGAAAGTTGCGAATTCAACAAGAGGAAGTTGATGACTCTCCCAAAAAGATCAAGATGATTGGAGGTTATGAACTCTGCAGAATTACACGCAAATGAATTTTGAAAGAACTTCAAACCAGTTTTACCGCTCCTTTCTTGCAGTTTGTTGAGGACAAGCTGTAACTGCCTCTCAATAACTTGCATGCTCTTTGAGAAGCAAAATATGGCAAAGTTGTCAACGAAGAGCAATGCTTTCACAGGTTCTTGAATTACTGATGCTATACTATTGTGACGTCATGGATACTCACAGCGACCACAGACACAGAGCTTTCATATAACAAATATATTCACCCTCATCCTCCTCACCCTCACCTTCACCTTCATCCTCTCCCTCACCTCACCTCACCTTCTCCCTCACTCTTTCCCTTTCCTCTCTCCCTCCTCTCCCCCTCCCCCTGTCACCTCCCCTCCCTTCTCCCTCCCCCTGTCACCGCCCCTCCCTTCTCTCCCTCCCCGTCACCTCCCCTTCCCTTCTTCTCCCTCTCCCTGTCACCTCCCGCTTCCCTCTCTCCCTCCCCCTGTCACCTCCCCCTCCCTCTCTCCCTCCCCTGTCCCTCCCCCCCTCTCTCCCTCCCCATGTCTCCCTTCCCTCCCTTCCCTCTTCCTCTGTTCTCCTCATCTCTCTCTCCCCGTGTGTGTGTGGTGCTGTGTGTGTGCGCGGTTGGAGGGACTGCCCTTGGTGATGCATGTCAGTGACCACTTCCCTATTCTCGTCGATTTCGATATTACTGACTCCTCGTTGGCTAGTCCACCGAGCCTGACCTGGGAAACATTCAAGGAGGAAATACGATATCGGAAAACTACCCCAAACAATATCGATAACTTATGGTTAGCCCAGTTTTAGTGATGCTGTGTTCTTAACGCGCGCTGCAATTATCATTCAAAAGTCTTCCCGGTCATCCAGCGGATAATCCTCCCCTACCATGGTGGAAAGCAGACAGAATGTGCCACCGCGGTGCTATGATCGCGTGAACGGCATGGCAAAGCTTTAACTATGTTTCCATCTATGGATAATCTGATAAATTATTTAAAGGTTCCGAGCCAGAGCTAGATATGACCATATCGAAAGTAAGGCTGCATCCTAGAGAGCTACATTTCATTACTTCCTTTTGCCTGACGGCCCCTAAAAAGTTTGCAAATAGGTTCAACAGATCGATGGAAGACTTCTTTCGCTTGCCTGTCTGGCAAGGCTTCTGGGTTTCTGGGAAATCTCACCCTCACAAGGAGATATACTGAAATTGGCACCTCTGCACTAGACGAGGCATTATCTTCAGATACATATTCAACTACTCTCCTATCGGCTTTCTTTGTACCCAAAATTGAGAAAAGGGAGCTGTTTATTTTTTTTAGAGAACTGCCACCAGATTAGGTTTTATCAAGTGACGTGGGGAAAAGATGACAATTTGCTCCTTTGACATGGAATTGCTTTTCATTGTTTGCCCTCAGAAAGAGTTCCTGCTCCAGAACCCAGACAGAAATATAATCAAATGCTTAAACGCCCCTTTTATTGGGGAAACGACTCGTTTCTTTTCTCTCTCCATTTTAGACCTTGATGCGGTTGTGGAACATGAATGCTTGGTCAGGATTTAATAGCATTATTTGATGTACAGCTATTATTGTTTTCCGTTATTACCAGATAAGCGGAATACACCGATTTACTTTTCAGCAGAACCAATCAAAAGTGTACCGCCCTTCAAGTTACGCCCCCCCAATTCTTGCTCACAATCTGCCGGGTGTGCAAAAGCCTTTAAACGCGAAATGGTAACTAACATCTGGTTCTGGCTCCTCGAACAAAGGAACCTATTTACACCTTCGTTCAATGTATGAGACTTTTTAACAGAGGTTACATACTTAGACAACACATGGTCTAACATGAATCAACGCTCGAAACCAAACTGCGAGGAAACCACTTTCTTGTGCACACGAAACCACTTGACAACACATCGTAGTTTTGTAAGACGAATTTTACTGTTATTTAGAGATTTTATGACCTCCAAGTAGAATATGATCTACCACTGGAAGGAGTCCACGAGACATTCTTTCTAATGATGGCCGGAAGTGAGGGACCAGCTCCCATTCGGGTTTTGTCTAGTATATTTTCTTTTGACTAGAATCCTTTTCTGCGTTTGTGCCCTTCTTGGTGGGGGGACCCAAGTATATCCCTCAGAAATAAGGGTCACCAGTTAAAGAAATACGCTAGAGATGCCCATTTAACTTCCTGCCTTGTTCCCCAGAGGATTATATTTCAGTGATTGTCGTCTCGACGTTGCCTATTAACTTGATTCTACTAGAAGAAATACTGATTGTTTTGTAACACGAAATTAGCAGCTAGCGTTGACTCTTGATCTCTTGCAAATGCAAGCATTCTATTTGAGGGTTTACGCTTGATTATCGATAAATGACACATTAATGCCTCCCCATCAGAAGAAGGGTGATCTATTTTCAGTCGTAAAGGCTATATCGGAAAAGGAACGGAAACGGAGACACAAGGCTTATGGAGCGATTTACTCCTCCTTTGCGTCCCCTAGAGCAATATAGGAAGTTTTTTTCACTTGTATGCGTTGGTTAACAGCGATTCAAGGCCAGTGTAAAGGTCTAGGAGCTGTGACTGGCGTGAGACCTTCGTTTAGTTCCTACATCATGAGTGAACGAGAGACCATACGCCATATGCAGAATATACAAGATTAAATATTAGTCCATTGGGACACATAACGGTGTTTATTTCAGTCTTATAGAATAGCCATATCTCCCATATGTGTTTCCAGGA